>VXBN01006016.1:371966-425118 GCA_013397395.1 Sinosuthora webbiana
ACACCGGGGGACACCGCGGGGCACCGGGGGGCGCGGGGCCGAGCGGGGCCGCGGCCCGTGTTGCGACACCGGTGGGTGGCGGGGCAGCGGGAGGAAGCCAGCCTTCACCGCGGGGAGCCCGCGCGTCCCCGGGGCCGGGGGCGGCTCCCGGGACAGCGGCGGGGCGGCGGCGTGTCCGGGGGAGCTCGGAGCGGGCTGGGTGCGCGGCTGACAGCTGCTGCCGTGGCCGGCAAGGGCGGGCGGTCCTGGGGCAGCGCTGCCGTGCGGGCACGGCTGCTGCCGGGCGCCGGGGCGGGGGCACTCGGAGGCTCCCCGGGAGATGCATGGAGCACCCCCGGCCCCGCCAGGCTCNTCCTGCCGGGAACAGCGCATCCCGGGGCTCCGCCGCCGTCAGCGCGGTCGTGTGGCCCGGGTCGCAGCCCCTTCCTCGGGGACTGAAAGCAGGGCAGGGCGCTGAGGGCTTTGCGGGTTTTGTTTGTTTGTTTTTCCTTTCCAGTTTTCACGCTGAAAGTTTTCTTTTGGACTGGTGTAAATCGGGCGTTAATGCAACATAAATATTACTGATGTGTTTAAGTCTCGATGCAAAATCTGTGGTTTATGGAAACTTGGTTATTAGTAATTTTTTTTTTAGTGCAGGGAGACTTCACAAGATGAAAAGGTTTGGAAACTTCTTGTGTATTTGTTCCTCTTCCTTTTTTTCTTTTTCTTTTTTTTTTTTCCCTTTTTCTGGTGGCTGATTTCTATCTGTAAGTAGGAAAGAAGCACAGATAAGTTTCCTTCAGTTTCTCAGGCAGCCTCGTTGTCGGCCAAGTTAATGAGCATATTTTTGTGGTGAAAAGGTGTTAACTGCCTAGGCCTTACTTCCTCGGGTGTAGTATTTATTTTTTGCTTTTAACATGTTGGTTTTAATCTGAGTCATTCTTGATAGGGCATAGGTTTGTGTTTAAACTGACAGACAGTAAGTGCAGTTTAATCAGATAGACAGTGGCTACCGCAGTAGTTCTTTCAGTGGAAAGCTTTAGGATCTTGCATTGCAGATTCTCAGCAATCATGGAAAATAGAAGAGCCTATTGCTCTCTTACACTGACCATCCTAAACAGTCTTGTAAATGCACCGTGAGGATTTTTTAACTTTGGGGGGTTTATTTTACTGTAAGCATTTGATAATACACCATCAAGGATCCACTGGTCTTTTATGAGCAGAAGGCATTGCTTTTTTTTATTTCGTGGAAAAAAGAAATTGGGAGCAAGGCTGCTGAATCAAGGACATCTTTACAATTGCTGGAATAGCCTGGCTGTTTTGTCTGGCGAGGGTGGTTGAGATACGGGAGAAGGCGAAGGTTTGTATCTGGCTGAGGACCTGGAGAGGCAATAGGACAGGTTTCATGGGATGACGCCTTGCCAGCTCCCTACAGCTGTGGTTTGGGATAAACAAAAAGGCCTAGCGGTCACCCTGGTGAAGAGCAGAGTGATGCCACTTGAGTGGTTTGTGCGCTGAATGGCCCATCTGTAGGCAGCACTCACGGTAGACCAACTCCACGTAACTTGGGGCCGCAGTCTAATCTCTATCCCAATCACAGTTTCATTTCCTGCAGCCAAGAGCCTTTTCTTCACTCGGAAGCTGGGACAGTCCGCGCAGGTACGAGCAGGCTGTGGCCCCTTGGCCCGGGTGTTGAACTCCTCACGAGGTTCGCTGCAGGGTGGTGGCCGTGGCTCCTTCCTGGAGCGGAGGCGAGCGACAGCCCTGGCCATCCCGGGGCCCATTTGGTATGTTAAGGAGCTTTTCCTTGTTGTGCCGGGCTGCAGCGTGGCACGCCGCTCAGGAATGCTGACGTTCTCGTATTTGGTTTCCACTGGCAGCCTTCTTTCGCAGATTAGCGTAATTGCATACATTACCCCGCGCCGGGCCGGCATGAGTGCCGCAGGTTTGCTGCTCGTGTTTGTTTAGCGAGCTCGGCCGTGCAGCGGAGTGCATCGCTGAACAAAGCCTGAGCGCCAGGAGGGGCGACCAGGGCTGCCCTGGGCGTTTGTTGTGAAGGTGTGGAGTGCGTGGGCGAGCCGGGGAATGCGGCTTTTGTGAAGGGCTATGAGAAATGTACGCGCCGGCGTGGCTTCCCCTCCAGGCTATCGGTAGGATGTATGTTGGAACCAGACCGAGTTTGATATGTATATATCTACATCTCATACATAAACTTTTCTGTGGAGGTATTTTGCTTACTGATGGGTTTCAGAGAAGTGGAAGACCTAAGTAAAGGGGGCTGGAGGGGGAGCAGGATATCTCATACACTCTTTGTGCCTGCACTGAACTCTGGAGACGTGCATACACTTGATGCCTCTGCAGAGTGTGATGGTTTCCTAAGTTTTAAAAGCATGCAGAAATGAGCCTTTGTCCATCCAAAAGTCATTCTCCATCTGCTCCTGCAAATTAGGCAGTGGTGGGTGGCTGGAAGTTGCCAGCTTTCCTTCCCCTGTGAGCAGAGCTGCCCTCTTGCTCCAGAACCAAAACCCAAACCTACCGTGACCCTGGTTTAAAACAGGAGGAAGGGGATGGCAGGAGTTACATAGTTTGTTAACCAGTGTCTTAGACTCTTCTGAGAGAACCTCATTTGGCAAAAAGCTTATGTTAATAACTTGCCCTTACAGCAATTTGTAGATGTGATGGACATAAGACTCGCTGGAGGCTTGCATGTGGAAACAATAAGGTGCGCAGCTTAGTTTCAAGTTTTGTGGTAGTGAAAAGCACAGCACATCCCTTAAGAGTGCACTTGGCTTTGACATAAAATGCAGCCAAATGGAAAGCCTCTCCCACCTTAAGTGTGTTCTTCAGAGTTGGGGCTGCTTTGAATGGCTTCAGTGCTCTTCATCCCAGATCTTTGTCATTGACTTCCATCAAAGGCAGTCATTATGCTGTACTGGACTGTTTGCTATTTTCAATAATACACAATTGGTTATTGGTTACAACAGCGTTTGTCCTAGAGTAATCTAAATCCCCAGGGTGAAAAAACCCGATTGCATTTTCAGTATTCTAATAGGAGTCTTATAATTTTTAAATTTCTTTTACTAATACGTGTATCTTTAGTCCATCTGGAAGAAGACAGAGCTTTTACACAGTAAGTCTACACTGTGGATGCTAATTGCTCTTTTGCACAATAAATGTGACCTTTTCAGGGGGGTGTGACACTTTTTACTGGGTGTTAAGTGTTTAAAGGACATCAAAACATTCTTTAAACTGTGGGTGCATTTTATTAATTATTCCGTGCAGTGTTTAGCAAGTTCACTTCAGATTTCTCTTTTTTCCCTCCAAGTGCTGTTGACTGGTCACAGAGCTACCAGTGCAAGTTTGGTTTCTCAGGATATTTTGTCTGCGTTGCTGAAGGGACACCAAACAGGGAAAAACAACCTTTTATCTGGTTTAGAAGGATTTTGGGGGGCTGATTTGTTTGTTGGGTTTTTTCGGGCTGAGATTGTTGTTCATCCATTCATCCATTAATATCTTACTGAGAGCTTTCAGAGATGAAGAACTTTGTTTATTCTGCCTGAGGAGAGATTAGAGAGTCTTTTTCTTCCTTTGGGACTGCCAGTCATTGTTCCTGTTTACAAAGAACATGTATTTTTGTAGCTGTAAAAACTGCATTTGAGGGACTGCTGGAAAATTGTGGAAAAGGGAGTAATAAATTTCAAACCTAGTTCTTCTGAAATTGCTGCCTCCTGGCTGAGTTTGATTCAGATACCATTGACATCTTTGAAGAAATCCATTGTCTGCTGGAAAAATCAGTCTCTGCTTTCTAATAAAGAACCTTTTACTTTGAAAAGGCAGAGCAGGATTCTTTGTTGTTAAAATTTAGCTTATTATGAGTCTACATGAGGGACGGTGGTTTGTGGAACCAGCAAGAGCAACACTTCAACCATATAGAAGAATTCAAGTTAGATTTGCCTAAGTGAGGTGCATTATGAAAATTTTCTATACATTTGTTAATTTGGGGTTTCATCCTTGCCTTTTGCTTCCAAGATTTTTCCATTATGGCTTCCATTGCCGGATAATCCAAAACAGTACGAAAGGCCCTGATCCAGCAGGGTACCAAAGTGGTTGCCTATAATTAAGCAGGTAAATAGTTCTGTGCACTCTAGTGGGACTGCCTGCTTGATCAGAATGAGGCACATACTTGGATGTCTCGTGGGACTGAGACCAGGAGGAGCAGGGCCAGCAGCTGGCCGTGTGTGTGAGAGACATTTCCTGAAGGAAATGTTACTAGAACCTTAATTATAATAGGAGCGCTCCTTGGAAGAAACAAAGCAACGTGTTTTTTCCACTGTTTTAAATGTTAACAGCTTTGTCTCCTTTTCCAGTTGTTGGCTTAAGTGCCGGAGTGAATGCAAAAATGTTTCCAAAACAGCTACAAGTCTGTGGTTTTAAGGAACAGTTTTGCAAAGACGAAAACTCCTTGGTCTTCTCCTCTAGTGAACAAAAGGCTCCCAGGTGGGAAAAAAAAAATTAAGATTCCAAAACGTGTTGCTGTAGGGATTGTATTTCTAATTATTGTAACTTCTTAAAAGGGTGGAAACCTAGCTGCTGCTTTTAATTTCTGAGGGGCTTTTGGATTTTATACAGTTTGGTTAGTATATGCTATTATACTCGCAGACAGTAGCACAGCACTGGATTGCTCAGGCTTCAGCTGAATTCTTCTGGTATATTAATTTTCATTTCTAACATAATTTTTATCTGTTCTAACTGGTTTTGCAGTATCACTTTTGAAGACTTAAGGTCAAAAATGTTGGCTTCCTTACTCGTTTTACTTTCTCATGTCAATTTCCAGACACAAGATACAGTGTTGTGTTCTTGTGATTTCATGGCTTGCTTTATTTTGAAGTAGAATGTTGTTTTTCTGAATGTTCCACTGGTTCTTAAGTTGATAAAATATTTTTCCAAAGGCAGCATATCTGCTTAAGCAGCTTGGAGGTCTTGAGGCCTAAGCGTGTGAACACCTTGGGGATCTGCACTTCACCTATGGACAGCGTTGTGTTGGGAAAAAATGTAGGCAGAAGTTACTTCTTGGGAGCACACGAACAGAAAAGGCAGAAAGAATTGCAGTGATAACATACTTTTATTTTAATCATCAGTTAGGGGCTGCAAATTTGGCCATAGAGCTTGTTTTGGTAGGAATGGAAAATGCAGGCCTTCACAACAAAAGAGGGAACTTTGGTGTCTGTAGGATGCTTCCCAGTGCGTATTTTGTGAGTAAAAGATGGGAGTTCTGGGGAGCATTTTCTCAGGTTTTAATAGTTGCCCTTGTAACTATCCCAAAGTTTTCTCCTCCAGCCTGGCTAGAAGAGCTCGCTGCATTTTACTGCTGACACCAGTCTCTCTTGCTTGCTTTTTCTGGGATGCTTATTCTTAATGAACCTTTTTGAAATTCCATTACGCTCTGTTCATCAGTACAACAGTTGCTGCTGCTTTAAGGCTGCCCTGGATTACTTATTTTTTTGAAAATATCTCCTATTTTTTATGCCATTTTGTAAGTACCACTGTTGATCCCCCACCCTGCAAACATGCCCTTTGAAAACAGGTCTATTCCCCGTTAATTCGATAAATGTAACCTTAATAAATAGTTTTTAAATCTGTTTCTGGTGTTGTACCAAGTGCTTGTGTTAGTGACCAGTAACATATCTGTGTCACAGGAGTGCTGGAAACTGTCTAACCAATCAGGCTGGCAAATAGGGAGCAGATTCCACAGCAGTGTTGGTTACTATGCCTGACAGATGCCAGAAGAAAAACCTTGATGTAATCTGGTATAATCGCACTGCCCAATATTGGAGTAAGGTCTGCTCAGGAATATTTATATTTCTTTCTCCAGCCTTTGTAGGGCTGTTCAGTTCCCTCACATGTAAAACAGATTAAGTTATTTAGCAAGGGTCATCATATTTATTTCACTTAGTTCTACCCTTTAAACTTAAAGGTACGTGTTCAGTCTAATGACATGGTTTGGTTCTTGAACTTTTTTCATGTAAACTTTCCATGTAAAGTGTGGCCTATCTGCAATTTTTCTGATGTATTTATTTTCCATTATAGATTTAGTTGCTCATTTTTGTCTTCATTTAATACTAACACACTCTGTGTAGCTGATGTAAACCATGCAACACAGCACTGCTGTTGCAGAATGTGAAGCTGACCCAGCTTTGCTGCACAAGCAAAGAACAGTATGTAAATCAGCAACAGAAACAGGTCTGAGAAGAAAAAGTTGTTTCAGTTAAAACAATCTAAATTGCTTATTGCTGTCTGTAATCAAACCAGTTTCAAAATGAGGATAGTTTCATTGAATATAATACATTTTGTGCTATTTCAACACTTAAATTAATCAGCAATTGTAACACTGCTTCTGCCTAAGTTCCCTGGTTCCATTTTCTCCTTCCTTACCTTTCTCTGCTTTCTTTTCCCCTTCCTCCATTTCCCTTCTGTATTTGTTTTAAATGAAATAGCAGCTTTGCTTTCCTTTGACCCTCCAATTTCAGACTCAATAACTTGTTTTTATAATTGCCATTTGTCTTAATGTCTTCGATTCTTCTCCCCTATGTGTGTGGCCTTAGCTTAAGCACAGAAACAGCAGCCAGGAACTTCACATTCAGATTTCTGTGCAAAGTTCTCCCTCTCTCTTTAAGACAAGCTCCAACAGCCTTGCCAGAGACTAGAGGCAGATTTTGTCACTGCTGCTGCTTTTTGGTTTCCCAAGAAATGTGTTAGCCTGGGAATCTTCCTGAGAAGTTCACTGGAAATTTTTCATTTCTGAGCTGTTTGGAAAAAGGCAACATTGTGGTTTTGGGGGGAGGGAAACAGAGGAAAGAGGTTTTAATTCATTGAATTCATTGGGGTGCTTTTCTTCTAAAATGCTAGTGTTTTTATTTTCTGTTAAATACTAACATATTTTAGCTGTCACTTGATGGACAAGCCGATTTTTTGCACTCAGTTGATTTCCTCACATCTTATTCCCTCTGAGCTTTACAGCTTTACAGTAATATTTTCCTTTCAGTTAATTTAACAAGTGGTTACAACAGGCATGCGTATATTCCTCAAGGTACGGGCCAGAAGTTTGACTCTTAAAAATTTGACATTTTAGATTAAGTTCTGATAGTTCTCCTGGCTGCACAGCACACAAATGGCTTCACGAGTGTGATGGTAATGCCTAGAGGAAGGTGTTTCCCTTTAAAGTCTATTTTATTTAGTTGGATTAAAGGGGAACGATACAAAAATTGGTTTACTAAGTCTCCCAGGCGACATGAGGAGTTAATAAACATGGTATTGATTGTAACATCACTAAAAGATGGGAGCTGTCAAGATCAGTTTTGTTTATGAGATTACAGCTTCCCTTGACAAACTGCTGAATATGTCATCCGTAGATGCTTAAGACCTGGCAATGATGCCCCACTTAAAATATTTGCAAGTGTAATAACAGCAGGCTAAAACTCAACATACAGACAAATATAAAAAAAAAAATACATGTAATAAATAATTTTCTACTTGATCTGTTTGAAGAAAATGAAAAGGATGTGTTTTTGAATCAATTTAATATCTTCACAGATGATTTAAAAGAGGACAAAACTGTAGCATGTGAAGTTTGCAGATGATTGGAGCGAAAAGTATGGAAATCACCATGTAGATGACATTGGAAGCAAACTGAGTTGTCATGGTTGACAGCCAGTTAAACATGAGCTGCCAAAGTGGTGGCTCAGAGAAGAAAACATGATTGTCGGGTGTGTAAACAACAAAACACATGTATTCTGTGGAGTCTTTGGTTTTGGTGTCCATGATTTATCAGAAAAAAGATGCTGGCAAACTGAAAAGGGCTCTGGAAAGAGCTCCAGAACAATCTGATGTCTGAAAACCTCCCTTACAGAATAAAGTGAAGTAGCTCGGTGGCATTTAGTCTTGAAATGACAACCTTAAAGTTTGAGGACTGATTCTGCCTCATGGAAGGGAAATCAGATTTAAGTGCTTTATGTTACAGCAGACCTGGGCCTTCAAGAGGTTATTTGAAGCTGAGACCTTTATAATCTGTCCCACATAGATATAGATTTATTGAGAGATTAGACTTGAATAAGTTAGCCTAATAGTTAAGCCTAATAAGTAATGAATTTAGTAGTATTTTACATGGAAAGGTCTTATTTACAGATGTGGTCGTTTTTCCATAGTTTGTTGTTTTTCAACCAAAGCTCATAACTTCTTGTCATGTGTTACAGGCTTGGCTCAGATGTCCCTTGGTGAAATTCTGTAATCTAGATTACGCAGGAGGCCAGCTGCAGTAATCATAAGGATCTCTATGGCAAGCAGGGTAACTGGTATATAAATAAAAATATTAATTAAAAAGTCTGATTTTTTTTGCATTCAGCTTTTTAATTACCACTTGGAAACTGGAACAAAGAAGAAACCAATACTGAGCAACCTATGGCTCTTTGCAGTTTTATAATAAAAATTTCATTACTACTGCTGGTTTGTGGATATGGTGTGAGAATTCCTGTAATGTGCTGAAACTTCACTGAGGTCTTGCACATCTATATTTGATGGTATTATTAGACTTGTGGATTTCCACTCATTTACATTCTTCAGGGAGGCTCTTGCGCAAATGGATTTTAATGTACTAGGTGATGAAATCCTTGTTTCAATCTTTCTCCATTGAAATATCCTTCTGGAAGTTCAGCACTGAACGTGTAACTGTTGGCACAAAGTAAAATTGGAAAGAAGTCATGGCATCAAAACCACGTGAGGTGTATTTCCCAGCGGGATGTTAGGTTTGTTCACAGAGAAAGGAAAGGCAGGGGCCAGGAGCTGGCATTATTACATCCCAGAATGCTGAAATAAAGAAATAAAATAAACCTAAAAACCATCTTTGAACTTGGGCATTGCTTATTTTCTTACCATTACAAGTCATCACATTAAATGGTTCCTGAGTTAATCTGAGGAAAAGACCAGTTAAAAACAAACAATGCCAGCCCTGTGTGGTAGCAGGGAGGGTTTGGCTACTCAGGGAGTCATCTGTCCCTAAGAGAGAGAAGATGGCAAAGTGCTGGAGCGCTCACCTGTCTGGTTACACGTGGACTGCAGGAAAAATAAGTGCTGGAGCTGCTGCATTGGAAGAGATTTGATTCAAAGCCCCGGGAGAAGTAGGGAGGGTCAACATCCAGGAGTGCTGTGGTGGTGCTGAGCTGAAGTTGAGCTTTAGTCAGCTGTCCCCGTTTCCTTAAGGGAGTGCCCATTAATTTCCCCCTTCCCAAACAGCAACAGGCAGTCTCTGCCTTCTCCTCCTTTGTCTTGCCTAAAATGTCACAGAAATTACTTTCAGTTTGAAGAACTCGGCGTGTGGTCAGTCTCATCCAAACTTGTGTGTTTGTGCTTTATTACTTGTATGTTTCCTGTAGCTTATGGGTTTTTTTTATCTGTCACAACACATTCACAATCTGCTGCGTGCATAACATGGGTGGGGTGGATTAATAAAGGAAGAAGGGGATGGGCTTTTAATTTGCAAGTTCTGAGGGATTGTTATGAAGGACAAGGATGGAGGAAGCAGACTTCTCACACCATACAGAGATGCTGTGAGGGCCTTTTGAAGATGTGATTGTTTGTAATTGCCTTGTTCTGTTTTTAGAGGCAGTTGCAAAAGACCTTGAAAGCCGTGTACTTAAATATGCTCCATTAAATTGCCTTTTTTTTTTTTGTCTTGACTGTAATCCCTCTTGTAATCTCTTTCTGTGTGAGCAGCAATGCAGAATGTGAACATGTCTTGCTCATAAAAATCTCTAACCTCTCTTTCCAAAGTATGATGATTAAAAACTTGGACCGCAAACCTGCTTCTGGTTCAGACACCACCTGTCCAAGTATTACAGAAAGGTCAGAACAGAGGCAGCAGCAGAGGGACAAAAGGCAATAGAAAATGGCACAAAGGAAGTTTTGTTCAGAAGATACAAACGATACCATTCTGTAACTTAAATTTAATCTTGATTAGTTAGAGAATAAGTGTGATGCTAATCAGGTTAGGCATGCTGGCAAGACAGTAGAAAGAGCAGCAAGACAGCTGAGGAGAAGAAATCCCTCTAACCTTCCTCTAAACCTTCGCTAAAGATTAATCCATCTCTGTTGGATGCACTAATACATAAGAGAAAAAGGAACATCTAGCAGAAATAGCAACAGAAGGGCAGTAGATTACATATCTGAGAGGCTTGGGTGTCTAGAATTAATTGTGACACTGTCTTTTTATTTACTATTTCCGTGCCTTTTTTTTTTTTTTCCCTCCCTTCAAATCTACAAAATGAGAGTAGAATCTGTTTAAATACGTAAACAAGTGGTTGTGACAATTTGTAAATGACTGCCTGGAGATGTAAACAAGTGGTTGTGACAATTTGTAAATGACTGCCTGGGTAGGTAAGAAGCCCATGGAAGCAAGCTGGCAGAGGTGTTTTCTTTCTTCCTAAAATCACACTTGGCTCTTTTACTCCTTAAAAGCAAAGACGAGTCCATTCAAAACTTGGGTTAGTGGAGGCCTATTTCTGGGTGTGTAATGTACCAACAGTAGTTTGTGAAGCACAGAGGTGAAGATTAATTCATCTTCCTGACTGCACCAGTGTGAAATGCTCTCCTGAGAGGTGGCTGGCCTATCTGTGGGTGGTTAAGCACAAGCCTAACTTTAGATGTGTTTAACTAGAGACGACATTGGTGGTATCTGCTGTGCCAAAGCGCTGCAGAAAGGCACTGGAAAAGCTTTAAGTTCTGTGGAGCCAAACTTTATAGATACAGCTGTAGCCCTAGGTCACAGTGGTGTCATGGATGCAATGGTGAGAAGAGGGAAAGCCCTAAAATTTGCAGGGAGTTGTTAGTGGGGATTGCTGCGTTGCATTGTGTGAGGGAAATGAACAGTAGCCAGCAGGTTCTCCAGTCCCAGGCACCTGTGTCTGTGGTGTTTAGGCTGTAAAAGGTAACCTTGCCTCTTTGACACAGACAAAGCCATTTTATCCTAAACAAAGGCCCGTGAGGCCTTTGTGCAGCAAAGAAGCTTTTTGTGCTGTAAACTTAAGAGCTTTTTGTGCTGTAAAACTCAAACCATTTGGTTTCAGTCAGAGATCCGTTTAGAGCTCCTTTAGAGCTGGGCCATGTTTAAGAGGTTCACACCACACAGCCTCTGTGGTGAGGTGAGGGGCAGTGGTTTGTCCTTCTTGTTCCTGCTCAGTGACATTTGTTGTCCCTTCATTGTGCTGTTAGAAGTCACTGCACTGTAAACTGGATCACAGGCTGGATTTTTCCTCAAGGAAACTTCTGTCCCCCCTCTCGATTTTATCGAAAAATGTCGCCCTACCGAGAGCCCTTTTTGGCTGAGCTAAGGATGTAGAGATAACTGAGGTTGAGGAGGAAGGAGTGGAGATCTCTAAAGCTGGTTCTGCTGACAAAGTCAGCGTGTTTGAGGAACTACACCCTAAAGCAAAAAGTTAAGGAATGTAGAAGCGCTAGAATATAAACCATGAAAGGGTGTGGGGAAACGCTTCCAGAGTTAGGGTTATTTTATGTTGGAAAGGAAAGTTTTGATACTCTTTTTTTTTACTTGTTGATTTTAAGATGCTTATCTGCTGAATTGCATTCTTTCAGTTTTGGCATGTATGCTATGGAATTTCAATGGCTAGCTAGAAGAAAGTAATACAGACATGTATTTCAAATATAAACAAGAATAGGAAAATGAAAAAAAAAGTTTTTGGGGAAAGAAACACATGATGTAAAGGGAAGAATATGAGCAAAACAAAGTGATGCAATAGTTCAACTCTGGCAATGTATGCTGGCAGGACTTAATGAAAGCAAGGATCTTATTTTTGCTCTGCAGACCAGTTCCATAAAGAGTGATACACTGAATTTAGGAAGAATGTCTGGTAGACATCAACCTCCTTATTCCACTCTTAAGTCCAGGGTCTTCCTGTTCATGTCAAATGTATCAGCATCAGGAAAAGCCATGTAGATCCCAGAAGGGTGTTTTGGTTTTTAGTTTGTTGTTTTTTATTAACCAGCAACAGACCAAAAACTAGGAGAGAGAAAATAGGTTATGCACAGAGAAGCACTTTTATTAGTGTGCCAGGCTGCCCAGAGTGATTGTGACATCTCCTTCACGAAACACATTAGCAGCAGAAGAAATTAATAGGTCAGAATATTAATTCATCTGCTCTGTCTTCCAGGGAGGCAAAGAACAGCCAAGACTTTCTGTCTGATGCTCTCCCTGAAAAAGCATCTTTGTGTTTATGAATGCATTATGAGAGATTACCTAAGGTGATGTGAAAGTACACGGTTTTCGACTTGGAGATGATCTATGAATGGGAGGAAGAAGCTTTTCTTTTGATGCATCTGAAAAGATGCAGAAGATCTTGAAAAACCTAATTTCAGGAGGGTTCTACTGTCAGTTTTATTCAGGGAATGCTGTCTGTGAACAGCTTAGAAGGAAACTTACATTTAGAAGAGTGGCTTTTGTATTTTGTGTGTATATCAGTGTATACTGGATGCAAATGTCTAATCCACGAAAGGAAGAAAACCTTCCATTTTAGGAGTCTTACTGAGACGTGCTTACCTGTGGTTTACACTCAGGAGCAGTAGGAGTACAGCAGCACCTTAATTCCTGCTCCAAATCCTGGCAGAATTTCATCGAACTGCTAATAGTTTTCTTTTTATTTGAAGAGTTTTCAGTTCATCTCTTCACATGAGTTCAGAAATAAGGGCTTGTGCATTTTTCAATAGCAAAGTTAAAATGTTTAAGACTGCTGAAGAAGGGTATTCAAAGTGATTATGAATTAATTTAAATACTTTCATGATAAGCTAGCACAAAGTTATTTTTCTTCATGTAATGATACACAATTCAGGAACTGATGTTTGTTGTTAGCATCACCTAATGTTTTCCTTGATAATGTTTTTGCTTTTAAGTTGCTTGTAGCATAAACATTTTTTATTAAACTGTTCTCTGCTGGACTGTGTGTGAGGATGGTTCTAAGAACTGGGATTGAGGGCAGGGAGTTGGTTCCCTTCATTCCACAGATGAACTCTCAAGAAAATGTGAATTAATTTGGTGAATTTCCCATAAGGGCACACATGATTTTGGACTTCTGACTTTTAAAATGGAACAGCAGGCGTTGCCTTGGTAATAAACATGTACCTGTTGTCCCCTTTCTAAAATTTGTTCTGCATTTGCATGGCCCATTGGGCACGTTCAGTGAAGAGCTGTTCAATGTGGTGGCTGTGATTTGGGATGATTCCCCTGCCAGGAGTACATTCCACTTGCTCACAGCCCTCAGAATGGGGTGTGCCTTGTGGCTGCCAGCTGGTCCTGTGGCAGTGAATGCTGCTGTGGTAGAGCATTGTTCAATTACAGTTGAAAAATAATACCCAGGCATGGAAATCTTGTTGTTTTTCAGCTGGAAGAGCTGAAATGCTGTGTGCTGTTTCTGAATGCTCAAGTATCCACCTCTGTATGAGGTGAAACAGTCATTATGGTCCTGTCTTCAGCTTTTTGGGGCTTGGTTTTTACAGTTACAATATCTGCAGAGTATGTACTACAGTTTGGAAAGTATGTTTTTCTGTCCTTCTAAGTTAAAGCTCTCTAGTGTTTAAATTGAATGTGTTGGGTCTTGAGAGGATTTTAATAATGCAAGTACTCAATGTTACAAAATATTTTTGTTTTTCAGTTCTGAAAACAAAGGGAGCGAAGCCATAAATTCAAAGAGCAGCCAAAATGAAAGCACAAGTCAGCCTGCACTTTTGAAGGTAAGATTTTTATTGACTAATACTTATTTCAGGTAAAACCTGCCACCTCTACTTGTGACTGTTTGTTAGAGTTGTGATGTTGGGTGCACTCCTGTACTGCAGTGTGGCACTTGATTGCCATACTCTGGGTTAGGGTCCACTCTGCCAGGGTTCTAAGGTACGTGCTGAAGACAGAACAACTGTCTGTGCTTCACGTTCTTTAAACAAAATCCATGTATTTACTTACATAAAAGACACATACTCACAGGAAAGAACTGGGGCTTCAGTGCTAATTCCACGTGCAGTTAGCCACTGAAGAAGAGAACTAATATTTTTATCAAACCACGTTTCCATGCATTGCTCTAAAGCACCATTTCTGTATAATTTATCTAACCAGCAAGCCTTTGCTTGCCTGAAGGTCTGCTGGTTGCCAGCCAAAGCACTGTAAGATCTTTCTGCTGAAATTTGTCTGTACGTCGGGTGCTCCTCACCAGTTACCCGTGTTAATCATGCTTGTCTTGTCCTGTAAGTGTTGCACTGCAAGCAAAGGACACGTTCCTCTGTGATCAGGGCTTTCTCCTGTGGCACCAGACACACCTCTAAAGTTGTGCTTAGATTCAGCCAGGTATTATAAATAATTATGTACAGGACAGGTGATAACAGCTGTCTTTGCTCCTGTCACATCTTGCCCTGCAAGGAGCTGTTCCAGTGATCCAGTCACTAAGCAATTTTGCTTGATTTTTTGTTCCTTTTCAGAGTTGCTTCAGTTCAGTGCAGATAATATGGTGGCTGCTTCCCCAAGAGGGGCTTGGCTAGTCTGCCAGATTTATTTGTAGGCTTCTTAACACACTTAATCTGAGATTTCTGCTGCATGTTGCATTTATTGAGCAGTCATGGTGTGTGGAGAAGGAAGTGCTCGCCTTCTGTAGGGCCCTCAGTCCCAGTGTAGTTGCATCCTCAGTATCTAGGGACCTTTTGTTTGGGCTTCACCAAAGCTGGAGACTTTGCAGTTGCCTCTGCAAAGACCCCAGCAGGGTTATTTGCTCAAGAAAATTCTGTTTTGACTGTGGTTTGTCTACAGCAAGGTGGAAAACGGTGTTTGTTCAGAAGCCGGGTGGATTTAAGCCAACTCTTCCAGTCAGTTCAGAGCTCCTGGAGTTTGCCACTGCATGGCTTCCTATTACCATAAACCATTGATTTTATGCCTTGGAATGCAGGCAGAAAGGTTTCTGATAAACCAGAGGAGATTCTATCTACTCTAATAAAAGAAGAAAATTTTCTCCGTTTTAAAAGAACGTTATTTTTCTGTGTCAGATCATTGAAAAATTCCAGATGAGATTTTCCTTTGGAGGAGGGTTTGGACAGAGGAAGGGGAAGCATTCAGCATACATGCACAGCACTTCAGCACTAGGAATTGCTTAAAAGGAAGTATGAATAGTGCTAGGTCTCAAGGAAAAAGCAGGATGTGTAGGTGGAGCAAAGCAAGCATAGCAAGTTTTAGTTACCTAAGAGTATGTGTTTCTTGCCAAAAACTAAATCTGATTAATTTTTTTTTAATTTACAGAAGTCACAATTCAGAATCTTTCCTGCTGAATCTGTTTAAGTAGTCTTTTACTCAGAATTCTTATTTTTATAATACTGTAGTAAAAGATAGTGCCAAAATAAGTGCTGTAAAGTGTTTTTTTCCAAGTATCTGATCTCCTCTTTGTCTTGCCATAACTTTTTACTTCATTATATTGTTTCAGACCTATGTTAAAAAGCCTAAAACCATGACATTGTCTTTGAAATAATACCTGGTGTTTGTACAGGCTTTAGGAAGAAGGTGTGGTTTTCATATTACTAGAATGTGCTGGTTGTTTAGCTGTACTGAGAGCTTCCTGTCTGACTTACTTTCCTCTTGCTTACCCTGATCAATAACCTTGTGATACACTTGAACAGTTTCATATGCAGGGTAGTGAGTACTTTGAGTTAGTCTAATTTTTTATCTTGTGTGCAAGGAAATTACAACCAAATATCAAAAACTTATTCATAGGAAGTAGAGAAAGCATTGGTTTTTTGATGCTCCTCCCACTGCATTTTCTGAGGAAAATACTTTTCTGTTTTTTCCTCTCACTGCTGTCTCCAATACACTCTTGAAATTTGGCAACACCACAGTGGCCAAAGCAGACTGCCTTCTGCAAAAATCACCAGACTGCACCTGAGCAGTTGGAGAGAACTGATGCTGCCTTAATTGTGGTCTTGGGATAACCTTAGGAGTCTTTCCAGCCTAAATGATTCTGTGAAAGGTATGATCTGTGTTATTAGAAGATGCTTCAGGTTTTTTCATCCAATCATCAAGGTTACTGTAGGCTGACAAAAAAAACCCAGTTATGGGAGGTGTGCTTTATGGAGAATGTCTGAATATGTAAGTGGATCAGTTTTGGGCAGGTTTCCAAGCACGCCCTTGTCTCTGAGCTGTGCTTCTACCTCAGCATTTCAGGTGGATGGTGACTAAAAGTGAAACCGTGTCGTGTCTGTGTTAGCTGTCACCAAGTTAATGAGCCATCCTGTTTCTGATAGACTTCCATGCTGTGATTTTGGATATTCATTGGCCATCTCAGCAGGAGGCCGGGGGCGAAATAGCCGAGGAGCTGTAAGTCTCTGATTTAGCAGCAAAGGTCGAATGTCTAAATTACAACTGACTGGGTGAGTGGAGCTGGGAATTGTGCTGAGCTGTGGTGGTTCTTTGACTCTTCTGAGCACTTTAGACACCACTTCTGTACTTTACCCCAGTTACTTCTTCCCTACAATGAAATATTTAGCTCATAAAGGGAGGAAAAGATACTTTAATATGCGCCTTTTGGAAATATTAAGCGTAACTTTTCCGCGCGCCAGCGGGACTTTATCAGTCAGCGCTTGATCACTTGCAAGAAAATATTACTGCAATGTATTTGCTGTTAATTGATTGCAAAACACCACCGCCTTCCAGTATTTATTTGCAGGTTTTGTTTTGCTTCTGTTTCTTTGAATTAGGGCTGTGAAGGGTGTCCTTTCTGGGTAAACGCTCCATTTGAGCGGCGTGATTGTTGAACAGATGGTTGTGTGGATGTAAACAGCTCTTGAACTTCATGTTCGGTGTACTAAGTATCTGCACTACATAGTGTCCAGTACACGTTAGTATATCATTAACCTCACTTCTGGTGCTGCAGGGACTTTGTTTTCAAAGGCAATATTCCAACAGTGTTCCCTGAAAAAGCGTGTTTGGTGGTCCCTGGATATCCCCAGGATATCCCCTGTAGCAGTGCATGGAGAAAAGAGCACATTCTTCCATAACCCATTAGGAAGGAATTCTTAAGCATCTCAGCACAGGAACCACCATGTGGGCTCTGTAAGGCAAACACAGAAGTTCCAAAAAGTAACTCCAAGTTTGATACACCAAATGTATAATTTAGATGACAGTATTTCTAGTGGCATCAAGTATTCTATCATTTGGCCCATAGGCTCAAGCCTGAATTAACCTGAGACAGTCTCAGTCTTCATAGAAAACTCAGGGGCAGAAAGTACAGCAGAGATTATCAAGTCTGTTCCTGTGCCCCAAGGTGAGATCTCTGTATCTATGTCATACCTGATAAAAGTTTGTCTGACTTGTTCTCAAAGACCTCCAGGGATGGAGATCTCTTAAGATCTCTCCAACCTCATCAGACAACTGTTCTGCCAATTTCATAGACCTTATAATTAAAAAGCCTTTTGCTTAACATGCCATCTAAAGCTTCTGTGCTACAAATTAAACCTTCAGCTAATTGTCCTCTGACAAGTACTCCTGTGCACTGTGAACGTGGAGAAGAGATTATTCTGTAGCTCTGCTTTCTCACATGAATTTCATTTCAAGGTAACATAAAGATAGCTGTATTTAAGCAGGAGACATGGTATTAAATTTTGATGGCAAGGACTGCAATTATGTGATAAGATGGAGCCAGCTTCTTTTTGGAGTTGCAACGGGTACAAGTTGGAACATGGGAAATTCCAGTCACCCATATGAATTTTTCTTTTTTTGCCCTTTACTATTAAAGTGGTTCATATTGGAACAGTTTGCCCAAGTGAGTTGCAGGATCTTTATGCTTGGAAATACTCAAAACAAAGCTGGATGAACCAGAGCTGCTTTGTGCAGGAGCACAGACTGCATGACCTCCCCAGCCACATTCCTTTCAGCCTAATTTGTGCTGTAATTCTCTGTCACAAAATTTTTCATCTAGTCTGCCAGTTTACAAAATATGTTTTTAGAAGTCCCATGAACTTGCTGAATATAACTTGCTGTTCATACTGAATGTCCCTTATTCTGACTATAGTGTTAAGTCTTACAAAAGAGTTAGAAATCAAAATTAAACCTACAGTCTTAGTTAACTGCATACTGTTTTCCATATAGCATGGGGTGGGGATTTATATTGTCATGGTTTTATTTTATATTGATTTTATTTCAAAAGTCTCATCACTTTAAATTTCATCACCAATTATCTAAGTAAAGTCTGCTCAGGCTGTCTGTGAATTCCTGCTAAATTCCTGACTTAATAATTAGAAATCAATTAGAGAGGGATGCTTTGTCTTTTGGGAGTCAAGGGAGATGGACTGCTGCCAACCATGAATTTTTGAAAAACCTGAGGGTTACTTTTAAAAAAACTGTTGTTACTGCCCACAGCAACACATGAAAGATAAACCAAGAATGGTGTTGGAGTTTGTACAATCAAGATTTCTCTTGTGAAAGCTGAAGCAGATTTTTTTCTCCTCAGCTGTGATGCAGACTTTTGTTGAAATGGAATTTTATAGGTGGTACCTTTTAGTTTCCTGGGACACTTTGTGAAATTGATGGTTGGTGTTAACAGCTCTATGTGTTGAGGAAGATATTTCAAGACTGTGCCATCTAAAGTTCTGGTAAATTCCATTGTCATGCTGAAGCTTTTTAGAAAGAATGATCTTGAAATGTGCTTTCCTCCCTACTACTTTAGTTCTTCAAAGATGGGATCATGATCAGGGAATTTTGTTTCAGGATGGGTGGGGGAGAAAAAAAATGCTTAAACCTTGGTCTGTTTAGCTCAGAAAACCAGCAGACAGATGAAGCACAAATGTAATGCCAGGTGCAATAATCTGCCAATAGAATGTAAGTGCAGCTGGAAATATCACTGTCTCATCCCATTCCCAGTGTACTGTCACCTTCTCCATTGAAAAAGTAAATTTCACTTTTTTTTCCACCCCCCCCCAAGCTTCAAGAAATTTTCAAATAAAAGAGAACAGAAATTGTTTTATGTTTGTGAAAATGTATTCGTTAAAAGGCAATGACAATGTAGTACAGGAAGACTTTGGGGGGAAGAACAGACGTAAGACAGACAATTTAATTCTGTTCTCTCTGGCTCCAGTTGTAGTAGCACTTGCAGTAACAAGGTGATGGTTGCGTACTCAGAAGTGAGTACCAGTTTTTAATCTTATCAGAGCTTTAAAATAATTTAAAGAGAAAATTCAGAAGGGAAAATTTTTGAGTAGCTCTGCAAATGGTGTGAAGAGAAACTTTTAAATTAAAAAGTTAATTTTGTCATTCTAGAGACTTTCACTGAGTTTAAAATTCCTGGTGAAGGTGACCTAGCAGAAACTTTATTTCAAATTGTACCTCCTTTTTTTTGCCTTTTCATTTGAAATGTTCACCCTCACCACTTTATCTGTTGTTCTTGTCAGGGAATGTATCTCTGGATACCTGCTCCGATTTTAGGAGAATACTGTAGAGTTTCAGGGAATATTTGTTTCATCTTTCCTCATCTGACAAATTAAATATACATTGATGACTCCTTGCTGTTTCAGGAAAACAGATTTTTAAAGTCCTAGTGCTGAACTTTGAATAGATGCACTTGTCTTTCCAAATGTTACATAGTCATTGACTTTAAATAGGTTTATTTTTAAAAATGCAAAACTGATGCAGTTTAACTAAAAGTCTCTTCCTGTTGTTTAACTTTTACTCCTGATTATGAAGATGGCATGATTTCATTAGTTTTCTAGTTACTCTTGTCTTCCGGGGTTGCCATGACCTGATTTTTTTCATGTTAAACCAAGCAGAGAAATGAAGATGTGGAAGGACAACTTCACAGTATTAAAAAGCCGAAATATTCAGGTTAATTGGGTATTTGTAGAGGTACTGAGCTCATCTTTAGCTTAAATTCCCCCAAAACCCCAAGTCACTCTTGGTTTCTTTTGGGGAGTTTTTGCTTTTTCACATTAGTTCAAAGATACGTTTTAGTGAAGACTAAATAGCTTTTTACAATGGTGGACCTCCCTTACATCTTCTACACCACCGTGGTAATTACTGGCCTAAATGGGAAAAACCCACTTTAACCATGTGTTTTTCCAATCCATCTGTCTCATGAACACTAGCAATAGTGGACTTTTAGGGGTTCTTATTGTGCATTTCACTGTCTGATAGTACTTTTGCCTGAATTTTTCTTAATGTCATTCTAATTTCTTTAGACAAGTCTTGTTCTTCACCTATGCCTCCCTATGTCCAATAGTTTTTCATTAGGTTGCCATATGTATTGCCTTCTGTTGGTTGCAAAAGCCTAAAAGATTTTCCTCACGGTACTTGAAAAAAGAAAAGCTTATTTCACGTGTGGATTTAAGGCACCTCAGTGTGTCCCACTCACTGAAAAAAAGTGGGACATTACACCAAAGATGCTTTAACCTCCCAGAGAAAGAAAATCTGCTGAAAAATAAACATTAATGACTCTCTGTGGGGATGAACTAAGCTGCCACCAGCCCCAGCTGTATCACTGTGGATTTTGCTTAGCACGCAGAATTTATATACAGTGTCAGTGTTCAGATTGAATGAGATGCTCATAATTGTTAAATGAAATGCAGCCGTCTCACTTGTGCTGAAAGGTCAAAGCTGAGGCCAGGAACAAGATTAGTTTTCCTGTACTATAGGTGTCAATGCCTAAATGTGCTACTTTGTGCGCCCAGCGCTTGAGCCTGAAGCTGTTAAATGATTTCTAAATGCCAGCGAGCAGAAATCCAGGAGTAACGCCGTGACCCTTTCTCAGATGAGTAAATCGGGATGCTGGGGTTAAGTGACTTGTTGGAAGTCCCTGGGGTGAACTGGTGGCGATCCTGAATTTCTGATGGCAGGCCACGCTCTCCCAGAGGTGCAGGAGAGGTGAGGAGGTGGGAGTGTGTCTGCAGGAGCGGGATGTTCTCCAGCAGCAGCAGGACAGGCGCCACGGAGGTCCCGCAGAGATCCCTGCAGCTCCTGCCTCATAGTCATTCATTCATGGCGAGGGAAACCCGAAATGTCTGGCAGTTGTGGCTGGAAGCTAAAGCTTTGTTCACACGGAGATGTGTGTTTTAGTGCTGTTCATGTTTTCATTTCGCTCGTTAGGCCGATAAAAGAGGTTGTGCTTTTGGCAGACGGACGCAGCCCTTGCTGACTGAGAACCTCTGGCGATTCAAGCTTCAGCCACGCAGCTGCTGAGAAAAGGCGCTTTACAGGCGTGGTTACAAGGGTGGCTGTTCCCTGCTGGTCCAGGAGTGAGGGAAACTGAGGCAAACCTGGAGGAGCAGTCCCTGCCCAGGGAGCTGTTGTGCCACCTCGGGGCATTGTTCACACCGGTGGCGAGCCCTGGGCCTGCCAGCCAAGGCGCAATTAGGCCGAGGGCGGATGTCTGTGCTGCAGCCAGGAGTGGATTACAGCCTGGAAAACACACCTCGGCTGCTGCTGAATAAATCAGCTGGGGTAAGAATCCTGCTGGGGCTATCACGGGCTTGTCTCCTCAGCCCCAGCTGCCGGGCTTCTGTGCAGCACAGAGGGAGCTCAGTGCCCAGGCACCGTGTCACTCGTGGCCGCGGTCTCCGCAGTCACCCGACGGGAGTCACGATCTTGTTTCACACTCTGCCACACCAGCCGCGTTCCCTGTGAGGGCACAGGCCCATAGGATAATTCGGGTTGAAGGGACCCCAGAATGTCATCCAGTCCAGCCTCAGTTCAGCTGCAAGGTCAGGCTGGGTTACGCAGGGCTTGCCCAGTGGAACTCAGAGGAACGAGTTGCCAAAGGACTAAAAGCTAATTAGAGCTTCATGAAGCATGTCACAAGCAGGAAAGCTCACAGAGAGTGGGAAAGGGGAGGCAAGGGGAAGACTGATGACAGTTCATTACAAGAGGAGCAGAAAGACGACACTATAGCAGGAAATTTTTTTTCCTTGTATCAGTAAGGATCTCAAAGGGGATCTGGCAGGTGGGTCTCCATCCAGAAACTGCTGTTTTCTTGGTGAGCCTGAGAAACTATTCAGACTGCTGTGACACTGAAAGAGGACTTTTCAAATTTATTTTTCTTTGACCAATGACATGAAGTGTAGGTAAAACAGGAGCCACTGGTACTCCTGTAGTGTTGTGAATACCAAGCTGCTCAAGCTTAATTCTGGCACAGAATCACATACTCTGTCAAGGTCAGCTAGAGACCCTGACTGTGGAAAACTGGTGGAATGTACCATGGGAAGGGTTACTTTATATATACCCTATGCCCTTACCTTTTTTTTTTTTTTTCCCCTGAGTGTTCTCTGGGGGCCTCTGTCAGAGACAGACTGGGAGAGAGGCATGGAGAATGATAAGTGAAAGTTTCTGTGATACTGGCTTGTGGAATTTCCACCGTGCTGCATGTTCATCAGGCACTTCTGCCTGAAGGCTCCTGCTGTGCTAGAGGCTTACTGGCTTTCCTCAAGTAAAATCATGTGCTTTCGTCTCAGTAATTTAATTCATCTCAAAATACAAACTTCAGAATCTGCAGCAGGAGCAGTGCTGTTTGTATAATGCCTAAACAGCAATTCAGACTTTGAATCGAGATTTTGTGTGCAAATGATGGAATACCAATAGCTCAAGCTGTCTTTTATGGCAAAGTGGAGCAGGAGGGAGAATATATGGAGAGTAGGATTGATTATGTTGAAGGGAAGAAAGAAGGATTTGCATAGTTTCTGTGTTGGAACTTAATATCCACATATATCTTCAAATAAGTACAGTGTAAATGTTCTCTGTGGCTTTTTTTTTTCATGCAAGACGCTATTTATGGTTAAAGGTATGGAAGGACCCTTTCATATGAAAACTTCCTGTTCTTTTGATTTACCAAAAGTTAAGTAAAGAAAGGAAGATTAAAGAGGAAGGAAAGTCTAAATAGATTTCTGTTTCTGGAAGCGGAGACTACAAAACAGCTTTTCAAGCAGGGCATAAATTATGCTCACAAATAAGCAGCAGAGTCTTTACAAGTGTTATGTCTCAGAGCTGCTCGGAGAAGACTTTCACATGTAGAGATTTAACTATATTTGATGTCTCAGTTCCTAATAGGAAAAAAAACCCCAAACCCTCCACTAGTTTCTGAACACAAATGGTTTTTAAAAATGGGCAAAACCCCACCAAACAAAACAACAACAAGCAAAAACACTTATAAGACTAAACTGTTGTCAAGTTTTTAATGGAACAATTTCTTTTATAGTTAATGCATTTCGTTGTTAACTTTGTAGACATTTTAATAGTTAATATAAATGTTTATGGCTTAAAAGGGTTGTGCAGAGAAACGACTAAGATTTGTGTGCATTTCCTGCACTGAGGTACTCTTTTAGATTAGACAAACCTGTGTGAATGGTACAAATCACAAAACAATGGAGAAATGCCCTCCTTCACTTGAAGTTGAATTAAAATCTGGTATTGAAGAACGCTGAGGTGTTAGTCAAAGCCAAGGAAGAAAATACGACAGTAGAACTTTGAAGCTGACGTGGTGAATCATTCACTCGTCACATTTTGGAAATTATTTTGTTCTCTTGTTTCTGTTTTGTATTTCCTTATGCAAAGTACCCAGCTCCTGTGAGATAAATTTAATTATTCAAGAGATTCGTTCCAGGCTCTGGTGTTACTTGTGTAATACTGAAGACAGCAGCCAGAGCTGTGGCACATCTGCCAGCTGCACTGTTGGCATCTTCATTTCCAGGGGTGGCTTTGGGTAGAGTTGAAGTCCAAGGTGGTAAATCTCTGATCCCAGAGGGCTGAACTACACCCCTTTGTGATGCATCAGCTGTTGATCAGTGCAGTATGTGAGGGAGCAGGTGGGGATGAAAAAAGGCCAGAGTTTGACTTAGCCCACTTTTAATAGTTTACTTAGAAGCTCAGTGTGGTTGGACAAGCGTCTTGCCTGTACAGAGAAAATGGAGGTTGTATGGATTTCTCAAGGGTGAATTAGTTCTGTTCAATTTCTGTCCTCACGTAAACCATTCCAGTTTCAACACATGCATCTCTTAATATTGAGCAATTGCATCTGCTCTCTATTTAAGGGGTGAAAAAGCATTGCTTGAAGTTTAAAGACCACTGCTCCAGTATCACTAAATATATCTTGAAAGATCTTAAGAAATTGCTGTTCCCCAAGGATGAAGCTGAGTTCATTAAAACACTTTTTGCATCATTAACGTGATCCTAGATGGCCTATTAACAAATAAGCCTGCTGGGTTATTTAAGATTACTTCAAGTGGAAATAGGATTGGTCACCTAGTGGAAATAGTAGCTTTCTGTGTAGATTGGATGGGTAGGTGTTGCCCAATCTGAAACAATTACTCTTATCCAAATGTATTGTTGACACAGCTAAAATTTGCATAGGACTTTTTGTTCATGTTCTTTCCCACTCCTGTTGAGCAGGATAGATCTCCTCTGAGAAAAGCAGGGGTAACTTTAATCTGTGTTAATAAACTCGGTTGAATCAGGAATCGAAATTACAAGGGTTGTACTGTAAAGATAAAATAGGCAGCAGTAGCCTATGGCACCCACTACAAAGGGTGGGGATGGGGGGAGGTGCTGCCCAGAAAACTTTAGTCCAGGGAAAATAAAACATTTGCAGATTGTGAAGCTGAAAATGTGGTTACGTGTGGTGTTTGTGAAGCCTCTCAGCGAAGTTGCATCATCCTTTTGGGCGGATGGTCTTGACAGAGGTAACATGAGCTTGGACAGCAGTCCTTGGAGCTCTGAGAGGAGCTGACACAGAGGAAATTCAAGGGCATAAATTGGTGAGGAATAGAGCTTGCCTTGCCTCTGGGTGTAGATGCTCAGCTGAGTTGAGGGAAGAGATGAACATGTGGCTTGAATGAGGTGAAGCCCTGCCTTGGTGCTCATTTCAGTGCACTGATAGGGCTGATAGGCAGTTCAGAAGGTCAGAGGCGCAGGGGGGGTGCTCTGTAGGACTGGGGCTGGGTGGAAAACCTGGGAATTTGAGTGCTGGAGACTCTGAGAGACAACAAATCCATTTGGAAACTGCTGTGCAGTTGAAGGAGAGCTGGCCGGAGGGTTCAACACCAGGTTGCTAAGGGTAATACGTAGGATTCAGCTCTGGGACGTGAGTTGAGTTTGTTTTATCCCAGTTCTGTCCTTGATTCTCCTCAGTTTTTCAGAAGTGCAGCAGGCTGTGGTGTGTTTGTGTTTGGCTGTGGTGTTCTTGCCTAGATTTGCAAGCTGAAAACTGTTCTCACAGGCACATGGAGGTTTGTTTGTGAAGCCGTGCTTTCTGAGGGGATTTGTCTGAAGTGTGAAATAGCTGTTCCTTGCTTCTTCCCCATGTTTTTTATGCCAGTTGAAGTAATTGTTGCCATCTGTCCTGTATTTTTTTCCATTGCATCTTCTTTGGGAATATTCTAGGCTGTGTTTGTTAGTCCTTTTGCTTTTTGTGGAATAGGGACCTCTCTGGTACAAAAAGAGAAGACAGCAAGCAGCGGGCTTTAACCTTTTTAAGTGACAGATCTCCTGAAAGGAATGCAATGCACAGGCACAAATTAAAATCAAGGAATTTGGGAATGTGTGAAAATGACAAGGGCCACCATCTTTATGTGCTTTTTGTATTTACCTTAGGCTTGTCAAAATGAAGAGAAGAACCATTCCACAGAAGAACTTAGCAAGTCTGAAATCCAGGAGGAGCTGAAAAAGGCTAATAGCCTTCCTAGTTTGACTCCTGGAATCAAAACATCAGATAAAGACAAGCAACCCCGAGAAGGCTTTTTTCATTTCCTTGGAAGCTTATTTAATATTGCAACAAAATCTTCTTTGGTGGAATCTAAACCTTCTACCTTCCAAGATGAACCCAACAGATGTGAAAAGGATTTACAGAGCACAAATACCTTTCCAAAGGACACGCAGCCAAAGCACCCAAAAATTGAAGAGCCTACAGCTAGGAAAAAAGAGGATTCTGTAAATAAAGATGATGCCATCTTAAATAATATTGGGAAAGATACCACACGGGATCTTCAAGGAGGCTGGAAACAATCCTCAGATACAGAAAAGTAAGTTTTATAATTTATTATTAAATATGTTGATGTTTGTGTGTGTGTGTACAGAACTATGCTGACCAAGTTCTGCTGCCTGCATGAGAAATGTCTCTTTCCTAAGGGTGGTTGGAGTGTCCCTGACTTGATTTTGTGCAAAACTCCAGTAGCAACTGCCTTAAATAAATGAGAAGGGGAGAAGTCAACTGCAACAAAATATAACTTTAATGAAGTTGTTTAGAAGTCTCCTGACTAGATGTAGCACTTAAAATATGTTAAGGAAAAAAAAAAAAAAGAAGTGTTAAGAGCTTATTTCCATCCATATTATGTCCTGTATAAAGGCTTGAATGTTTTTACTTTTTAAATCTCAGCAGTTCAATAATTTTACTTCTGCAAGTAAGGTTTTCTCACTTCTATATTATCTTTCCTAGTTTGTTTGAGTGGGTGATTTTTTTGTTTATGTGATTTTTTTCCCCCTAGTTCTTTGGGGTTTCCCTGTGATGTAAAGAAGGTTATGTAAAGCAGTCAATTTCAATTAGCCCAAACATGGAGCATTCTTTATAGTCTTGTAGTATTTTAAAAAGAAGATTAAAAAAATAAAAAAAAAGTGGTGGCAAGGGTAGAGAAGTATCAAGAGTAGAAAAGTTAAAATACTGGCTGTGGTCAACACTGTGTATTACAAAACCTGTTATGATTCTCATAAACGTAGCTATTCATTTTCTGAATTCATTTTCATAGCTGTTATGTTGAAAATTTGGCTACATGTGGGTCAGCACAGCATAAGATTTGGATTTAGGTGTGAATGTTTGCCTGTGGTACCTGTCCAATTTTTGATGGGTGTGTAGAGCATGGACTTGTTTGTGGGCAGTGGATCTGCAAGTGATGGTGACTCAGGCTTTCAGTACGGCCCAGAATATTTATTTCAAATTTAAGCAGAAGGTAGTGATTGGGAGCAACCAATAAGTCTATCACAGTGCTCCTGTTGGCATTGCAGAATGGGAGGATAGACTCAGAAGAAACACCTTTTTTTTCTTTTAAATTTTTTTAAAATTGATTTGAGTTGTGCTCAGTCTATTAGTGGCATGTGAAACGTTTCATCTCCATGTAGGAGGTCAGAGACAATACTTATTGAATTCCATACAAATTCAGTACTTATTGAATTCCATTTCCATTCTGGNCAGAAGAAACACCTTTTTTTCTTTTAATTTTTTTTTTTAAATTAATTTGAGTTGTGCTCAGTCTGTTTATTGGTGGCACGTGAAACGTTTCATCTCTATGTAGGAGATCAGAGACAATACTTATTGAATTCCATACAAATTCAACACTTACTGAATTCCATTTCCATTCTGGGGATGTCTCCAGCACTCTGCCTTTACCTGTTATTTGGCAGAATGCTGATTTGAAGCTTTATGTTATTTTTGTTATTAATAGCTTTATATTATTACATTATTATTATTATTTATAAATGCAGGGGCTGATCAGGATATGAATAGGTGATGTGACACCTATTTAGGTGAAGTTAAAACTGTATTTCCACCTTCAAAATACAGTAATTAGCAGTAATAGTGGTTGTGTTCTCGTGAGCACTCTGGTTTAGCCTGTGACGTGGCCGGCTGGTTTTTATCCCAGACTCTTATCATGGCATCACCCATCTGACTGTGCTTTTTCCAAACTGCAGCTCAGCACCACCACTGCTTTGATCAATGCAGGAGAAAAGTTCTCCTCCCCTTAGCTGTTCCCTGGAGAGCCCAGGAGCGTGGTGTTATTCGGTCTAGTTCCTGAGCAAACTGTGTTCTCTAAAACCTGTTGGACAGGCTGGGTTGCTGCATCAGTCTCTTGCTGCATGTCCCTGTTTCTGTAGTGTGTCCTTCACTGTGTATGCACAATTTACAGAGTAGGATGGATCTCATTTCCCCTTTTTTCTTCTTGTGAGTTCTTCATAAAAATGTAGATTAATAAAATCAGGCATCTGTCAAAGTTTGCAGAGTTTGGAAAGTGTGGGTGTTAACTCACCGAAGTGACTTCTTTGTGCAAAAATTTTTGAGTTACTTCTGTTTTCCTGAAGTCCAAGTTACAGTTGGATTTTTCAATTGACCATCCTTTGACATTGTCCTCTATTGTTAGGTAACCTTTGGAAACCAGTGTAGATTTTTCCATGGAAAATATCTTTTTAAAATGGAAGAAAAATTGTATTTATTTTTCACTGTAGCTGTTATAAATTAGGGCAAGCATTAAACCAGTCTATGTCCTTTTAAGCTCATTCTCTAAAGTACAGTGTACATTCTGCCCTTTTTGGCTTGGGACACTAACAAGTTAGACAATCTCTGTGTAACTTTAATTATGTTTTTCTCTGCCTGACCACACAATGTGAACTTCTCTTCTGAAGCAATTAGCAAAGAAAAATTGGAATGGCTGCAGGGAAGCAGAGGGCTTGCATTGTTTACCTTTCTAAAAAGTTTGAATAACTGTTTTTTTTAGTAATGATAAATGTTTTTTTTCTTTTATGGAAGTGGTTATGCTGGATTTGTTCTCTTTTAGTTTATAAAAGTTTAAAGGATGTAGAGTAGTTTATTCTTTCCAGTACTAGCTAGGTTTTTTACTAAATATTAACCAGCTGGTATTCAATTAGCATAGCTGAACTGTAAAAATGCTCTTGGTTGCTGCCAGCTGGCAAAAGAGTCTTCTTGAGAGTGGGTTCTACAAGCACATGAGGAATGATGGGGAGAAGGGATAAAGTCACAGCACAGAGCAACAGGAAGGCGTGGAAACCATGAAGAGCAAAGATGATGTGAACCTAAATAGATTGAAATCCTAAAAGTCAGATGTGCTAGTGAGCCATTTAAAGCCCAAGGTATTGATTCCATTGATTGTTGAATTAAACTGCATTTTTAGCTTTTCCTGTTGAGGCAGGATGTAGCAGAGAGCTTTACAAATCCTTGTGACCGCTGCGTTATTAATCTTGCAGCAGTTTTCCTTTGTCGTGAGGAAGATGTAAATGAATTTGTTAATTCCAAACTGCAGTGAAATGCTGCGTTAGGGGCTGCCTGTGGTTGGTGAGGAGGATGCAATGATAAGTGGAAGAGGGATGGTTGTTAGATTGCATAATCCCCATTAGAGTTGTATAAAAAAGCCTAAACTAAACAACCTTTCAGATTTTAAAAACCTACCAAATGGTCTCAGATGCCTCCGCTCAGACAACCTCATTCTCCTCATGTCCTTAAAACAATATTTGGTGAAATACAAGGATATCAGAGTGCTCTGACCTGTAAACTGAGGTTAATTTTGCCCTCAGTGGGAGGTCTGGCATTTGGTAAAGACTCGAGTTTCCAGGCCTTGAGCCAAGGAAAGTGGAATTCATGAGCTCAGTCTGTGGAGTACGTGTTTTTGAGGGACAAAATGTGTAGGTCACATTATTCCTCCATCACCCTGTCTGGTTGGCTCAGAGGTAATTCGTACCTCAAAGGCTTTTGCTCCTTTAATCCCAACGGTGGCAAGTGGTAAAGGAGGAGCACAAAAGACAAAACCATGATAAATTTGGCTAAATCTCTAAACAGCAATTACTGTGGACAATAATTGCAGCACAGAGGATGGGTGAGGAGAGTTGGGCTCAGTCTCCAGTTATTTCATCCCTTAGTCTTCGATTTCTCTGGGATGTCTGGAGGTTTCTTTGCCTTGAAGGAGTGAAGGGGAGCAAGCAATTGCCAAGTAGAGTATTTGCTACTTAGTGTAGGAAAACCCTCCTGTTTAGGTGAGATGGCAGCTTCTGGGTAGAATTGTCCCCTGAGGCTGACTGGTGGGTGTAAAAGTGAAAACTCTGTGTTCACTCTTGGCCTTTGCACTCCTTAATGATGTTAAAAGCCAGCCTTTAACTGATGAAAGAAGCCCTAAAAATAAAAGCATGGAACAGTGCGGGTGCACTTCACCTCATTTCTCATTGCCGAAAGTCTGCATGAGGGAGATGGTGATTTCATGAAGTAGGTGACAAATATAAAACACAGATTTGCCCCATTATCTTTCTTTCCTATGATGTAAAATTCTTTCACTTTCATACATACTGCCTGTCATTAAAAAGCAATGATTTGGCTTCAAAATTGAGAATGGCCTTCCTGCAGTGAATACGTGCCATCTTCTCAAGAATCCCAGTGGTGGTACTGGGTGGTGGCTTGTGCAGGTGACTGAGGACAAAACTTTGGTGTTTTCCTTTCCTCCTGCCCCAAAGACTAATGACCCAGATCTGTTTGCCATTTGTCTGTCTTTCAGTAGATTTTCTTGATTTTCTTTGTAACATCCAGTAACAATAAGTGGATGTTGCAAATAGTGGCGTGCAGAACAATAGCGCTTGTGAAAGTGCACAGCTTGTTCTGGAGTTCAGCAGGGAGGAGCTTTATTGCCTTGCTGCACATGGCTGAAAAGGCAAAAATCAGAATTGTAACTATTCTGAATATTTTGATTAAATAATCCTCATTAAGACACTAACACCCCAGTTCAAGAAGGTACTTTAAGATCCTGTCTTCTTCCTTGTGTTATGAACCTCGTAGACTTGGAAGTGAGAAAGAGCCCCACCACTGCAAGGATTTTCTAACTGTAGGTAAAAGAGGGGAGCGGGGGTGATTTCAAAAGCAGATGCTCAAAACATGCAATTACATTTCACACCCTACTAAGAGCCAGGTAATAGGAATAATTTAGTGAGAGCATTGCAAGCAGTTTCATTCAGAAGGGAGATACCCCTAAGGAGAAAGAAATTGCAGTCCATTTACAGTTCTGCTGTGTTATACATGATTGGGTTTTGTGAGGGAATGGGGTTTTTTAATTACATTTTAGGTCAAGTAAACCTGTTGCTATACGTCTAATTGATGTATATTAGTATTAGCAATTAGTATTTCCCACCTTGCTACGGTGTCAGCAAATCCTGCCCTTTTATTTTGATAGAAATACATCTGATCAAATCCTTCAGGTTTACATAATTCTGGTTAATAGGTTTGTTTCAGAGCTTGTAATTCTCTTTTGTGCTGCTTGTCAGAGGCAGGCTTGTGGTGATAACAAAACACAGCCCTTAATTTGTCTGATGGATTGTTGTGTGTTGTGGTTTTGATTTCAGTCAGTAGCAGCAACATTCATCTTTCCCTATAGATGGCTTTGGCAGAAAATCAAGAGCAAATGAACAGAAATTCATCACTTCATTCCAAGAGTAGTCTCATCAGGTAATTCCTGAGGAGGACTGGGGAAGCTGCTGCTCCTGCATTTGTTGGTGTTGATTTGCTGATCTTTTGTTGGTTTTCTGGCCATGGAAATGCAGTGTTGTTCAGTTGCTGGAGCTCAGGTGGACAGGGAGTCATTGCTGGGAGGGACCTGCTGCCACCTGAGAGGGACATAAACTACCTGGGCAGCTCCACACTTCCAGGTCAGCCAAATACCACCCAAAATTAGCAGGCTGTCCTGGGGAAGGAGCAGGATCATCCTGCCCCTGGTTTCCTGGGTGGACTGTGGATGGTGGTTGCACTCAGGGCTGTGCTGTGGGAGAAGTGCAGACCCCAAAGCATTTCTCTACCTGCCAGGGAGGGGTGCCTACCCAGAGATGGGAGATGTGGTCCAAAGGAAGGGTTCTTGTTGGTGCCAGAGCAAAGATTTTTTGTGTTTCTGAAGAAAGAAACTTTATATAATAAAAGTAATTCTTAACAGATGTGTGATGCAAAATTGAGCTAAATACAGTCAGAAGCTAATTCACTGGATTGTTTTCTCCACTGAAGCTTTTTTTTTTTCAGTGGGGTTGTTCAGCTGTGCAATACATTCAAGTGAGTCAAACCCTTTGCTTTCCCTCCCACACCTGAAGCTACGCTCTTGCTTGAAGAGAGTAAAGGGATGCCCTGGCTTTGATTCTTCATTAGATCTCAGAAGAGGCCAAGAGGAGTGGCTTTCTTCAGCCTTAAGATGAGAAACTAAGGGGACACCTCGCTGCTGTCCCCAGCTCTTGCACAGCAGTGAGAAGCAGCAGTGGCTCTGCTTGTCCCTGCTCCCTGGGGAGATTCAGGCACCTGAATCCCTGAGTGTGACAGAGGAAAAGGGAGGGGCAGCAGGTGAGGATAGTTCCCACAGGTATAGAGTAGAAAGGCTGGCTGCTGCCAGGTACTGGGGAAATGGGGCAAGGAGGAGCTAGGAGTGATCCCAGCCCTTTTGTGCTGGTCTTGGTCCTGCAGCCTCTGGTGTTTTGGGTCAGCCTTGATTTGAGTTCCTTCAGACTCAAAGAATAGGTTTTCCCAGATGTGGGAGATAATCAAGAAGTTCTACCCTAAAGGGCAAGGGGAAGGAAAAGCATTCCTTCCAAGGTCACAGAGACTGCGTTTGCTTTTATTAAAATGTCGTTTACTCTTAATTGTCCTTATGGAACATTAGCTTTGAAATTTCCTGCAGGATCAACTGCGTGTAAATCACTTTATTCAATCAAACTTTTGACCTTTTCAAACATACATTGTGACGTCCCAGGGCACTGTGTATTTCAGACTGCAGATTTAAATCGTGAAGCTCTCCCCTCTGGCTAAAAAAAAATCTTTCATCTAAGTTGTGTATGGCAACTATTCAGGTAGCCCACAGTGTCTTTTTATCCAGCAAGTCTTTAATTTTTTCCATTTTTTAATATATTTCATGAGCATAGAAACCAGCTGAGTAAGCTGGATTCCAACAGGAGGTGGAATAATTTTAACATAATTTTTTAAAAAAGCTGTCAGTTAAATATACAGTGGAATAAAAGCTAAGCAGAAAGAAATTAAAATAAACAACAGTGTAATTTTAAGATGGTCAGAGAGGGGTAGCCAGGAGCCACAAGTACCCAATCTAGATCAGTGATTTTCCGCCTGTAGCCTGCAGATCCCTCTGGTAGCTCCCTCTGTGGGGTCTGTGAGGAGAGATTGGGGGAACCATACATGGATATGATTGTAAAAGCAGCAGGCTGCTGGACTGGGGAGAAAATATTTGGAAGAGTGAGGTATGAGGGGAAAATTCACCATGGCATGTTTTGGGAGAGACAGGCTGGGCAGCACTTCTCTGCTATGCAAATGAGTTGTGCTGCCTGAGATGCTCTATCAGCCTGTGTCATCTTCCTCCACCTTTTTGGAAAATGTATAGGGCTCTCTGCTTTCTGCATTATTGCATGGTACAAACAGGGTGGGAGGGATTGTCCTCTCGATGGCCAACATCTGAAAAAAATGCAAACAATGTGTTCTTTATGGGTGCACAGGGATGAGGCATTTAGGGCAGCAGGTTTCCTCCTGCTTCTGGCCTTCCAAATCAACAAGACTGTTTTATAACCACTGCCACTTGGGCAAGTTACACAAGATGTCTGTCATATAAGATGTCAGAACATGTTCTCCTCTCCTCCTTGAGTTATTCCCCCTTTAACTTTTTATATCTTTTTCACAATAGAGGAAATATCTACAAGCACCTACTTTTGACTAATTTAAGGTAACTCGTGTTGACATGCTCTCTTGTTGCTGTCAAAGTCTTTTGTTGAAACTGATTTAAGGCTTTATAGGGAATTGAATAGCTTCCTGTGAGGACAGGAAAGAAGGAATCTCCTACTATTTGAAATATGTGACAGAATGCACGCTGGCTTCTTTGTATAATCAGGCTTTCATCTGCATCCTCACATGAGCTGGAAAAAAAATCTTTGAGAAGATTTTTTTAAGGTAATTTTTGACTTGACGTATTCTTTTGGTGATCAGAAATGAAACAAGTCTCAAGTGACACTTCCAGAATTTTTTTTTTTTTGTGGCACAGCCTGCTTCTAAATTTGTTTCGTAAGACTTACAGCTGAGTTGCTGGTAGGAACATGGGTTTTCATTTTTTAAATGTCTTGTTCTTGCATGGGAGCATTCAGAGTGACTTTGCTTCCATGTGCTCTCAAAGGAAATGCATTAGGACTCAAAGGTCTGCTGGCAAAATTTTTTTATAATATCCTGAGCAGCAAATTCTTTATCAAAGGTCAGAGACCCTGAAGTTGAAATTGTAAAGATCACCACATAGGCAAAAAAAGCTTCTGAGTACTTACTCTTTTTTTGTCTGTCTGTAATAAATATTGGTTTGGTTCTCCTAGGCATCCCTTCTGTAAAATTTACCTCTTCATCCCATAGCTGGATGCTTTGGGTTTCAGAATTTCTGAGTTCACATGAAAAATTCCAAGACAAAGTTGGGTACAGGAAACAACTGGAAAGGCGCGTTCCAGGTTTCTTCTGGAATACTGGCTCTCATCACATGTTTGTACATAAAGCTGAGTTCTCCCCGCTGCATGTCACACAAAAATATCAGCCATGACATAAAAAGACACTTGAAATAAAAGCTAATTCTTGTCAAGCTGTTTATTCATAGTCATGCCTTGGTTTTGGTGGAAATGAGTGTTTGGCATCTTGCAATACCATTTATATGCTCACTTCAAACGTGTTATTACAGTTGATCTGTTCAGGAATCCATAAAACTCCTTTTCCTCTTGAGAAATGGTGCCAATATGTGTTCTGCTTGTTTTCTTAAAAGAAATTTCATCTGGATTCAGGGCACTTGTAGGCCAACTTTTATTTTTGAGGTTGGCCAAAGTATAGAGGAGCTGCTGGAGTTTGTAAAAGCTTAATAGTGATTATTTAAAGCAGGAAAGGTTACTCAGTGAGGTTAATTCTGAATAAGAGCATGATCAGGTCTTACATTCTTAAGGCTTATTTTTAGTATGACTATGGCTGATGCTGAGTGAACATACTGCGCTGCAGAGCTCTACAGATCCTTCCCCTCACAATTTTTAGGCTCTCTGGGGTTTTAGAAAATATTAGAATAAAATTTTCTTTGGAAAATAATTATGATTTTATTTTTTACTACCCTTTTTCTCCACTGTGTTTTGTTTTTTTTCCACTCAGAAATGTTTATGTTTCTTTGGAGGGTTGTGAATCCTCAAGTCAGCCATTTTAACAAATGGAGTGTGAGACGTTCAGCACTGCTGGTGTCTCTGGAAACCAAACTGGTGCTTTAGAAGACTAAATGTAGGCATCTAACTTGGCAATTTGGCAGATGTGCTATTTATGCAGGACTTTCCTATTTCCTCTGTGACTTAATATACCTGGCCAACAAACCCTGTATTGAGATTTGGCTCCATCAGACATTACAGAGAATTTAATCCCAATACAAACTGAATTTTCAAGTTCTTGCAAAGTCTAAATTCCCATATTAATGCATTTTGGCATTAGCCTAAAGGTGCCTGACAATGTAAAACATGCATATAAATGACTGTTTATATCTCTTTTTTAATGTTTATGAGTATGAATAATTTCACATTTAGTTCACTTGTACTCTGTGTGTATTCTTTACTTGTGATTTTAAATAGCATTCAGTTCTCTCTTCAAAACAAAATTAATCCTGAAGTAAGAATCTTGGCCTCTAAAATCTCGACAGAAAAGAGATGGTATTTTTAGATTGGTGAATCCACTCCATTTTAATATTCTTATGTATCTTTTGAGAGAATATATACTCAGAGTCCATTCAGATGAGATTTAAAGTTAGTTACTCAGTGATACCCAAATGTTTCACTTTCCTTAAGTAAATTTATTTTTCATTTGTCACTTAAATTATTTGTTCTCAGCTCTAGAGCTGTAGGAATTTCTAAACAAATTGAACAAAGGGGGAAGGTGCAAAGAGCTTTCAGAGGGTATTAAGCTGTTTTTGTATATTGCAATGCTTTCATATTAGAAATCAAAATCTTAGCCAACACCTTTTATTGTTGTTGTTATTTTTGCCTAAGAGAGTCTCCTGAAATGACAGTTTTCCAGACAGCCGAGTGTCTGATTTCAGCATTCACTGTGTTAGCAGGTATAGGGCAGACTTTGAAAGGGTTTCTTCCTTAGTTTAAGTGGAGGCTGAGGCAGAAGGGAGTTTAAGTCTAGTCTGAGCATCTACTTTGTCTTAAGGTGAAGAATGGCAAAGCTGACAGTGACTGATTTTTGCAAGAATTCTTTAACAGGCAGAAAAATAGGGGGAAAAGAGAGAAGCATTTGAAAGAAAGGTGAGTATTTGTGATGTCTCCTACTTTTAGGAAAGGAGAAAAACCGCTTCTCCAGAAAATTGAAAGTGACAGGCTCTGAACTTATTCTTAGTACTATGAGAAAGAGCAGTGAAGGGGCAGGATCACAATTCCTCTGTGGTGATTCTTTAATTTCTTAGTTTTTGCATTTACAGTTTTTTGCTGCTAAATTTAAGACTAATGAATGGCTAGATCCACCAATTCCTTGTCACATTCCTAGTTTTCTCATTTTGGTACTCCCTCCAGCATTCCAAGAGTCCTTGTTCTTACCCATTCTCCATTCAGTCTCTTTCCTTACTACCCTGTTGTTCAAAAAAGCATCCCCTGTTATATACTTTCTTTTTTTCCCCCCACATTTTATTTCTCCTCATCCTGTTTTTTGACAATATGTTGAGAGCTTGGGTAAAAGTTCAAATTTCAGTTCAATATTTTAATGAATGTTAGTACAGTAAATTCCCTTCAGTTTTAATGTGCAGACCTGCTTTAGAAGGATGAAACGTCTTCAAAACAGGATGATTATCTCTGTCTCTGCAAATGTTGCCTTGCAGTGACACTTGTCAGTAGTAGTTCCCTTGTCTGGTAGAAAATAAATGATACAAGTTGGTTAAGCCAACATTTACTTTTTTACTTATAGTTTATGTTGGCTTTTGTGGTAAAAGGTGGTGCCCATATCATTTGTCACACGAACCTGTATTTAGCAGAAGGAGGGGGAAAATAGTGTTGAGTGCAATCTGCAGTTTGTGCTAACCTGTGGAGGAAGACAGTATTTTACATCATCTACAGCTAGTGCTAAGCTTTATTATCACACCAGCAATTTGTTGTCTGTCCTTGCTGATATCGATGATCCTTGTTCCAGGCAGACACGACGGAAGCCAGGAGCGCCCGCGGTCACGTACGCAACGTATCGGGGTTCTGCAAGGATCAGGCAGCTCCTGAGGAGTCAGTCACAAACTGGAAAAGGAGAAAAAAGTCCTGAGGACAGAAATGCTTCAACAGTCAAAGAAAATGGACAAGTCCAAACCACTCTGTCTGTGAAATCAGGATGCCTAATAGAAGAAAATGGAAGAGATGAGGGTAAAGATGACCAAGATGATGCAATATTAAATTCTTCTGCAGTTGGAGTGGGAGGCAAACAGTCTGGTAAAGCTCAGCATTGCTTGGGCAGAAATAAGCATGAAAGAATTGTAAAGGCCACAACTTCATCCACTGAATCATGTCATGAGCTACACTTAAGAAATACACCTGCTTTAGCTGTAACCAAAGTTAAAAGGACGTTTTCACTCGATTCATTATTTCCATTTAGTGGTAGAAACAGTGGGATCCTAACCAATTCCCAGAGTACTCATTCCCTTAAAGTCAGTTCTGCAAACGATTTGGTTGGAAAAGATGGACTGCCAGGAGAAGCAGAAACTTTGTGTCAGACAGACAAAAAAGCCACTTCTAACTTTGATACAGAAAATTATTGTAGTAAAGCAGGTAATAAGGAGTCCCCGAAAGAAATACAAGGTGATTGTTTACATTCACCCAAGTCAAAAAGCAAGACAGTTATTGAAGAGCTGCAGGTGGGGAACGGAGAATTTTGCTGTAATCATCAAGTGGATAATCACTCAGAGCAAACATTGGATGTCCAGAGGCTTCATTTCAGTACCACTACATTTCAGCAGAAAGCAGATCAGCACACCAGGAGTGACGATAAAGATGGTGATCCAAGAAATGGTGAGGCACAGAAAATTGTGACAGCTATGGAAAGAGAGCAAAATCCACAGAACTTTCCTGCTACTGTTCTTTTTCCTCTTAATGAACAAATAGCTACTTCACTCAGCATGGAATCCAGAGGAGGAAAGTGCTTGGCCACAGGCAATCCAACTGCTTCGGTGTCATTTGTTGGACATGATGAAGACACAGTCGTGGGCAGGGGGACTTGTAATGAAGAACTGAGTGAGTCAGGGAAAGCAGTGCATGTACAAAATGGTCACAGGCTAACCCATGTGGAGAATTCTAAGGATACTGCCACACAGCAGGCTGGTTTTCCTTGTCCAGGGCTGGAGAGTGAGGAAACAATGAAGGTTTTATCTGAGGCTGCAGTGGAAAACCTTGCCAACATGTCACCATGTGCACATGGGTGTCAAAGTGTGAAAACAAATTCTGATGAGCTGACAGTGCTTCCAACCCACGAGTCTACCTCTGTGATGGTTCCTCATTCTGCCTTGAGGCCTGAAGGAAAGCCTTTGACCAACCATTCTGCTTTCACCCTTGAAAAAGATGATGTAGACTTAATTTCTGGATCTCCACCTGTTTCTGAAAATAGGTGTATTAATTTTTCTTCCAAGAAGGAGAACAGTAATAAACTTAGACCATCACCCACAGTAATTGATTCTTCATCTGACAAACAAGGAGAAATGCTTCCTTCTGCCACTAACTCTGAAAATGGCCATATTGCTGCTTCTGAAAAAGATGGCTTTATTAAAGCTGCAGAGTCTGGGAGAATAATCCCTGTGAACAGGGTGACGGAGGGGCCACCTTGCTCAGGAGACCTGAGAACTTTGTGGCCAGCAAATTCTCTGGAACCTGAGATTATTCCTCCTATGATTGACAGCTCTGCTGATGGAGTAGATGCAGAGGTTGTTTGCATCTCCAGGCCCACTTCTCCTCCTCTGGTATCCAGAGAAGCCTCCAACCTTCCTGGTTTTGCCTTGGAGATGTCCAGTGCTGCTCAGGGGAACAGTAATTCTTCCAGTGACAGAGCTAGTGATGGGGCAGATGAGACCTTCTCCACACAGCAGGCTGACAGCAGTGTCCTGGCAGAGGCAATGCCATCACCCATCTGTCCCTTGAAATCTTTGGAAACTGCACCTGAGTCAGCCTGTTCTGAGACCATGTGCAGGGATGCTGTGGGACAGGTGATGCTTGATGCTTCTGCTCCCTTGGAAGCCTATTCTGGCCAAAAAGCTGCTGCACCTGCCCAGGCAAATGGGCTCTGTTCTGGGAAAGGATGGGGAGATAGTGATGTGGAGGGACAAGGATGTTCTTCTTTCCCAGATGCTGCTGTTTTGCTGAAGAAAGCTGAAGAAATAGTGGACTTGGTCTTACACTTGGCTACAGAGGAAATAATAGCAAAAGAAGGCTTTGGTGTCTGCCAGCTTTGTGGGAGCAAGGATAGTTTAATAAATATGGATATTGCAAATTATCATAAGGTTGAAAGTGTACAGCGGGCAGCAGGAGAAACCCAGTCAGCTGTGCAGTCATTAAAAGATTTTAATGAGACCGGTGAAAGGGCCTCATCTTCGTTTACAGGAAATGAAAGAGTGGATACAAATAATCAAGATGAAAAGATACTCTCTTGCCTCCCTGATAAAATTGACCTACATAGGGCGCTAGCACAAAAAGCAAAAGAAACAGTTGATGGGGTCATTAACTCAGCCATACAAAAACTGGCATCCAGTCAGCAGCGAGGCACTGAGAGGAAAAGGCTTTCTGGAGAGGTTCAGCCTAAACCTGAGGCTGAAATGCCAAAGACTTTAAGTCTGGATATGACGTTTCCTGCCAACACTCAGGACCCAACAGAGATGGGTGAAACTCAGGCTGTAGCTGTAAACTGTGAAAAGGCAGATTACTCAGGTCCTCCTTTGCTTCCACATTGTATGGAAAATGGCATAGGTTGGCCCCAAAGAGATGAAAAGGTACCAAATAACGCAATTACTTGTCAAACAAATGGATTTCTTCCCTCTGGCAGTTTAGCAAGGTCAGAAATAGATCTTCTGACACCAGCAGAAGAGAGGCACAATGGAAAAGTGTGTGACCATCTGGCTGCAGCAGAAATGTGTGGCAAAGTATCAGCAATAAGTAGAAAAACTGATGGAACTTTACATTTTCTAGATAGAGGTGCTGCTGTGACTGAAGAAACGCTTTTGCCATTGCAGTTAAAAGGTTCATGCAATAATACAAATATGCCAGAGTGCACACTGCTGCCAGCTGTAAATGTTAATTTGGCATCTTTTATGTGTGGTGAAGAATGTATCGGCCTGCAGAGTGACTCTAAAGATAAAAGCAGCCCTCAGATGTCTCTGGAAAGCAGTGCAGAGGACAGTCTGTATGAACACCGTGGGAAAGAGGCTGCAGAGGAAGAACCTGGAGAAGTAAAAGCAACCTTACAGAATTCAAAGGCAGCAGAGAGTGAAGAGGAGTTGGCAGAAGGGGCAGATGAGGGGGCAGAGGTTAATACTGGGTTAGATACACAGCCCATGGTACCTGAACTATCTGTTCCTGGAGAGGGCAGTGAAGGGAAACACTGCTTCACAGTCTTTGCCCAAAATAATGAGAATCTGAAGCAGGCACAAATGAAGGGTCAAGACATGGAGAGAAATGATCAGCTGGAAGAAAATGGCCTGGACTGCAGCAATGACATGAAGGAACCAACAGAACTTTTGGGCTCTTCTCCACTAATTGAACAGTGGGAAAACAGTTCCTTTACCATCATTTACGAAGGTGCTCTTCAAACTGAGAACAAATCTGTCTCAACTGATGAGGTGCAGACTGGTTCTCTTTCTCCTCCTGATTTGCCTTCAGATGATACAGACCATGTGAGGCATGATGGAGCAAGGAATGAGCAGGAGTCAGTCTCTCTCTATGGGCAGGACAGCAAGGTGAAGGAAGCAGCAGGGAGCCGAGGCTCGGAGTCGTTCCTCAGTGTGGAAGCCAAGCGCTACAGAGTTTATCCTTTCTCCCTGTCTCCCATCTATGAGGACGACAGCTCCCAGGAAGATCTGCTGTCCACGGATGTGTCCCCAGAGAGCCGTCCTGAGGGAGTCTCCAAAGACAGCTCTGACCACACTTCTGTGCTCTCCCTCCTCCAGTCGGTGTCCGAGCGCTTGCAGTTCACGGCTCGCTTCAGCGAGGACGAGGAGGACGGGGTGGAGGAAGAGGAGGAAGAATCTTCATATGAGGAAAATATCCTTGATGTTGAGAGAGAAGACAACTGCCTTTCCAGTCAGTGCAGAGAGAATTTTAAAGCAACCCCTCAACCAAATGACCAAAGTAGACCTTTTCTTGAACAATCATTTCTTCTTTCAAAAGAGCAGCTTGACTCAGAGGAGCAACCGGAACAGTTTCCAAATGCATCTTCTCCCAGTCAGACCCCCTGTAAACCAGTTCCAGAGAAAACTGATGCTGCTGTAACACAGCCTCCTACGAGTGTGTACTACCAATACTTGAAATCTGCCAAAACAGGCTCATCTGAAAAGGGGGCCAGGTTTGGAAGCATTCTCCAGGATGTGCTGCAGCCAAAGATTCATTGGTTTCGAGACAACGCCGTGCCCAAACTGGGAGAGTTGTCAGCGGTAAGATGTTGTGTCACATGGTGTTTATAATCCAAGTGATTAGCCCAGATTCAAAGTTGCTGCCTCCCTATCCTCCTTGCCACCTTTTAATTAAGTGGGTTTTTGTCATAAAAGTAATCAAAAATTTTTGTCAGAAGTTGTTAGGGGTTTTTTTATGTCATAGTTTAAAAAAAAAGCCTTCTGATAAAATAATTTTTGAAAGATAGCAGTCTTGGTTCAGCACACAGGTGAAAGTGATTTAATTGTAAAACAGAGGATGTGAACAGAAGGTAAAATAGGGAAGTATGCATAATAAAATGTCTCTATAATAGATAGCAGAAGACAAGACTTTTCCATGTTAAGGACATTTCAACCTGAAGATGATGGAATTGCCTTTTATATGAAAATTGTTCTTTTATTTCTTTCACTTCTGAGATTAATGGAGCTGTCTTGTCAAAAAAAAAAAATCAGCTTACTGTACTCTTTGATTGTTTCATCACAGTGTCTTCCACAAACTATAGCTCAGTTAGCAAGTAAGTAACATAGCTGCTTCCACAGATTAACATTTCATTTTTTAATTTGCTTAAATCAATGGCAGATGAGGGTATGGAAACAGTTCTTCCCACGTTTAGAATCAGAAAGTGCCACATAGACCAAGTGTGTAACTGAAGAAGTTTGTCCATCACGTTGGGAATACTCCAGTCTGTGTTAGATGTACCTTTTATTCTTTCCTCTGTTCAGAAATGCAGTTTATTGTTTGCTGGGAAGGGGTAATACATTTGTAAAGGTTATAATTTCCATAACAGCTCTTCCTTTTTAGCACATGCTGCTTTCTGCTGGTTGACCCTGTTAAATAATTTACACCAGCTCTGATTGGCAGTGAAACAAATGTTGTTTTTTTCTACTAAAGACAGTTGTGTACACGTACAGGAATAGTGGACCCAGGATAATCTGCCTGTGCTTTGTGCCACTGTTGTAATTGTTAATAGTTGTTTGCCATGTCCTTTTAATTTCAGAACCTCATTGACAGGGCAAGTCTCAAATACAACCCAAGACCAGGGAAGGTAAGCAGAGTTTGTGTCCCTTAAATCAATATGATACATGGAATAGTTTGTCATGCTTTAATTTTTGAATGGTTAATGACATCTGAAGTTGCTAGTCTAATTTTCTGTATTTTCGTGTATTAATAGCATGTGCTTCCCCGTGCTAATAGTGAGAATATATTATTTAAAATCCTGCCACTAGTAATTTTGCTGTCTTTCTCAGCAATTGTTGTTTTCATTGAGTAGAGTGTTTCATAAAGGAAGAAACTGTGTAGCCTCTCAGTTGAGTGGGCACAAATTGCAAGCAAAAAAAAATAACTCTCTGTGCTCTGTGTTGAAATGGGCCCTCATTTGCATGCATTGTGTATTGTTTCAGATTATTATTTATGATACTTGTGGCAACAAAAGTAAACAAGAAGTTCATTCTGATGTGCTAGATGCCTCGTCATGGATCTTTCCCATTGGAACAGTACTTAGGATAATTAGAGGATGGTAAGAAATCCAGGTCATATTTAAATAGAGTCTTTCCAAAAGACTGCATGTGTGTTCCTCTCGTATTTTTATTTCTTTTATTTATGACACATGTCCCATCTGCATTAGTGTCTTTTTCTTGCTTTATAATTAGACTGATACCAATGAAAAAGCAAAAAACAAGGCTTTAAATGCTGCACTAAAAAAAAAATAATCGTTTCTCCTGGGAGCTAGCTTCAGACAGAAGGTTTCTAATAGAGCCACAAGTGAATTTAGAGCTCTTGCCTGAAGTGCTGAGCCAGTGCAGCCATAATCATGACTAGGAATAAGTGTATTTAAAAAAAAAAAAGGTGGATTTTTACAGTTCAGTTTCATTATACAGTAGCTGTTGCAAAAGGGCCATCAAATGAACATTCTCAGCTGCTAGTTTTAATGTGGCATTGAAAGGAATGTGGATACACAAGGATATATACAAGGAGTTAATATTTTGCTTTGGGAAGCTGGGGCCAGGTCTGTGTCAGTTGTTGCATTGGAATTTAATTGCTGGAGCTTACAGGGAATGTTTCTGACTGTCAGCCGTGCATGTCACATTTATGCAGTTTTGAGGCAGCCTTGTGTGGTTTTGCATACATTCCTTTCACATCCTAAGAAATGCTGGGTGCCATTATTAGTATGTTTTATGCCTTTTATAGTGTCTGCCTGAACAGGGCATGTTTTGATGTGACAGTTAATATATTTCTCCTGGTAAAATGAGGCTGTTCATTCATGTTGTAGTTCAGCTTTATTTTTATTTTCTATTTCGTCCTGGAGAAGAACCGTATATATATATTTTACTTTTCAATACCAAAGTGAATGTGACTGCTGAGGGACAGCATAAGAAAGATGTGATACTTGTCTTGGTAAAAAGAGCTTTTTCCTGGGCTCTCCATCAGATGTGCTCTGCCAGCAATGACTCGGTTCATTTTATCTTTATTGCAGTTGGATTTTTTATGAGAAACCAAAGTTCCAGGGTCGAAAACATGTACTAGAAGAAGGAGAAGTTGTGCTGGATCACCTTTGGGATCTCCCAGGCATGAAACATCACCAAAGAAACCTCACAGTTGGTTCAATCAAGCACGTAACAAAGGTACAGACTTTCTCCGCAATATTCTCACATGCATAAGTGATTTGTTGGTCACAGTGGTGTATTACCACCACAGCAATGGAGAATGTGTATGTAGTGCACTTGACTTCATTCAAATTTGCTGTGACTCTGTTTTTTCACTTTCAGGGTGTTATATTCCAGGGCTTTTGCTGCACTAAATTTCCTTTTCTTCCTGAGTTAATGAGCAGGTGGATTATGTTTCTTTGTCACCACCCTCACGGCTCCCCTGCTTTTAGATGTTTACCTGTCCAGTTATTTGAAATTAAATGGAATCAATTCATATTTTTGAAGGAATTTTTATCTTAAGCTTTGTGCTGTGCCTGTATGGCTTCTGCTTCAGTAGTACTTGGGTTTCCAGTCCTGTTTGGGTTTCCAGTCCTACAGTGTAGCCTCCAAAAACTGCTGCCATTCCCTTTACAGCTTCTGTGCCGTCTGTAGGATTTCCACTTGGACCAGTGGTACACCTACAGCACATGGCTCTGCCTACAGCCATCAGTTTAGAAGGCTTTTTGTTGAAAAGATAAGAATCAAATGTCTAAAACTAAACATAATGCATCCATTGTTATTCAGTGAATGAGGAATATATTTTCCAGATCTTGTGATTTAAGGAGACTTAGTGGCCTTGTTGTTCAGTGTAACAATCCAGTTACTCACAGGGCAGTGGCCCTTGCTGTGAGTGAATTATCATTTTTATCACAATGTGAAAGATTTTCAGTGAAGTGGTTTCTGTGTTCTCTGCTGGTGTGGAGGTCATTTTAAAATGGATAACCTTCTTGTCATCAGTACAGGGGCATAATGTCAAAACAATTAGAAATACTTTTTCATTCTCTTAAAAAACTTAGAAATCAATTAATTCAAAAGAGGCTGGTTGAAGGCAAGAATAATGAAGTTAACATTCAATTGAGCTAAACAAATTAAAAGCCTTTGACCAATATGTAATATGAATGTTGATCAATGATATGGAAGACAACTAAATAAACTAACTGCTTCCACAATAACAGCCAAGGGAAGCTGGATGTGTCTTAGGTATGAAAGAAGACTCTTGAATAGGAAAGATACTATGTTTAACTTCATCATGCTTGATAAAAATCTTTGCAGTACAGCTAAATAGGTTTGATTTCTGTTCTTCTTCCAGTCTGTGTTTCATTTATCTAGAACACAGATGGAAAGCTTTGTTACTGTACACTAGTTCAGTAATCAACACTTTCCTTGTGTAAGTTAAACCTCTAGCAGATATGCTTGGTGAGTTCAGTGCCCTCACTAGGCCAGGTTTTGTCCTCTAAACCTTGATTCATGAAGGTATCCCTCCTTTTTTAGTTTTTTTTTTTTAGCTGCTGTGGAACTGCTTTTGGAAGGTAGTTTCCCAAAGTGCTGCCTTAATTATTTACTTCTGTGGAAAATATGGGCTTTGTTTTTATTTGACAAATAGTGGATTCTTTTTCAGGCAGCTCGTGTGTGTGTGTTTTACTGCCATTCTCTTTTGCATAGGCTGTCAGTGTCTTTTCTCCAGGGTAATTTGGCCATACTGTCCAGTTTGTCTGGCCTGTCTTCCAGTTTTTCAAGTCCTCTTTTTATGGTCTTTGTTTAATGGCTCCTCAGTTGCCCCGAGTTAGCAGATTTGAGCATTGGCTAAATATTTGAGAAGAAAACAGCTCGCCAAGAAGAGGAAAAACAGATTTTTACTAAGGAAACTATAGGAGATACATTTAATATTTTGTTTTTTACTAGCATATTGACTGAAGAACAGTCTGCCAGTAGCTTTGTGCTCTTGATTTGCCTTCAAGCCTCCTCAAAAAGCAGAGATCCTGTTAACTTTTTGGTTAGCTTGTGGCCTGGCTAGCCATGGATATGCATTAGGTGCATCCATGTGTATTTAATTTCAGAAAAATTGTGGGGAGAAGATTCCAAAGAAACAGATTGTGCAACCAGTAAAATGCAGATGTGGAGACTGATTTCCTCTAAGGCTGGGCAGCATGAACCAAGGCTAGCAAAGTCTGCCTGCACACCCAGGTTCAGTGCAGCTCCTGCAGCACAGGCTGTTCAGCCAGGTCAGTTCTCCAGCCTATTGTAAATACGTATTTTGACCTTTTTGCACATCCTGGGCTTTTTTCTATCTGTTTCTGGAAGCCCAAAGAGGCTGATAAATGTTATGTCCCCAAAAATAAGAGCCAAGGAGAGTTCCTGACACCTCCATTCTGGAGCAGTCTTGTGAGCCACTCTTTTGCAAGGTGACAGGGGATCTGAAAAAGCAGTTTATAATCACTGCCTGCAAGATGGTTAGGCAGGGAATAACTGGCTTCCTTGTGGAGTCTCCTTAAGCAAAGCCCTTTGTAATGGGATTGTTCACACTGTTACATAAAGGGTGTGCTTCTTTTGTTTGTGTGGTTTGCCAGGTGAAAAGAAGCTAACGATTTAATCAGGAGCTACTTTGTCAGATGCCATAGGAAGACACCCAGCAGCTTCAGATGGTCTCATTTGTTGGCTGCTGTTTACAGGACAGTAATAATTTATTTCCTTTGTATTATTTTATTTACCAGCCCTGTTGAGTTCTGTAGCTGGGTTTGGTGGTGGTGGGTGGTAGCAAGAGTGGTACAGTGCTGGAGCACTGGGAGCAAGAATTATGAATGGGTAAAAAAGCCTGGAGGACCAACAGGTCCAATTAAAAAAAAAAAAGAGCTTCAGAAGCAGATAGCATCCTAAAGACAAAATGTGTATCTGAAGTAAAATGGTGTCTAGACTGTATTACAAAGCAATCATGTGAATACCAGAACTAATTAGGCCTGGTTTTCAATAGGCTCTTCTCTCATCCTTGTTCTGGCATTCCCCTCAAGAAGCCAGACCTCAGTCATTCTTTGTCCTGTTGTTGACACTAAACAACCCCAGCTGAACAGGCTGATTTGATCACTTCAGTCACCACAGCTGACAGGCCCACAGAGAAGGCCTAACAGTGCTGAGTTTATTTAGCCCTGCTGGAGCTGTTAGGGCTGTAATCCTAGATCCAAAAGAAGGATAAACAACCAAGACCACCTTGAGGGGGTTGAAGGCTTTAGGTCTGTCACTTCTGCTGGGCCTCTTGTTCAGGCTAGAAAAATTGTCAGAGATGCCGCTGAAGAGGAATATTTAGTGCTAAAGGCTTAAGGGTTGTGTTAATCCTCTTCAGAAGGAGCTTTCACCTTTCTGCTGAGGGCCATGTTACTCTTTTGGAGGTGTCTGTAAGTGTTCCACGTGCTTTGCAAACATCCAGCTCCCTGCAGACCAGGAGGGAAGCACAGGCATTCCAGGATGACTGTGTGGGGGCAGGAGGAGAGTACCACAGAGTAAGGAAGGCAGAGAGGGATGCCTGGAGGCTGTGACCTACCTAAGCATTTGCTGCTTGTGTATTATCAGTGGAAATGAGCACAGCTGCCTAATCTGTGTGCTTTTTATTCTGTTTTTGCCTGATGTGTCTGTAGGACAATGAATGACATGAGTTTGGACTGCTTGTGGTGGGGGGTGGCACAGTTTGGGGGGTGGCTTTAGGGAGGAAACCTTCCAGTTTGGGATCTGGGCAGAAATAGTGTGCTAGCAGTTCTGCATGATAATAGTTGTGCATGTGTGTATCTTATTTCCAAATCTTGACGCCTGGCAGATGACAGGGCTTTGGACTGAAGGATCTAGTTCTCCACCTGACTGCTGTCATATCTGTATGGTTTTCATTTTGGTTCTAAAGATGGTGGAATCTTTATTGGGAATGTTAAAGGAGCCTCTGAAAGTAATGAGGGCTGTTAAATATGCTCAGGCAAATATGAACATGCTGGGGCCAATATTTACCAAGCTAAGTTTGCATGCTTGAATTGTATAAATTAATGGCACGGCCCAGAGTGTACATCTGCAAATACATAGCTTTCATTTCATACAGCAATAATAAATGTTATCATTTTGTGCACTCTGTGCATCAGTACAGGTAAATTTAACTCCATATTTGAGTCAAAATGTGTATTTGTGACTTCAAAAAAACGTGCTTAGAAAATATGATGTACTTCTTGCTCCACCACGTTACCACCTTTAAAAATAAATATTTTGAATTTGTTTTGATGAAGACCTCAGTTTATTGTGTGGCAATTTCTTTATGAAAGAAATTGGTGGACTTAGCTTAGAACACACAAAAATACAATCACTATGAGTAGAGGTTTTTTATTGCTCTCAAAATCTGGCTGGAGGGAGATGGTGATAAATAGGAGAGACTTTATTACGAGTGCTTGTGCTTTACCTACCCTGGTACATTTGTCATGTCTTGAGCTGGAGACTGCCTCATGAGCTTCAGAGTCAGGACAGCAGACTTGAAAAGAGCTTACAGACTGCCTTTTTTCAATCTCAAAAAACAAAAGCCTCCTGCTGAATTAAAATTAAACATATTCCATCTCATATTCCGTCTGAGCCCGCAGGCAGATACTTTTATTTTGCTACTTGTCTAGTCTTGTATGTACTTTGTTTCAGAATTTATCTGAAGCCAGTAAGAGTCTGGCTTCAGATAAATTATTATTTGTGGAGTTGTTCTAGGTGCAACTTCTGATTTTCTGGATCAAGCTTTATTGTTGGATTTAAGAATTTCAGCCTTCTTACATATCAGATATTTTTTAGAAAAAAAAAAAAAGCCCACAGACTTCAAATATTTCTCAATTGTGATTTATTAAGATACATATACATGTGAAAACTATGGGGAGATTTTATTTTTTAAAAAAATCTTGTCTAGCAATTCACTTAGAATTGAGGAATGGAGTTCCTTAGCATTTTCCCATAAAGCAGCATTGTACTAGAAAGCCTTTTTTCCTAGTTTTTCTGCCTTTGTTAATCTGAAAACAAAAATTCCGGTATTGCAGTTTTTGTTGTAAAAACAAAGAGCGAGCATTGTTTGCAAGGTACAATGCAGAGGAAACGTGACTGTGCAGGAGGGAGAGTTGCCAAAGCAGTATTACTGTGTTACCTCAGCTCTCAGGAGGAAAGTGAAACAATATCCTGAAGTGATTCCACTCTAATTGCCACATTTAGTGCTGACAGTTCTATAGCTAATGAAAAAATCTTATTAACCAAGAAGTGGGATGTTACCCTGTGAAAACCCCTCTAAAAACCCACGTGAAAAGGGAGAGCACTGCAGGTGCTGTCATGAGATGAGGTGCTAGTTACAGCACCTCAGGGCTTTTGTGGGGTTTCTCTAAAGGGTTTCTCTGCAAGCTGTTGTGTTCTTCCTTTCAGAAGCCTCAGTCCATGCAGGATCTCTGTCATGGTGTGCCCCTCCTGGGTCCTCACCAAATCCCGAAATCTTAGGGTGCTTCCCTGAGGGCACCCTCAGAGACTGCTCCTCATCCCTCTTCTCTAGGGCACATGCAGGGGGTACCTTCCTTCAGCCACCTTTAGGATTTTGGGGATCTCTGTATGCTGTCCAAGCCCTCTGTCCTAAAGCAAATGGGCCTGTGGGTCAGGAGGAGAGGGGGAAGTGTTCTGGGGGGTTATCCCAGAGAAGTGAAGTTTTCCAGCTGCACCCTTGAGCTGCCTTTGGCTGTTCTGGAACACCCTGCTGGAACAGGGACTGGCAGAGGATCCTCCTTGGTTCACCATGTGTTTGAGTGCTGGGGGAGAAAGTGTTGGCAATGCTTGCTGTATAAATACTGCAAAATGAGGGTGGCTCAATAAAATCCCTGCAAATTCTAGAGAAGAGAATGTGGTCAACAAGTTTGTTCTCCAGCGTGGTGTCTCTCAGTAGTAAACCTGCAGTCAGGAAATAGAGGTTGTTGCTTTGTGGTAACAGGAAAATTGCTGAAGTGTCTACTGAACAGAATAGATGTTTTCTAATACTGATCTCTTTTTCTTTCTTCATCTGAAATGCTGTAGATTTATTTGGCACAACAAAAAAATTGAACTCATACAGCTTGATACTGTCTGTAGTTGGATTCTGCATTCCAGACCTGAATTGTCATGGAGGGGCAGAGGTGGGAATGTAATTGGTATTTCTGGGAAGTTTTAGTTAATGTGTGCATCATGTGTGTTATGGAAGCATTGCCTTTTCAAAAAGAAGTCAGTTATTATAATGCTGTTCAGTCCTTTGGTTGGAGAATATTTCAACTGACCTTTTTGCAAGTAGCCTGACAGCCATAAATTTCTTCTTTGGAAATTAGTGGGAGCTGGAAATTTACCTCTGATAGCTTTTCTAAAAATTCCAACATCCATTTTCAAAGGAATAAAACCCTTCCATCATATGAAGCCCCGGAGAAGGGTGAGAAGATGGGGCAAAAAAGGGAATGTTTGGGGGCAGATTCTGCAAGTGTGGATAAACATTACCCTTTGATTTGTTTCCACAGGACTGTGGCATTCCAGAGGTGGAGTTCTGCCTGGCAGCTGGTAGTACAGAGGGACTTCCCATCTGCATACAGGGTGCAGTTGCCAATTTAGAAGAACTGGATGTTGAGAAAAACCCTTATATAAGAGTCAGATCAGGAGTGTGAGTACTGAACCTTTTTAACAGCATTTTGCCAGCAGGTAGAAGAGTAATAGCAAGGGATGAAACGCAGTCAGCAACATGAACAATATTTAGGGGGTTTTTCTAGAAATCAGTAAACATACATTTAATATTCCCAGCCCTACATGTCAGCCTTGTGCTCTGTGGACTCCTAGTTTGAAGGCATTCTTTCCTAATTGCTGGCAAAAGTCTGGAGTAATTCCATATTTGAGTAGCTTTATAAATAGAGGAAGCAACTCAGCTAAAATTAGCTTTTATTTCATTGGAGAATAGATGCTGTCTCCCAAGTCACCCACCCTGTTACAGCCATAACACTGTGGCTGAATACCAGAAAATGAGTGTTACATCATCCAGGCATTTCTCAAGCTACAGCCATATCCTGACATTCTGGAGGGAGGTGATGCAGAATGACACAGGCAGCCCCCTGGGTAGCCCAGAACTTCCTGTGTTGAGCAGAATGGGCTGTTGTTCCCTGGGCCAAAACCTCACAGTTACTGAAGTTTGGGAGTTGTGTGGCTCTTCCCATAAATAATTGCAGAATGACATTAGCTCTTCTGTTACATGATTCTTGCCTTTCCACGTGAGCCCAGTCTTCCCACAATCTCACAATATGTCAGTGAATCTTGGGGTGGTGAAGGAGTTAAAAACAGAATCCTGGCTTAGTTTAAACAAAACTTGGTAGTTTTAAGAAAATCACTTTCCATGTGGCCCCACGCCTCTTCCTCCATTCCTTGTGTGGTCTCCTAAAGCTGTGTCCACCTTCTACATTCAGCTTTCTTTTTGATTTAAAACAGTCTGAAGGACTCCCAGCATTTTTAATCCTCACGTCAAAATTACGATAGCTTTCCAAAGGATCGCTGTAAACAATCCTACTTTAATAACTTCCACTGAAAAAATGGCATGGGATTGATGTAAGAAGCCTTTTAATTCATAAGGTGATAACCTTAGATAAAATTCAATGCAAATGTCTCATCCTCAGTACTGACTTTTTTTTGTATACTCATAGAGAAGCAAGCTGGCAACAAATTGGTAATTTTCTTGTCTTTCATTTATATTTAGCTTGGACTAAGAAAAAGTATCTGAGATCTTCCTAGCAGTGATGCTGCCAGCATATTTAAATACGACTTTGTTTTGATGTGCTGTCTAAAACATTATCTAGCTCTTATGGGTACAAAAAGGAAAATAATTTTAATAAGATCTTTGTGTTTGGAAACTAATTAATGAACTTATTGAGTCATTTATCCTTACTGTTCTAGATGGCTTGCTTATTCAGACTTGAATTACAAGGGAGAGATGACAGTTCTGGAAGAATGTGATTCACCACCTGAAATTCCTTCAGCAGATGTGAAATCTTTGCGTCCCTTAAAGATGGTGAGGACTTCACAGTTCCCTGATAATTATGTGCCTTCCTTTTTTTTTATTGTTGCTTCCCCAAAGGTTTTGACCTAAACACAACTTGGGCTCTGATGTTCATTCTGGTGCATTTGTTTTGGTCACTGGGACTTGGTGGGCTTCTGCACCCCCCAGCATCTTCCTGGGAAACTGCTGTTGTTGGGAGGAGGTCAAATAACACAGAAAGGCTCTTCATTTTATTGCATCCAACCTAATAGCTGTCTCTTTAGTCACTCAAGTGAGGTCAGGCTCTTATTCCCTCACAGAGCATCATTCACTCACATTTCCAGAGAAGATGCATTTGTTGTATTTGCTCTTTGACCATAAACATGAATATGTTAGACTCTATTCTCTCTCTGTCCTGCTGTTTTCTCTCTCTTCTAGCGTTGCACCATTTGTGCTTTAGAAATTTGAAATGCATACAACAGAGCTTTAAAAGTTAATTTTAAAAACTGGTCAGTATCAATTAGTTTAAAAACATGCAGTAAATAACTACTTTAGATTTCTGGACCATGAAGGGATATTTTTAAATTGCCTTCAGTCTTAGAGGTTTGTCAGTGCACTGCTTTGTTTGTAGGTCAGGTTTACAGTGTGCCTGGCCTTTTGAAATCCATGGCCAGCACTGAAAGTGGTGAATATAATTGCAAAGTGCTCTGATAGTACTATAAAACACATGGCAGAGTGGAGCTTCAAGTTTAATATAAATAACTATTTTCTCCCCTGTCTGTTTTTAGGGTGGACTAAAGGTGCAAATGCCAATGAATGTCAAGGTAAGCACAGAGTGCATTGAGAATAAAATATAAACACATTGGGAATATGGAATCTTTATGCAAGCTGCTTTCCTTTTGTTTGGTGTGTGATCTTTGATAACTATTCAGTGCTTGCTGCTGAAGAAAAATTCCCTAATGCTGTCATGTTCACTTAGTGTTTGATGAGGTGTAAAAGTACCAGTAGTTTGTTTTTTCACATATTAGGAGAATGTGAATTTGCTATAAAGTGAGTTTTTCTGACTTGACACATTAGTCACTGTAATGATAAAGGGGTTAGGGGAGTTTTTCCCATTTAACATTCCAAGTTTAAAAAGAAAAGGAGAGGGAAGGGAGGAGGAGGACAGGAGTAGAACCCTTCCATCCTAGCCTCTATTCCATTACAAGAGTTATGAGTGAGACCAGGATCCTTGTGTGATCTAAGGAGCTGAAAGCTGATCCAGAG
>VXBN01006017.1:0-23220 GCA_013397395.1 Sinosuthora webbiana
GGGCCTGGCAGAGGACCTTGGAGCGAGGAAGGCTGGATGCCACAGGGATCTTTTCCCACTCATCTTCCCTTTCCCACTGGGGCTCCAGCTGCATAAACCCACCACATGTTAATGGAGGGCTGTGCCCAGGGAAAAAGGCATTTTTAAGCCACTTGAACCCGGACTGATTTTGGAGGAATCAGCTAAATGCCACCACAGTGAGGTGGGCACGTCGTGGCCACCCCGGCTCTGAGCCATCACCTCTCCCTCCTGAGATCTCTCCCACTTAACAAAAGGCTTAAAGAGACTTCTGAGAATGAAAAGTGGAAAGAAGAAGGAAAAAAGCGCCCATATTATCACTGCCATATTCTCCTCCTACTTGTACTCTGGTTCTCCAGGGTCCCTAAACCCCATCAGCGAACGGGTCCAGACTTCCCCTTGCATCCCCCCCACTCCTGCCCTCCCCTCCCAGCTCACCCTGCCCCTTTCCAGACTCGAGTCCAGCTCAGCAACTACACTGCAGCATTTCTAAGAAAGAGTGAAAAGATTCTTTTTTTTTCCCTGCCGTATCGACTTCCAAAGAATTCCAGAGACATCGTTAAACTTAACCCCAAGAGGTGAGCAACCGCCCCGTGCCCCCAGCCCTGCCCAGGGAGAAGTGAAAGCGAGCAGCTCACAGCCTGCACAGCTTTTCTGCTCTTCGTATGTACCCTGGCATCCTGCCCAGACCTATTTTTAAGCCCATTTACTAGAAATCCCACAAATTAAAGGAAATACGGATAATGTTGTAAGAATCCTTTGGGCCAAATAAAAGCTACACATAATTTTCCTTGTGCATCAAGAGTAAGATCCTTAACCACAAAAACCAGATTTCCCCAAAGCTCTTTTGCAACAGCCAGAGAGGATCTTGTTTTGTAAAAAAGTTGCTTTGATTCACTCCTGGATTACGGGGAGCGCGGCGGCTCCGCTGCCTCCCGGCCAAACCCGCCGGTGATTCCTGTTATGAAACACAAAGGTGTTAGGAGAACACAAATAAATTAAACATCCCCAGCTCTGGAGCAGGGACTGCAGCGACAGCAAGGCACTAGAGGGCTGCTGGGGAGAAGCTGGAGGATGGTTATTGGGGTTTTTTTTCCCCCCTCCTCTGCAGAGGTGGGTTTATCTCTCAGCTCTCATCCAGCTGTGTGTTCACAGCGCTCAGGAAGGGTCAGCGTGCTGGAAAAAAATTCCAGGCAGGACAGTCAGCTCAGAGCCTGTCCTCCATCCCCAGTCCCCATCAGTGCCACCCAGTGCCACCCAGTGCCACCTGCACCCCCAGGACGGGGACAGGGTGGTCCCACTGTGCATCACCCCAGCCCCGGTGAGGGCTCCCCACAGCATCTCCTGGGGGATTTTCTGAGAAACAGTGATTTTATACAAAAATAAATCTGTCTCTGCGTCTCTGTTGGAATGATTATTTTGAGCAGGAAGTAAAGGAGCATCCACCTGCAGCAGGGCTTTGGGAAGGAGGGAAGAGCTGTGTTTAATGCAGCATCCAGGATCTTAACTCCAAATAAACTCCACCAACAGCTCTTGTCCTGGGGTAGGATTAAACAGAAGCCAACAACCAGATCTGTGTTCCACTAAAACTCACCAGACAGGCAGAAACAGCCCCAAAACACAGCAAGTCAAAGCAGCATTTGTGGTTAGTCCTGGCAGGGGAGGGAATGAGAGGAAGGCGCTTCCTTTCCCCATCCAACCTCGCTCTGCCCTCGCTCCCCTTCATCCCCACCACTGGCTTCAAATGTCTTCCTCACAAACATCCCAGCTTCCTTTTGAAAAAAAAAAAGGAAAATAATCGTGCCAGGGGAATAACCACTTTTCTCTCCTCCAAACACACAGACATGAACAGTTAAGCACGCAACTTTGGGAGCTTTTCCAAGATTTACATGTTTTGCATGGAAAGCAAATGTTGGTGGTTTGGTTTTTTTTGGTTGTTTTTTTTTTTTTCCCACTGCCTGGGAAAATATTGAAGCGTTAAGTTTATGGAGCCAAGTCCATTTATTCCTGGTTTGTGCTGCTGCTCAGACAGAATCAAATCAGTGATTTAGGCAGCACTGGGGGATGCTGGCCAGTGCCTGGGCCCCCAGCCTGGAGCTGTGTCAGCACGTGGCTCTGGGAATCCTGGCCCAGATGGAGTTTTATCCATGGCACAGGATGGCAGGAGTGGCTGAAGGATGGCCACCCTTCCTTGGAGCACCCCAAGGCTCCCAGGAGAGCCCCCCAGGTCCCTCCCAGCCCTGCCAGTTCATCGCCCTCGTGCTTTTTGATGCAGCGAAAGTCTTCTCGTGGTGATGCCCTCAGAAACAGCAACCCTTGATTTGCATTTTCCTGGCCCATTTTACTGAATCCCTGCCTCCAGATGGAAACTCCTCCCCTGTGCTCCCAGCTCAGGGCAGCTCCCAGCTCCCATCAGGGCTGCTGGGACCAGTCCCATGAGCCGAGGGGCAGCAGTCCTGTCCCACCCCTGGAAGTGTCCAAACCCAGGCTGGACAGGGCTTGGAGCAACCTGGCCCAGTGGAAGGTGTCCCTGCCCACGGCAGGGGATGGAATGGGATGAGCTTTAACGTCCCTTCCAATAAAAATCATTCTGGAATTCCATAAAACACCGAGATCCACTCAGCCCCAAGCCTCAGTCACTCGCTCAGACCTGGAGACCTCCAGCTTTTTGCACCAAGCCAGCCAGTGATTTTTTTTTTTTTGCCTCTACACTTCCACTTACTTGTGTGTTTTTGCAAATCTTTCTGGCCAGTTAAACCAGAGCCCTGGCGATTGCGAAATCCAGGAAATTTGCTGCAACGCTCTGTAACTCTTGCGAGGCAATTAGCCAAAACCTCACACAAATAAGCTTTTTTTTTTTTTTTTTTTGCCACACCGTCCTAACCACCAAAGCATTAACCCATTTTCTAAGGAAAAAAACATCTGCTGAAACAACTTCCTAATCTAGCAGCAGGCACGGAAACAACCCACTGCAGCACCTCCAGTGCACGGTAAAGAGAATTAGCAGGCAGGTTTGTCCCGCTCAGAGGGCACTGGCCAGGCCCAGCCTCCTCTCACAGACTCTCTCCCTGGAATATTTGTTCCCTGGGGCAGGAGAAGTGTTAAGGTCAGAGGTTTTCCTGCAGCACTTACATGTTTTAGAGACAGAGGTGATGGCAGAGCAGCCTGAGGGCTTTGGAGCAGGATTGGCATCCCTGGACCCGACTGTTGTGGGGTCTGAAATCCTCAGAGCTATAGGAGCTGCACCCTAGAGCTGTAGGGATAAATCAAAGCACAGCAGGATGGCACAGGTGCCATTTGTAAGAATAAACAAACTAGTGTTTCACAAAATAAAGTGACAGTTTCCATTTCCTACCCTGGCCTTCACACACAGCTTTTTCTTTTTCCTGGGAAAACGGGAACGTAGAGCCAAAATTAGGCTCCACGATTTGCCCCAGGAAAGACAAGGAACCACCCCACTGCACCCTTCTCCTTACTCCAGATTAAAACAGCAGCCACACTTCTGTGCCACTTGTTAGAACTCATCTCCTCCCTTCCTCTCTGCCCCTGCTTCCTCCACCACCCCGAAAAAAAACCAATAAAAGAAAATAAAAAGCCTTTCTTTGGGGAACGCAGTGGTAATAATACTGCTCCCACCTGTCGATAAGTCCGAGGACCTGCACGGGGAGCAGGGAGCCTGGAGAGCTGAAAAGGGAGTCAAGTGTTTGCATGGCTTTGCTGAGAAATGAAATCCAGCTTTAAACACAGCAAATGGGAGACTATTCTGAATCACCTCTTGAATTTTTTAACGCTGCTCCTGGGAGCACTGAAGGTAAATATGTTAATTTGACTTCAATCATGGTGCAGGGGAAGAAAAAAAAAAATAAAATAAAAAAAGCAGCACGCCGTATTAGTTTAGGGTACTAAGTCTTAAAACTATTCATGCATTTCTGCATATTTTATACTCAGCAAATAAAGTTCCAAGGTTCTATAAGGAGGCTGCAAAATTATTCTGAGTAAGCAATAATGAGCTGTGCATTATATAAGGCTGATACTAATGGTAATCTATTATTAAAATTTGAGAGTTATAGCGGCCCCATAAGAGTCCGAGAGCAGGTTTTGCTCCTCAGGAAAGGGAGAGCAGCATCTGGAGCAGGGAGCTTGGCCAGAAAGGTTTTAGGGGACCCAAGGTGCACCCCAGGTCCTTGGGATTATTTGTCCCATGTCTAATTAGCTCTTCCACAGGTCCCTGTCCCACTGCACAGGCAGCATCCTGAGTTACAGCAGGTTCACGCTCCCAGCGTGTTTCATCCTTTGCCTGAGCGTAACAGAGCTCTCAAAATGCACCAAAAAACTAACAGGGCCTCAGGTTTGTACATCTCAGCCACCCCAGAGCCAGCTGGACCCTTGATTCCTGCTGGGATGCCCCACCTGGGCTGCAAGGAGGGCAGGGATGTGTCCAGTGAGACCCAGTGGGCTTTTCCTACCTGTCCCCTCCTGCCAAATCCCCTCCAGGGCCTCCACAGAGCACCACGACATCAGAGTGGGCACAGGGACTCAAATGACATCCACAGAGGGCACATCCCAGCATCCTGGTCCAGGGGAAGCTTCCCTGCCCTTGGAACAGGGTTGGAAGAAGACAAGGCTTTTAGGTCTCTTCCAAACCAAACCACCCCGTGGTTTTACAATGCTCAGCATGTTCAAGACAAGCTTTGCTTGGGGCTGGTTTGAGCTGGGCTTGTCCTGGCCCTCTCCCAGCCCCATTCCTTCCTGGAGAGAGAGATGCTTTCCTGGGGACTGCTGCTTCGGGATCCACCCCAGAGACAGAGCTGTGGATTTTAAGGACAAACCATCACCTCCTGGAACAGCAACCTCTCTGCACTGCTGTGAGAGAAACAAAGAGCAAAAAAGCCCAGAGTTTGGCTCGTTTTCCTCCTTCCTACAGCTTTTGGTGAGAATTGAAGCAGTCTCTGGAGGCTGCAAATCTGGAGAACTCACACAGAAATAGGCACGTCAGTGAGGGACCAGGACATGTCCATGTTTAACCTGCACACCTCACAGGGCTCATGGATCCTGAACACACTTGGGAACTTGGTCTCACCTCATCCCCTGCCCCTCAGAGGAAAATCCTCCCTTGGTTTTGTACAAAACCCAAAATGACATTTTTTCCTGCGTTTCAGAGCGTGTTGCAGTGCCCAGCCAAGCTCCTCTCTCCCAAATGAAATCCAGCAGCAAGTGCAGATCCCGAAGGCGACGTTCTGCCCAAACCAGAGGATAATGAAGCACGATAATTCCAGGAGAAACAAACTTAAGAGTCCGAGACCTTCCTGCGCCGAGAAGGATCTCAAACGACAACTTTGCTCTCTCCACCCTGTGAAAAAGGCACTGGGAAGGAAACCCAAACACAGCAGGTCAGCTTTGCTGGGTGTTCATGGCACCCACCTGCCCTGTGCCCATTCCCTGCTGTACTCCCTGCCTGGGCTGAAGGAGTTAACAGCTCCTGTGGGATGTAACAGGAGCTGCAGTTAGTCACCCAGGCATGTCCGGATTGGTATCAACCCCGAGCTGCCTGTGAATGAAGTCGCCCTGGAGATGCAGCCAAAACCAATGACCAGATATTAACTTTTCACCACGGGGCTGCCAAGGCAGGCAGAACGTGTGAAACCAGCAGGACGCAGCTTCCAGCCAAGCTGGAACGTCCGGATGCAACGTCAGGAACCCCCGATTCCCCCTGGAGGAGTAAAACTTTGTGTCTTTGCTCAAGCAACAGGAGAAATTTCCCCCTTGCAAAGCCAAGCAGGCCAAGGGCTGGAAACGAATCCCAGCTCTGGGACCTTCTGGAACGGGCAATTAATGTCCATAAGCAAGACGATGCCTTCCCTTGGTTTAATTTTAAAGTTGATATTAAAGATAGCAGCTCATTGCTATTAAAGACACCAAGCTCCTTGATTCTTCCTGGAATCAGCTTCATAAGCAGAAAAAAGCAGCATGGGCACCTTACCCAGTGCAGCTGAAATGAGACATCATGAAACAAGAGCATTAAGAAGGAGTTCAGAGGCTGGGCTGGAGCAGGATCACACATCTGCCCAAGCCAACACTTCCTCTCCACTTCCAAGGGCAGGGCTGGAGGTGGGTGAGCAGGAAGGAGAGGCTGCCCCGGCCATCTGCTGCCTCCCAGGGCAGGCACACAGGAGGAAACTCAACTTCAAGCAGAGCTTTCTCAATCTCAGCTCAGAGCTTCCTCCTGTGCCCACCCTGAGGGTGCTCAGCCAATTCCCAAGGGGACCGTGTGAGGGTGACCAAAAAGGTGGCAGCAGGTAGCACCAGCAGGAAGAGAATCCACTAAGGTCCTACCTCCACCTCTCCTCCCTCCAACCTCACTGACCCAAGAGGAAAAAAAATCAGCTTTCAACCACGACAAGGCTTGCTCTGCAAGGGATAAATCAGAGCAGCCCCTTCCACGCCTGCCACTGGGGAGCACAGAGCACAAACCCTGATTCCCACCCCAAAACCCAGCCCCAGCAGGGGATGGAGCTTTCCAAACCCCGCAGTGAACTCCTCTGAGTTTCACACAGGGAAATGACCTGCAGGGCTGTGCTGGACACCAAGCCCAGCCCCACCACCAGCACCCAGGGTGGTGGAGTCACACTTGGGGCTGTTGGGGACATCACAGGCCCATGGGCACCAAGTGAAACGGACACGTTCCCACCAGAGCAAACACTTCCTTCCCATCCACACGCCAGCCCCTTGATATTTTTCTTTCCCCTGAAGGAAAAACAGAAGATGCTTTCCATAAGCAGACGATTTCAGCAGCTAATTTTACCATCACTTATGGTCGACTTTATGACTAAGATTTCATGCTGACTATATTAATCCTGTCAAATTTCAGAGTGAGGGAGAAATGATACTGTATATTTTATGGCTGCAATAACTTCTAAGCCATTAGACATGCATGCTGACATGAAAGTAATCAAATTGATTTTTTCCTATTACAATGAAGAACTTTGTATGAGCAAATAGTCTTTCTGGCACGGGAATGAAACGCCAAGAAGCCTGTGCTCGCTCAGGAAATTAGGGAATTGCCACCAGCCATCGTTGAGAAATTCTGAGTTTTCTGCTTACTCACATTTTATTGTCACCAAAGCTGAAAGGGACGCGTTAGTCAACCAAACGATCGACAAAAGCCAACGGCCGGGGATAATCAGAGGGGTTTGAAGCCCTGTTAAATACTGCAGAAGCTGCAGCTAATTGTTTTCCCGGCATTAAAGCCTCCCCTGTGCCTTTTTTTAACCTCATCAGACACGTTTTCCCCCCTCACAGCTCAGTGCCCGCTCCTCCAGGTGTTGGGTGGGCAAGGCAGAATGGATCAAAGTTGCTCGGAGGGTTTTTGGCAAGTCCTGGAGACCTGGAAGTGTTAATGGATATCCCAATGAGAGAGCCCGTGGGCCACGAGGTCAACTGGAACGATTTTTACATGCAAATAGGCCTTTAATTGCAAATTCCACTCGCTTAGTGTTTTGTTGAGGGTTTCAACACCAACTCATCCCTACGCCTCGACTAAAATTCCGATTTAAAACCCTTTAATCCAACCCGCGTGTCAAGTTCTAGAGAAAGTCAGGTCAAAACGGAGCCAGGGTGGGCAGACAAGTGGCAGGGCAGAGGTGCCAGCCCGGGGTGTCCTGTGTGGACAGGGGCACACCTGGGCAGGGCAGGGGCTCTGCAAGCCAGGCCTTGCAGGGCTGGCCCAACAGGGCACACCTGGCAGGTGAAAAAACCCTGTGAAAACCTGTTTTCTCCCCCTGCCGCGTGAGAACACGGGTTGGGTGTGAGAGGACAAGATCAGAGAGGCTCAACATCTCCAAAGACTCAGCAACCAGAAGCAATTAAGTGCAGATAACACAAATAATGCAAGAGGCTCGCCCGACAGCACCCTGCGGGCACAGCCACGGCTCCTCTGCAGCCAATAAAGTGCAAGATTTTCTTTCAGGTTTTGGTAGAATATTGGTGTCAATCGTTAAATAATGGCAGATCTTTCAGACCAAGCCACCTGCACAAAAAAAAACCTGGCAGAGGGACGTGCTAGAGCTGTCTGAGGGCTCAAAGAGATATTTATGTACATATATGTACGTATGTCTTGGTTTAGCAAAATAATGACTGTTTTAACGTGCATTTAGTTGCAAATTAAAATGCTTTGATGGCTCTCTATCAATAATGTTTATTTTTGGTTACATTTTCTTTTGGGGTTTTTTGTTTCGTTTTGTTTTTTAAAACGAAAAGAAATACAAAACCATAAAACCACAACTACATGGATTGCCTCAACCAAGACTTGCAAAACACCAATTTGAGTGAATTCCAACTTCAGTGAATCCCAACTTCAGTGAATTCCTTTGTCCTTCCACACCAGATATTTGTAAAATCATCAGAGCCGCCGTGGGCAGGGGATCTCCCACTAGACCAGGTTGCTCCATCCAACATGGCCTTAAAGAAAAAAAAAAAAAAATTGGGTGTTTTGTCGTTGTTTTAGGGCTTGTTATTATTTGGGGTTTGGGTTGGTTTCTTTTTAGTTGCATACAAGCAAAGCTCTCCCAACAAAACCCAAGCCAAAGCTCATCCCAGCACACTGAGCCCCTCTAACTAGCACCAACCCAAGGACCTAAGAAGGATTTAGAAGGATCCCAAATTCCAGGGATCTGGATGTGGGATCCTGGTCCCTGTCCTCACTTGGGATGCCCAGAGGAGGACGAGCAGCGAGCCACGAGCCCTTCACCACCTCCACCTTCACCCCCAGCAGGAAAACACCAAATCCTTCCAACCAAACCCCGATGAGATCCTGCTTCAAAGTTATTCCCCAAACCTCTTCCCCCCTCCAAATCCAGAGCCTTGCAAAGGTAGGAGAAGCCTCCCAGGAGAGGCAGCGAACAATATCCATGAGTTTCTCATGACCTTACGGGAGATTGCCATGACAACACCGCTTCGATCCTCCAAACATGGATATATTCATTTGCACTGGTGTGATTGAGAATAATTAGAGTGAGATTCCCCGTGCACGGGGAGTCACAGCCGTGCACGGCTCTGGCAGCGGCAGAGCCCAAGTTTCAAGGGAAGCAGCCTCAAATTTAAATGTAAAAAAAGGAAAAACCGACAACACTCTTCGGAGCCGCGTGACCTAATTCATTATAAAGAATGTCAGTTAGCAAACCTTTTAAATAAAACATTAAGCTAGAGGTAATTTGAAGCCTTGTGGATTTTGTTTTACTCAATTATTTTCTAATGCTTCAACTTCAAGAATAAATATGCAGGAATCAAAAAAAAAAAAAAAAAAAGAAAGGGAATACTAAGGGTTTCATTTAATTCTTTTTTTTTTTTCAAAAGAAATGAAGACATTCATACTAAACCAAAATACCCTCGACCGAGCTGGATTTTTAATTAAAACTTTTATGTCCTACAAGATTCTTCAAGGTTATAATATCTGCTCCCACACCGTGAGGCGGCATCACGCTCGCACGAGGGCGAGCCCGTCATCCACGTTAGAACAACCTGTGCTATGCATTGCTGTAACTTATTTCCAGGACAGCCACTCACAAATTAAACCAGGCTGGAATGCTATTTCTTCCCTGCCCCATAATTTCCATAACCACTCGCAATTTTCACTCTGTTGGGAAGAGTTTCCCCCTGCAGCAGACGGAAGTAGGGGATGATCACGCCGGCCTCTGCTTTGGTTTTATTAATGCCTGGTTGGAGCGAGGCAGGTGGGGATGTAAAAACCTGCAGAGGGGCAGCAGAGGGTAAAATCCACTGCTGATGCTCACAGCCTAAAATGAGGTTAATTGGGGAAAAGGGGAAAAACAAAGGGAATCACAGAATCCTGGAGTAGTTTGGGCTGGAAGGGACCTTAAAGCCCATCCAGTGCCACCCTCTGCCACGGGCAGGGACACCTTCCACCATCCCAGGCTGCTTCAAGCCCTGTCCAACCTGGCCATGAACATTTCCAGGGATGGGGCAGCCACAGCTTCTCTGGAAGGAGCTCTGTGAACACTGCAAATATTCCTCTAAGAAATACAACAAACCAAAAAAAAAAAAAAAAAACCCACACAGTCACAAAGAGGCATCCTTTGAAGAAAAAAAAAGAAAAGTTTAGAGCTAAATATTTGATTTGATCCTGGCAGCATCACCCTTTTCCAGAGGCTACCAGAAAAGAGATCTGCAGGAATGTGCTTAACACCGCTCTGCTACAAAACATTCCGGAAACAAAGAAACCCACAAGATAAAAAGATTCCTTTCCGCCACACTGTTTAGAATATAACACACACCCCCCTTACTTTGATTCAGCCTTCCTTGCAAGGTCTAAAAAAAAAAAAAGAAGTCAGCCTTTCCCTGTAATTCACCCAGTGGGTTCCAAGCTGGAGCAGCAGCTCCCATGGTGACCCCAGGAGATGCCAGGGGAGCAGAGGGCACAGCAAACTCCTGTAACCCCTCACTGCCCTGATTTTTTATGGCACAACCACGCCCTGGGGCCACTTTTTTGGGGGGGGGGTGTTAAAAGTACTCCGTGTCATCCAAAAAAAAGGATTTTGGTGTCGGCGGAAGGCGCGAAAGGCGGGATTCACGGCCGCGCATCGCGCCCCAGGGCGCCCCGACCCCGCCCGCACCCCGGGCTCCTTTTCCAGGCAGAAAACTCGGGATGAATCCATTCCTCTGCAGCAGGGAATAAACAAGGATTAGTATTCACCCGTTCATAACAGGGAAACCCTGCAGCTACAGAGGAGGAGTCAGGCAGCGCCGGAACATCCAGCCCAAGTTGCTTGACGAATGCTTAACTACGACTTCCAGCTTATTTATCCAATTTGGGTTGATTTTTTTTAAAATATTGATTTATCTAACCAGACGCACAAAAAAAAAAAAAAAAAAGAGAGGCTGAAAATTTCCCGCGTTAGTGAAAACTCTCCCCGTCGCTGTAATTCAATCTACATGTCTGAATATTACCGACTTCTCTCAATCACATTTGTATTGAGGGGACGCCTGGAAGAAAAAAAAAAAAAAATTCAGGGCCTCATTTTCTCAAAATGGTGCTAAGTGCCTGGAAAACGGGGTTCTACAGCAAATGAGCCTCTCCAAAGCTGACTATGATGCACAGCTTGCAAGTATTTTAGCCACTTACAATATTTATCAGGCTCTATTTTTGCCAATCAATCCATAACAAGAGTGGAACAGCCAATAGCTATAAAACAATCCGCTCGATTTCACCACAGTCTGGTTTCTGTGTGGGAAAGGGGCAGCTCTGGACTGATACGAGCAGCTCATAACACACACACACACAAAAAAAAAAATACATGGAGGAGGGATGAAGTCAGTGGCAAAATCCTCAATGGCTTCAGCCGGGCCAGGATTACCTCCAGGAACTTGGAGAAACACAAGGAAGATGCCAAGGCTGGAGAAAAGGAGGCTTAGGGAAGATCTTAGTGCTCTCCACACCCACCTGACGGGAGGGAGCAGCCAGGGTGGGTCAGGCTCTGCTCCCAGGGAACAGGAGAAGAAGAAACAGCTCCTCCAGCTGGGCCAGGGGAGGCTCAGGTTGGACACCAGCAGGAATTTCTCCATGGAAAGGCACTGGAGGGGGCTGTCCAGGGAGTGCCCATCCCTGGAGGTGTCCTCAGAGCTCTGGGCTGGGGACAAGGTGGGGATAGGCCACAGGACTCGACGATCCCAGAGGTTTTTTCCAGCCTCAGGGATCCTGTGACTCTGCGTATGGGGCAGGACCACCCATCCCAGCAGCCCTGCAGTGCCCCCAGCTCAGGGTGCTCTGACTGGTCCCAGTGCTCCAGAGGCTGGTGATGCTGGACACCTGGGGAGTCTGTCCCAGTCAAATCTACCCCAGTCCTGTTCCTTGGAAGTGCTGCTCGTGCTGAGGGTGATGCTGAGCATCCCCACCCTGTGCAATACGAGGCACCACCCCATAATTTCAGGGAGCACCGAACAGCTGAGAACATCAGAGCCTGCAATCGCCCTCAGGATGGATTTGAAACGACGATCTAAGCACAAAAAACCCTCCCTGACCACCCCTGAACCCACGAGGTACAACGCACTCCCCCCCCAAACCCCAGCCCTGGTTTTAAAATTCAGCCTTTATCAGCTTGAGTTGAGCAAATCCAGTCAAAAGGCAGAAACGGATTGTGCTAGTAAGCAGAAAAACTGTTACATCTTCTGAATGTAATTTTGCCAAAAGCCTCTGCACAATTTTTTTTGTCACGCTTTGCATTATGAAGGAAATTTCTTTTTAGAAGAACAGGAGAATGATTTGCATAATATTCTTTGCAAGTTAATATCAGCCTCTGATAATGATCTCTGCATAATGCAAAAACGTTTGAGAAGACTGTTACAACACTAAGTAATCATATTTTAAATTATGTTTCCCTTTATAGAAAGGTGTTGCAAAAACACACAGACATGAAATCTGTCTGTTGAAGTCCCAAGAACCACCTGACCATCTTCCCACTATTCTACTGTTACAGATTGCAACACTGCCTTTCAAAATCTTACAAAACAAATTACGCCGCAACAGTCTGGCTTCGCAGAAGGCAGAGCTTTTGCCTTGCGCCGCCGCTGCTGCTCCAGCGCTTCGCATTTCACAAGAGCCTCGGACGTGCTGCAGGGGTTAAGCAAGGGCCCAGAAATGAAGCCACAGCACAATCAGGAGGACCCGCGGTGATCAAGGCGGGTTCTCCCACCTCACACCGCCACCAGGCAGAGGTGGCAGCGCCAGGGACGTGCCCTGCCTCGCCACCACGTGCAGGGGACACCGGTTTAACCGGGTGACTCCTGCCTGGGGCCCAGCTGGCTCGGAGATGGAGAGCCGGGAGTTCAGAGCGTGACGCCGCTGCCACAACCCCACTGGGCCCTTCCAGCAGGCAGGGATCTTCCCAAAAATCTCTGCCGGGGGCGAGGTGCTGGATGCAGCCACAAGATCTCCACTCACACCGTCGCTCATGGCTAATCAGGTCAGGAGCTAAAGGCAAGAGCAGAGGTCCAGGAGGAAGCCATTTGTCCAGCTCTACCCCGGCAGAATCCTATTAGATGTGGGCGCCGGCGATTTCCCTCAGCCCATCTCCGAAGGGGGATGTGGGTGGGAAGATAATGCACTGGGATATTAAATACTTAATATGTCACTAAGACTTAACAGCCACAGCCGAGTGGTTTAAACCTGAGCTAACCTTCCCTGAGATACAGAGGAACGGAGGGAGGCTCCCGGGACAGCCCTTGCACGAGGAGATGGGATCAGGAGCAAAGATTGATGCTTTGGGACCAATCCTACAAATGATGTGACTCAGATTTGGGGTGAAGGGTCCAGGGGGTGGGCTGTGCCCCCGAGGGCAGTGCCAACACCAGGGTGTGTCCCAGAGAGCCGCCGTCCCCAGGCTGTGCCCATGGCAGCCCCAGTGGGCAGCACGTACAGCGCAGCCAGTGCCACCCACGCCTGTGACACACACACAACAGGGCATCATTCAGCCTGCACGGTGGGTGGTTCTTGTCCCACCTACAAAACCAAGACTAAAATTCAAATACCACAGCTGAGCAGGCAAGGCAAGGAGAAAAGAGCCTCTGGGGATGTCAGCCTGAGCTCGCTGAGGCAGCTCAACCACTGCCCTGGGTATGAAACCATCCCAGGCCCGTGAGATCATTCCTCCCCTCAAGAGCTTCTGGTAACTTGGAGAGTTTGTCCAACTACATCCAGTGATGGGCAGGAGAACAATCCTTCACCCCATCCCACCTCCCCTTTTCATACCTTTTGAAACAAGTTCCAAGCAGCTCCTGGCTACACCTCATCCCAGGCTCCCTCAAACGGCATCGGGAAGTTGGGTTTTTCTCCAAAAACCGCCGGCAAATCTCTCCCTTTTTTTCCCCCCAAACTGACACATCCATCCATGCTGGTGGGTGGCACCACCAGACACAATTCCTAAGCTCCCAACCCACCTCCTGTCCTCCTGGACACCAGGAGGGAAAACCTTCTCCCAGGTGCCAGCGAACACCAGAGCTGCCGGCACGTGCGCCGGGGCGGGCACCAGGGCGTGCCAAATATTTCCAGTGCTAATGCTGCACCTTGGGTCTTACACAGCATTCCTGAGGCACGCAGGAGAGGTCAGGGGCAGGCTGCAGGCTGGGGAGGGGACACCAAGGCATCCAAACTGCACAAACCCCCGAGGCACAGCCAGGGGAGGGTTCAGGAGCACAGCTCTGGTGGGGCCGGCACTTGGCGATGCTCCATAAATACAATTAATTAAAGAAATTGCAACTGAACTGCATCTACAGTGCTTCAAAGATTTTTTGGGGGGGAAATACCACCTGGAAGGTGTGAGAAAGAACCAAGAGATCATGAGTGTCACTTTTCAGAACCTTACTAGAAGAGTAAGGAATATTTTTGTTTAAAGTCACTCGCAACACTTTGCACTGTGGACATCACCAACGTGCCACTGGAGTTTTCTGTGTTTTGATGATGGTCAAGCAAAAAAAAAAAAAATAAAATTAAGCTCAATGCTCTACCCAGCTGTGCTGGGGTGACAGCCTGCACCAGACACACACACAGGCTGCAGGTTCTCTTGGTTTCTCCACCCCCTCCAAGCTGTGCTGCCCTCCTGCCCCCCTGCAAAGAGTTAAGTCCTCCCTCCTGCATCATTTCTCCTGCCAAATGCAGATTAGTCAGCAACTACTGCAGGATACACCTCTCCTAAGGCACTCACAAACAAAGCAACAGCCAGTTTGGGATCTTGGAGGGAAGGTAAATGAGGAAACTTCCTAAACTTGATTGCAAAAATATTCATGAAGGTCCTCCCGTGGCTCGGGTACCTCCAGCTGCTCTGCTGCAGCTCCCACCGGCTCCCGAGGGAATGCAGAGGTGTGGTGGGCACTAAATCAGTGCTGCAAGCTGGAATTAGAACCCACCAGTGGATCTGAAAACCACCCAGAGGCAAAGCCCCAATCTGGTGACACAGCCCCAGCCCTCACTGCCCGACCCCAGGGCAAACCTTGGGGTGGAGGCTCCCACTGCCAAACCGAAGCACTGAGAGTACCCTGGGCTCAATCTGCACTTTCACAGTTGCACAAAGCAACCAAACACCCAGCAGTCATCTGAAAGGCCGGTTATTAGATCACTGGAAACGAGCTGAAATGAAATTCCCACAGGTTTTATTGGACTACTGAGATATTGATTCTGGTGCGGCGCTTCTCGCTCAGCCTGCAAGCGCAGAAATTCAGCCTGCTGGAAATCCCACCTGTGTGCTGGGCCAGGGCATTCGCTGGGAATGTCCTGGGTTGCTTCTCCTTGCTCCCTCCTCCTGGGCCTAGAACTTTCCCTTCCCCTAAGGACATTTAACTCGACTGGCACAAATGCTGCTGGTTTCACCCAAAGGCACAAACCACCCCCCTCATCTGACCAGCTGAGCTGGGACATAGGATGGGTCCCACTCTGGCAAGGCCTCCCCCATTCCTGCCATTATTTCACAATTCTGGATCCCCATCCCCAACTCTCCCAGGTTATAAATTCACGCCATGCCTCCACACAAAACAACACCACTATAAGTTATTATTCTTTTTCTTATAATCCCACATAAAAAGGGAGTAAAACAATTAAAGCCCAGGCCGTGCTGTGTGTGCAGAGGCACTCCAGGGCTCCAAGGAAGCACTTCCATGGCCCAGGCTGCCCAACATCCCTCCCTGTGATGCGGTGCCAGCAGCACGCTCTGTGCTTCACGCCTCGCTTCCCACGGCATGAACCCAGCCCCGGGAAGCTGCCAGCGTGTTCTCCCCAGCCCTGCAGATGTTTCAGCTCCACTGGGCTCCCCTGGGCAGCCCAGCACCATCCATCCCTCCCCTCCTGCCCTCCTCATAATGCTGTGAGCAGTGCCAGGGAGGCGGCAGCTCTGAGCCTTCCACGGATCTGTTCAGCCTTTTAGTTTCCTTTTTTTTTTAAATATATATATATATAAAAATAAAACTTCATGCTTGCAGCATAAACACAAGCTGGGCTGGTACTCCAGTCCTCCCTCAGAGGGATGTGCTCATCCCTTGACTTCCAGCTCAGCCAGTGCTGGGGTGCATCACTGCCTGGCCAGCAGCACAGCCACCCTCCCAAAAACCCCAAACCCCGTCCCCACGCTGGCAGGGAGAGTGCTCCTCCCTAAAGGACAGGCCCTTCCCACTTTATCCAACGTCCCACAGGAGGTGAAAAGTTCTTGGGCAGCACAGGCTGCCCAAGAGAAGGTGTCCAGGAGTGTGCAAGGCTGGGACTGACCAGCACAGAGTGTTCTGGGTGGGCTGGAGGGGCTGAGCACAGCCCGTGGCCCTGATGCAGCCATGGCACGGATCCTGTGGTGAGTCAAGAAGTCCTGATGTTGGATTCACTACACAGCCTGTGGATTAGTCAATCCTCCTCTTTCGCCTGGGGACGGGGGGGCTGGTCCCAATTCAAACATTGTGTAAGCAGAAAAAGAGCCTCTTATTAAAAAAAAAAAAACCAAAAAAAAACAACCCAAACAAACCCAAACAGATAAAATGCAGAAATACTATTTTGGAGGGAGTGGGGAGAGCCGAAGAGCAGTAATGACAAACGATTCCTTGCTGCTCTCCCATTCCCTTCCTCCCAGAGCCTTAAAAAGGCTTCTCACCATCCTGCTCCAGCCCTGCTCACGTTACACGGGGATCAACCAAAGCTGAGCCCGGGGCTGGTGTCCTGCCCAAGGTCACGGTGACAGCCAGAGCCCAGGGGCAGCCCAGCCTGGAGCTTCCCAGGGCTCTGCCCCAGCCTCTGACCCGGCATTCCCACATTCCCAGCCATGACCTGGGGGACACACACCCGGCTGGGGAGTGATGGAGCAACAGGGCTGGGTTCTGCTGGGTTCATTTCCATGGACACCACGCAGGAAGAGAAGGCAACCTTCCCAGCTTCCCCTTTTTTTCCCCCCCAAGGCTTTTCCCTCTCCCTCCTTTTCTTCCCCCCCAGTTCTTAAAATCCAATTATAGCACGACTCTCTCAGCAGGGGTCAGTGTGGAATAAGAATCGCCCGAGTTAATGGACATGAGACCAAGAAAGATTAATGCCTAAATGGTTTCAAAAGTTGTATGATGCCGATTTCATTAACATTTTAATTGTAATGTATCTTTTTAATCTTCTTTCACACTAATGGTTTTTATATGCTTCAAAAAAAGAAAAAAAAAAAAAAAAACCACCCAAAAACTGCTGACAACAAAAATATCAACATACCAAAATTAACAGACGGAACTGAGCGCTGTAATGGGAACAGAATGAAATGCAGAAAACCATGTTAATGATGCATTAAGAGGAGAAACTGTGCTCAGACAAGAGTCAAAAATTCAGCCCTACACTTGCACGCCCTGACTTTGAACAGGGGCACCTTTCCCCAGGTGTTCAGCACGAGCCCACGTTGTGTCTGTCAGGGGGAGATTGTTGCTGAAGCAACAACCCCAGCAGCTTCACCAAATGCAGAGGTTTCTCCAAAAAAAAAAAGCTGCTAGCAATTAATCTAATAATTAATCTAATTCAACCAGGGTGACAGAGAGGAGCTGCAGGTTCAGGGGAAGAGGCTGCTGCTGCTGCTGTCCATCCCCCTCTCCATGGAATGGCACTGCTGTGCTTGTCCCCACTCCCTGGGCTCAGGCACCTCGAGGGCACAGCAGAATTCCCAGACAGGAAAGATGCTGTTGGCAACCGCCGTGCAAAAATTTTATTTTACTTAATTAGAAGACAATTAAACCTAGGCAATAATGTTTCATTAAGCATGGGCATGTATTGATGATGCTAGCACGGATAAACGGAGAAGGAGCAGATAATTGGGGAGCAGACAGATGAAGTTTTAAACAACTTTGGTTAGTAGAAATGAGCGAGAGAGACGGTTCTGTCACCTGCCCTGAGGCCAAGCTGCAGCTGCAAGGGTGACACAAAAACCACAGAGTTTTCCTTCCCAGCTCATCAGAACTTCTTAGAAGGGAGAGGATCCAACCAGAGGGATTCAAAGCCTCCTCCTGCCCCGTCAGGAAATCGTAATCCCTAAGTTTGCCATGAGGATGTGATTCCAGCCACAACAGAACAAACAAAATGTGCATTATCCTGTTCAGGTTTAGTCCCTTAAGGCTGCTGCAGCTGGTGAGGTGCTGAGGGAGGTTTCCAGTGAAGGGGCACCTATGGAGAGAGGTCACTCCTGCTTGTGGGAATTCCATCCCACAGGACCTCAGCCACGGAGCAGTGCCTCTGCCAGGAGGGGTCTGTACTCCCACGGGGCAGCCAGGCTCGTGCATCCCCCTGGAAGTCTCCCAGCAAGCCCCATCCGCCTCCTCCCTTGGAAATCAAATCCTTTTATCCACCTTCAAATGTATAAATCCTCACTCCCCATCTCCTTCTGGGGCACCTGGTCACTGCCTTCTGCACGGCACACCACGGAACACCAACCCTTTATTTATGTCTCATGTAAAAACCTCTGTGGAGCACAATCCCACCAAGCTCAGGAGGGCCAAAACACCACCACCCCTTTTGCCCTGTGTCACCACTGCCCAGCGCCTCCTACAGCCTCCCTGCCAGGATTGATGCTCTCCCCTGCTTCCCTAATGCTTCCCATAATCCGAGTGTAAATGTTTGTCCTATGCCAGGGAGAGCTGGCATGTAAAACATGTCCCCCCACACAAAATGTATATATATATTTATCTCCCAGGCTGCCATATGCTTCCCAGTGGATGGCACGGCAGGAACGAGCGTGTGGAGCGGCGCCAGCGCTGCCACCCGCACCCGGGACCCTTCTCCTCCTCATCCTCGGCCCCTCTCGACTCCCAGCTCCTTGCACGGGGCTGTGCTGCCGAAATCCATCCCCCAGGGGATGAAAAACACCTGCCTGCTCTCCAATCCAATCCATACAGATGCTGCAGGGGAGGGGAAAAAAGAGGAATTTCCTCCTGTTGTTCTAACGAATGATGAATAGATGCTGATAACCGGCTTCATGGGGATGACACCGGGGAGGTGAAGTGTTTAATCCTGTCCCAGTGACTATATATGGTCACTGTGATGGAGCCACCTCCCTCTGCTCACGCTCTGCTGCCCTTGGCTCCTGGCACCGGGCTCCGCAGCAAAACTGGCAGGGCCCGGGCACGGCGCCGGCGCGCCAGAAGTCAGCAGACTCCCCACGTTCCTGTGCTCTCTCTCCCCCTTTCCCAATTTTTCCTGGCTTGCAAAAAGTCTTTTATCAGTTAAAAACCCGGAGAGAACGCGCAAATACTCAAGAAAAAAAAAAAAAACAAAAAACAACCATAAAACATTTTAAGAGTGCTTTGTAGAGAATTGTTGCACGGGGGAAAAAAAAAAAATCCCCACAACCTGTCAAGTTACTTATGCTTAAATGTGCATTTCATGTACATAATCACTTAGAAGTTTTACGGAAAAAAAAAAAAATAAATAAAATCAATCTTTTGGTGAAAAGTGTATCAATTTATTCAGCCCACACAGGCTGGTTTGTTAGTGCAGGGTAGTTTGTGGCTGCTATTCCTGCCCCCCCCCTCCATCCACCCACCTAGGGGGAAAGAAAAAATGCACTGAAATATTTGTCTTCATAGGAAACGCACCAGCAAAAAATGTACTTGACAGGCAAAAAGAAACCTCAGTGCAAAGTCTGACACGAGGACCTCTGAAAAGCCTGAGGCCAAACTGCGGCGGCTGCGAGGGAACACACACAGCACAAACCCCGTGCCAAGGGCTATTTATCTTCATTTCATCCCACGGAGCTTTCAGGGGGTCTTGGTCACCCGCACCAAAGAACTGCTCTGGTCACCAGCAGCACCAGCAAACCCCATCCCTCCTGTCCAGCCCGGCCTGGATCCGTGGGATCCTCCACCAGGCTGTGCTCCCCAGCAGGGGGAAGGAGGAAGCTCCACAGGCTGCCTCCATCCTCTGTCCCAGCAGTGTGATTTTTATTACCTCCGTCCCCCATTTAGGAATTAACCACATGACAAAGCCGAGCGCAATCCTGCCCGGGGAGCCCGCCTGGGATCGCCTCTCCCTCCCCGGGAACAAGGCATTTTAGCAAGTTTTCCCCTTCACAGCAGAATTTGTGGCTACGAAGGAATGTTAAGATTTAATTTAATTTAATTTTTTTTTTCTTTTTTTTTTCGGATTCCTGTTCTGCCTCCAAACATTCGCTTAAAAACAAGTTGAACTTAAAAAAAAAAAAACCCCAACAAAAAATAAACCGCTAATGAATCACAGTTCCTAGCAAATGAGCAATTGCAGTTGACACAATGAATTATGCCTGAAGCAAGCTGGGAAACATATTTTGCAAATGATCTCATCCACAGGCAAACCTGGCATGACACTTGATTTGCTAAAAAAGACACAAAGCCTGTCAAAATTCCTGTCACTCCGCAAATAAAGTCAGGTAGAGAAAACCAACAGCCTCGCCCTCCTTTAAGCACGCTTCACCTATTTCTCAATTGCTCTACGGGGCTCGATTTAATGAAATAAAAAAAAAAAACAAACCAAACCTCACACGCCCTCCTGTAGGTGTGCCCATCCCAGTGGGTGCTCAGGGCCATCGGATCCGCTGCCACTTCCCTGGATGAGGAATAAATGGGCTGGGAAGTGGCTCTATGGATGCCAAACACAGGCTCAGCTCGATTTGAAGCCTAATTGCAGCAAGATACCACGCTCGCTCTGGCCATTAGGTATGGCAGGGAACTCACAAATTCCCTTTAATTTCCTCCAGCTGAACGCCTGGGGTTTATTTATTTCATTACATTCAAGTAAACTCAAAGACAGGTTAGAAAAGAGGGGAGGGGGGGAAAGCCACTCAAGTGCAGCCCCCTCTGTTCCTCAGCATCCCCGGAGCTGTCTGGGAGCAGTTCCCTTCGGCCCAGCACATCCCACCCTATTTCCCCACCTGAAAAGCTGCTGGCTCAGGAAACCTGGAAAAATTCAGAGCCACGGCTGAAATCCTCCTTCTAACCCCATTTTGTCAGGCTCGAGTATTTTTAAACACAGAGCAAAGCAGGAGCCGAGTCCCGGCACTCTTTTCCCGGGTTGTTCCAGGATGTTTGTCCCCAATCCTTGTCACCCCCATGCTGCTGTGCCAGCTCTGATCCCATCCCTGCTGATCCCACAGCCCTGCATGAGCCCTCCTGGAGGCCGGGCAGGGACCAGGGGCTGGGCAACAAGACAGCCTGAAATAAACATTTCCATTCCAAGGTGAGCTGGGTTGTGTCCCCAGCCGGGAAAGCACAGTCTGGAGGTTTTCTCCCCAGCCAGCCCAGAGCTCCCCGGGTGGATCAGGCTCTGGCAGGAGCTCTGTTGGTGTTTTTTTTTTACCCTGGCCAGCAATGCTGCAAAGCGGCCTCGCTCCTCCTGACACCTCCAGCTGGGATCTGAGCCAAAGCCCAGTCCACAGGGACTCACCTGCATGCTCCAGCCAGGCTCAAGTTCAAGGAGAAGGGATTTTTCTTTCCTGGACTTACAAGCAGTGAGGGATGCTCTGTGTCCCCCCGAGCGTGGGGACGCTGCCCTGTCACTGGCACCGGCTGAGAGGAGCCAAAATCTGCCTCCAATTCCAGCAGGCTCCCTCAGGAAAGCACAGTCATGGCTGGGGGAGCTAAAAGGCTTTTATATTGCCAGAGGTCTCCAAAAATATCACTTCCAAAGTGATCCAGCATCAAGGCACACATCTCGGCTAATGGCATCCATCTCTCAGAACAAAGGGGGGGCTCTGGGAAAAGCTTGGGGAGCCCTGGACAACGTTTTGGGAACACTGCCCTGCACAGCCACAGCCCAGCCAACACACAAACCACATCCCTGGCCCCAGTGGGACCCCCTGCTCCTGCCCTGATGCCTGGCTTTACTCCGCTCTCTGTAATTCCAGCCACCTTGGGAGAGGTTTTTTTTGACAGATTGTAAGTTTCAGAAATCCATCCCCACCCTCCAGTGTCCCAATGCAGCTTTTACCCAGTGAAGCCTCAATTAAAAGGCCTCTGCAGGAGGAAAAACCCCAAAACACAGCAGTTACAGCCACAGGAGGACATTTACTCTCAGGAGGGAGAGGATGAGACCCCCCTAATTTTTTTTATACTTGCCGCTTACTTCAAACCCAAGCATCATCACCTCCATCACCCTCACCTCGGGGTCACAGCCTTACTGTCCCACAGCAAACCACAGCGAGCCAGGCCACAAGGAACAGCTCAGCTTTGCTCTTTCTAGTTAAAAGCTCTCAGGATTTCAGAGCGGGCTGTGAATCTGGCAGGAGATTCGGGGTGAGGCGTGCTGGGGATGCTGCACTTTGGAGCAGCCCCTGTTGTCCCCACTGGGCAGCGTCCCCACGGAGCAGCAGCAGCAGCAGCAGCAGCAGCAGCAGCAGCAATCATCCCGGTTTGTTTACCGATCCCAGCTTCTCCTTGCTGTTTAATATTTCAGCTGGAGAAGGTGAGCCGGCACGCCAGCCCCTCAATTACGCAGGGCGAGAGGCAAAAACACTTGGCAGGCAAGCGAGCACATCAAGCTGCCCACAAGCCTCGCAAATGCCTCCGGAAAGGAGGAGGGGAGAGGAAGAAAAAAAAAAAAAAAAAAAAAAAAAAAAAGAAAAGAGGAATATTCAAATTAATGAGCCGGCGGGTAATGGAGACTTGGCTGGAAGTGATCCTGCACTTCGCCGTCGGCCGGGCCGGCGGAGCAGCACGCGATGTACCGCTGGCGTTGGCTTTTCCTAGGGCAGGGAAGATGTTTGGAGAAGTCCTTGAGCGCTGTAACTACAGCAGGGCTGCGGCGGGCAGGGGAGCGCCGGCGCTCCCCCCAGGCCAGCCCGGCTCCCATCCCCGCTTCTTGCACGGCCGGGGCTGCTCCAGCCTCCAGCCCCCCGCGACAGAGGGGTCCCCGCTGCGATGGGGCCCCCCTGAGCCCCCGCCACCCCACGGCTCGGAAGTCCATCCCCAAATCCCAGTTTCNGTTCGGCCGGGTTTTGGGTTTCAATCTCTCCCCTTTTCGCAGCGTTTCCCTCCCCCGGGAGCCAAAGTCCGAGTCTGCGCCCGCACTGATCCCCCGAGCGCGACCTCCAGCCCCGCAGTGTCCCGAGGGGGGTCCCCACACAGCCCCGATCCCCCCCGTGCCGCAGGACCCCCCCCAAACCCGCTTCCCACGGGGGTACCGGGGGGGCACAGCCCCCGGCGGGTCCCCCCTTCCCCTTCCCCGCCCGGGCC
>VXBN01006017.1:23897-45324 GCA_013397395.1 Sinosuthora webbiana
ATTCTATTTTTTTTTTACTTTTGTCTATTTTATTTTATCTTTATTTTAGTCTATTTTTATTTCATTTTATTATCACTTATTATTTTTTTCTTTTCTTTTCATTTTTTAATTTCCTTTTGCTCTTTCACTTCTTTTAATTCCATTTATTTTCTCTGTTTATATTTTATTTCATTTTATTTTCCTTTTTTCTTTAATATCATTATTTCCTCCCTGATTTCCTTTTCATTTTTTTTTTAACCTGATAATTTATTTTTCTTTTTATTTTTAAGTTTATTTAATATTTTTTTTCATCCCTGTCATTTATTTTTATTTACCTTTATTACAAAAGTTATTTCATTATATAACGAGCTTCCAATCCCCAAGAAAACCCACTGGAGTTTTGGTCTTTATCCCAGCTCACATTGGATGTCACAGCCCTGACCCACAGCTCCAGGGCTGCCCCCTCTTCCACACCCTCCTCCTGCAGAAAAAAAACCTTTAAAGCATCACAAAAAGCAGAGCAATCTGAGGTGGGACTGCTCGAGCCTTGTGGGCACATTTCCATTCCAAATTTCATCCTAAAAAAATAATAATAAAAAAAAGTCCTTTTGCTTTGTTGCCTCCCTAAGCCCGAAATATTAAAATCAGCAAATTTGCATGATGAAAGTGCGCGGCGTTGGCCCTACGTCTGCTAAAGGAATTTCAAAGGAGTAACAAAAAACCTCTTTAAAGCAGGAGCCTCTTGCTGTCTGCTTTGCATGCGAGATTATGTCAGAACTTCTTTGAATCTGGAAGTTTCTTTTCCTCTCGCACCCGCGAACATTCATCATTTCGAGGCTGCCTGAAAATCTGCGGCAAAATATCCCCCATATTTTAAAAATCAGCATTGAATGCCTAGAGCTGCTCAAGGCTGAGGAATTTCATTAGCACTTGACACTTTAAAAAACAGTGTCAGGTCAGGACAAACACATTTGCTTTTCTGCTCAAGATAAATTTGGGATTTTCTTTTTTTTTTTTTTTTTTTTATTTTTTTTTTAGAAATGATGCATGAGAAATCTGTCTCCGAACGTCGTTCTGAGGCAGAGCAGCCGTACAACCCTTCCAGCGTGACAATCCCAGCTCCCCTCCCTCGGTTTCCATTGAAGCATCTCAACATCAGTTCAGCAGGAAGAAGTGAAAAGGGAAAGGGGGGAAAAGGGGGAATGGCTTCCAGCTGAGAGAGGGCAGGGTTAGAGGGGATTTGGGGAGGAAATTCTTCCTTGTGAGGATGGGGAGGCTCTGGTACAGGGTGCCCCATCCCTGGAAGTGTCCCAGGCCAAGTTGGACAGGGCTTGGAACCACCTGGCATAGACAAAGGTGAAATATGAGAAATACCTCCTGCAAGAATGTCCCTGGCACAAGAGATGCCCCAAACCACCTCCTGGGGCTACAGCACTGCTCCTCGGGGGACAAACACCCCTGTGGGGTGACCAGCACTGTCCCCCATTCCTGCCCCATCCCTGGAAGTGTCCCAGGCCAGGTTTGGATCCACCTGGCATAGGGAAAAGTGAAATAGGAGAAATATTTCCTACAAGAACTTCCCTGGCACAGGAGATGCCCCAAATCACCTCCTGGGGCTACAGCAGTGCTCCTGGGGGGCAAACATCCCTGTGGGGTGACCAGCCCTGTTGCCTTGTCCCTCCCTGAGCACCACAGCTCACATCAGTGTCCCCAAGGACATGGGGACACCACTCAGGGAACTCCTGTTGTCCCAGGGTGCTGCACTGAGCGGCTCCGTGCTCTTCCTCAGCACAGGGATGTGGGGTTTGGAAACCCCCAGCGCCTCTCCGAGGGTCTCAGGAAATCCAGCCACATCCCCTGGGGAGCTGCAGAGCTGGAAAACAACCCCTGTTCCTCCTGCAGTGCTCCAACAGGAGAGAAAAATGCCAGCTCTGTGACTGGCCCGGGGCCTCCCCAGCTCTGAGAGGCAGCAGAGCCTCTTAATGCTCCGGTCCAGGAGCATCCTCCCTCCCCTCAGCCACGGACGTTTTAGAAATGTTCCGTGATGGAGAAAGAAACGTTTCTTAAGTACCATTTGATGTCTCGGAATGGCTCCGGGGCTAGAGAAAACATGTTTATTTACTACTCTGCTGATTTTAATGCGAAAGATTGGTTCAGTGAGTAGAGGAAACAAACCAGGCAACATTTTCCATAATGTCTGCAAAGTGTTCTTGGGTTGCGGAAATATTTTCTTTCTCTCTCTCTCTCTTGCCTGTGTTTTTTTTGGGTGTGTTTTTTTTTTTTTTTCAATCTAGCATTTCAAATTGAAGAATGGCTTGAGGGCTGAAGAAATCACTTGATAAAATACCCAACATTTACATTCTTGCAGGAGAGAAGCTAACTTTTTTTTTTTTTTTTTTTTTTGAACAGCGGTTTGGTGAAGCAGGAGAAACAATCCTGCAGCATCCCAAGTCCCTTTAACCCTTTCTGGCTGCAGCTCTTCGGCCGAACTTTTCAGCTGTTCACTGCAAAGCTTTAGGGATTTTGTTCCTTCTCCAAATTCTGGGCTCTGAGGCCACTGGAGGTGGCTAAAATACACTTTGCTCGATTTCCAGGAGTATTTCTGGATGTCTGGGTGAGGGAGCCAGCAGCCCATGGCAAAGCATCAGTCCCTGCACCAATCTCTGATTTATTTTGTGCAGGGACGTGACTTTCCAGCAAAGTCGGTAATGAACAAAACCTTCAAGGTCTTTCTCATCTTCCTGCCCCCAGAGATGCTGGGAGTGATTCCCAGCATTTTGTGGTGGTGGGATCACCCTGAACACCCATCGGGGCAGCTCCGGGCTGGAAAGGGATGCTGGAAGACATGAAAAATTCAGGATTCTGCCGGGACACTCCTTATCCTGCAGCAATCCTTCAGAGGACCTTGCAAAGCACATCAGTTGTCATATTAGGAGGAATTTTTGTCGTTTGCTTCGTAGGTTGAATAAGTTTTTTCTCCCCAGCCCAACGCGTGGCCGATATTTGCGCTGGGCTGTGAACTACGAGGCTTTGTGGCAGGTGGAGAAAACCTCCAGAAACTTTCCCTTTGATGGCCCATTTATCCACCACTCCAGCACAATGGATATTCATGGAGGGAGGAGAGGACACTGCGGCTCTGCTACAGCCGAGCAAAGTTCACTGGGATTAGCATCAACGCCGTGAATGGTGGCAAATAACCAAAAAAACCCCAAAATGTATCAGAACCCCTCGTTCATGTCCTTTATTTGTTTACGCCGGAGGGATCCGCCTTTCCCTCTCCCGTCAAACTTTGCCAGGTGATGAGTTCTGCTCGCTGTGCTCCTGCAGGAATAGAGACGATTTTTTAAAAGAAATGACAACACTTTGAGTGAGGGGAGAGCCGGTCCCGTGGGGGATTTGTGGCTTTGACCACGGAGAGCAGGGACTCCCCAGGTACACCCCTCTCAAATCGGGGCTGAAGGCAGCTCTCACACCTCCATTCCTACTGGAAAAATGGAGATAAAGAGGTTTGATGACAACCTGAGGCTGTCCTGGGACTTGTTCATCTTCTGGCCCTGCCTCCCGTGCAGTGGTGTCTCCATCTCCCTCCCCGCTCCAGGATTTCTCCCTGCTCCCATCATGGATCCCCGCTGGATTTCACTGGGAAAGCTCTAACCCTTGCTGCAGTAAATCTCTCCTGGGTCACTGGGGGGTCTCATTCCAGCCCTGCAATGTTTTCCTGTCAGCCCCCAGAGCTCCCCCGGGAGGCCCGGGGCTCACAATTGGCATTTTGATGGGGTTTGAGCTCTCTGAACGCGGCTGTGACCCTGCCAGCTCTGTGCCACGCAGCCCTCTGGTGACAAGAGCCATTGCCACTGCAGCTGGGACAGTGAACACCCCCCAGTGCCCTTCCTGGCAGGAGGGATGGGGTACCAGCACCGCATTTTGGGGCAGGCCCCTGAAATCTTTTCTCCCAGGGAGATGATTCCTCACCCAGGAAATCCTTTTGTTTGTTGTCTTTGGTGCCTGTTCAGTTCTGTCATTTTTTCTCCGTGGGGTTTTCTCCTTCCTGGCTTTGGCAGGGGTGTGATGGCTGCAGCTCTCCCAGCCCTCCCTCCACTGCAGCTCAGGGATGTCAGGCAGGACAGGGGAGCACTGCTGGCAGGCTCTGCCACCCCGCTGCTCCGGGCTGGGCTTCCCCACAGCAGCACCATGAAGTCACTCACGGGGTAACGGGATGGAATCTGATGTCCGTGGAATCCCAGAACAGTCTGGAAGGGACCTTAAAGACCTTCTCAGTCCCAGGCAGTGACACTTTCCACTATATCCCAGGTTGCTCCAAGCCCTTTCCAAGCAGGCCTTGGACACTTCCAGGGATGGGGTGAAGTTAAAGCTGTTATTTTTTATGAATAACATGAATAAATCTCTGGGTTCTTTACGAGGCTCGAGCATCGCCCTGTGCCACGCAGCTGACACGGTGCAGATGTGGGTTGTTTTGACTCCAGCCCAGGCTTATTTGATTTACATTAAAATGATTAGGAATAAGTTAAAACAAACAGAAATGAGATGTCTCCAAGGCAGCTGCATTGTCCTGGCTAAACTGGCACAAGGCTGTGTGTAAAAAGGCTTTGCTTGTTAGTAAATAGAGAAATCCTTCAGATCCTGCCGGGAGAATTGCTCCAGAAGCTCAAGGCACTGCTTGTTTCCAGCTGGGTCCCCCGAGGTGAGAGCAGGACAACAACAGAAAATCATGTATCGCTGGCCTGTTTTAGTAATTATTTATTATATAATGGTGTGGTGCCTGTGCAAGTGGGAGAAGAGAAAGCCCAGCCCTGGGAGGCGTTTTCTGGCTGTGTTAATTCGTGGCAGGTACTCACAGCCTGGCTCAGCTGAAGCTGCCAGCCTGGGAGCCTCTGACCTCCCTGGACACAGCCTGCAGACTGTTTTCCCAGGAGCAGCATTAAAACAAATTTCCATAAAAAGTATCCGCTTTCATCTTAAAGACTCGACGTGCTGGTGGATGGAACCTCGTCTGGTGAATGGTGCTGATATTTAATTGCCTCCAAAGCTCAGAAATGGTGTTTAAGCCGAGCTGGCGCAATCCACAGGACACCACCAGCCCTGCTCTGGCTGCCTGCTCCGTCTCTGAGCTCTGCCCATGATTTCTGCTCCCCAGATGAACCATCTGACACTTGGCTGTGGGAGCAGACGTCCCCTTGGTGCCGGATCCAGGAGCCCTGGGAGGCCGAGGCAGTTCTCCAAGGGCCTCCCTCCTGCTCTAGCTTTGCCCTGGAGTCAGGGTTTCCTTCAAAGAGTTTGGAAAATCAGAAAGGAGCTTCTCTTTCAGGTCTGGCAGAGGAGGTAAAGTTGCTCCCTGGGCACCCCTGTAAATGTGGAGGGGTGTCTGTGGCCAGCCTGGGGGATTTGGGGACACTGGGCAGCACCTCGTGATGCATCTCAACCCAAATCCATGCTGACTCTCTCAGGCCTCTCACAGAGTGTGGCTCATTTCTTTGATACAACCATCACTTTTTCGAAGCCCTTCTTGCTTCATAGCTTTAATTCATTTAAAGCCGACCACTCAGCTGAGCCAGTAAACGGTGCTCAGGCTCTCCCTGCAGATCCTCTCACACCCCTTGCCATTTCTGACGTAGGTGCTCAGAAACACAAGCAAGGTGCCTTTATATCAAGATGCTCAGGTCACCCTTGGAGGGCAAAAAACTCTGGCCAGGTGGAAAGGGGAGGAGGTGGCCACGTGTCTGCCCTGCAGGAGATGATGATACCCTGGATGGGAGCGTGAAACTGCCAGAGACGGAGTCAGGCGTTTGATTTTTCTGAGCTAAGCATGTAAATGAGCCTGGCATAATCGGTCTGTGTTTCCCCTTCCTTTCTGTAGAGGAATATTTTGGGTTGAAGTGTCTGTGATGTGACTGATGCAGCGAGTCAGCGCTGTCAGAGCCTGATTCACGAGTCGGTGCTGCAGTGCTGGGGGTGGGAGCAGGTAACCTTGGCTCCTGCTCCTCCTCCTCCTCCTCCTCCTCCTCCTCCTCTGGGAGCCGGGGATCCGGTGTCACCGGCAGGTGCTGCCGGGAGCGGCTCTGCCCCCGCTGGGAATGGGCTGATGACACCCACGGGGAGGGTTTTCCTGGCTCGTGGCAGCTCCTGGACAGCAAAACCAGCAAAGGTGGGCTCCCGTCCTGGTCGCTGACAACGGACCAGGCAGGGGCACGGAGCAGCCCAGGTGTCTCCTGAAATATTGCTGCTGGACACCAGAGGAGGTCTGGGTTTTTATCGTGAGGGATCTCGTGACCCTTGGTGTCGAAGTTCAGCCAAATCTCTTCGTATTTCCCACAGAACTGGAGCGTGATCTTATCACGGGAGCTGCGGTGGGGCCTGTGCGTTGGCACAGCTCCTTTGCTATTGTTGAGGAAGTCTTGGACTGAGGAAATGTACAGTAACAATGACCCCTCCTGAAGCCTATTGTTACTCTTTATTCTGTGTTTGCCCTGGGTAGCTGCACCTTTAAAGCAGAGAGGGCACCCCGAGAAAAGCCACAGCTTCAGCCCACCCGGGACAACACTCAGAGAGGGGAGAGAGCTCTGCCAGCCAAAGATCTATCGGAAAGAAGCCTTCAGCTGATTAATTTTCCAGGTTTCCCCACAACTATTTCGGGAGCTTTTGTTTCCCGTTGTTGTAAGACAAATTTCTAAGCCTCTCTTCACGAGGAGCCGGGCAGGGATGTGGTGATGTCCTGCCCTGTGCCCAGACCCATCCATCCCTGTGGGATGTCTCCCACCTGTTCTGAGCTGCTCGTGCTCCTGCTGGGGCTGGGCTGGGCTCCTGGCACCGGGCAGGAGGAGGAACTGGAGCACACAAAAGCCTGGGAAAAAACCTGCTGTGATTTACCCACACAGAGTTCAATAAACATTAGATCTGATGGCATTCATCGTTTTTTCATAGCATGCTCGATTACTGCTTCAGTTATTGCTCAAATGACATCATTCCTGGCAAAGGAATTGATTGATTTTTTAATGAATATTCATATGGCATTTCAGCCAGGAGTAGGCATTAATATTCTAAGAAAGAAGAATGAAACGTACATCCTAATTTAATGAATGATTGTAAATATGTATCTGATGGATAATGTGACGATGAGCATTGAAAAACGCATCCAGAGTCACCTCGGGGGCCTTTTTTTGGGGACAAAGGGGCAACCAGGGCGCAGGCAAGGCAAAGGGCTGAGGGGTGGGCTGGGTCACCTGGTCAGATGCCACCAAGGATCTCCTGTCACTCACCTTGGGCCTCTGCAATGCTCTGAGATAAATCATGTGTTGATAACATTGATAACATCCCAGGCGATGCTGGGGCTGTGACGCGGGAAACAGCGATGGGGGCGAGATGTGGAGCTGGACAAAGGGACGGGAGGGACGGGAGAGAGCCCCCATTTCCTCCTCTGGCCCTCTGTCCCACCCCAGAGGTGCCGGGGGCTGGCTGGAGGCAGGTAAAGCATCGGCTCAATCCCCCCGCGCGGCTCTGTCATGTTCAATTCCCTTCATCAGCCTGCGGCTGCGAGGCTCGCGGTCCCCGAATGTACATAGATTTGTCAGACATTCTTAAGATGTCTCCCCGTTCTGAGCGGTGATCCTTTGTGAAGGCAACAGTTGTAGCGCTTAAACAGCGACAAGAGCCTCGGCTCTCCCTCCTCGTGCCGTCCCAGCTTTGGAAAACGCCAAAACCCCGGGCTTAGGGCGCCAGTGCTTTAGAGCCTCTTAAACAGGCGTGTAATTTAAATGCGCCTTCGGTCCCGGGGCGGGCGCGGGGGGAGAGCACACACCTGAAGCATCCCCTGGAAGCCGGGATAAATCAGGGCATCGCCGTTAAAGTCACCGAGGTGACAGGCACGAAAGGCTATTTATACCCGGCGGCGATCCATTGTGCAAGGGAGAGAACAGGCCCTTGTGCTGACGAAGCACAATCCGCCTCGGCCCCGCGTGAAATGCGAAAAAAAAAAAAAAAAAAAAAAAAAGGAAGAAAAAAANAAAACCCCCCCCCGAAATCCCCCGGGGGCCGGCGGGGCCGCAGCCGGGAACCTGCCCCGAGCCCGAGGAACAGGGACCTCAACAGGACCAGAACTGCTTTTTCTCTCCCCCTTTTTTTTTTTTCCTGCTCGCTGCTCCTCCTGGAGCCGGCGGGGAGGAGGGATAACCTTCGGAGGGCATCTCCTGGGTGCGGGCGGGGCTGGGCTCTGCCCCGGGGCGGCCGCGGCTCCCGTTCGCACATCCCCGTGCGTGGGACCCGAGTTTGCCGATAAAAATACAGCCCGAGTTATGCTTGGTATGGAACAAGCAGGCAGTAGCTGCCGAAGACTTCACAACATCCCGCTTTTGGCCGGCCTCCAAAGCACCAAAACAAAACAAAAATTCAGTTGGCATCTCTGCGGATTGAAGCGAGTTGGTTTTTTTTTTTTTTCTTCTTCTCTCTTTTCTGCAGCGATTGCTGAACAAACGTTTCGATCCTTGTGCCGCCGCCCCCGTCGCTGCTTTCTCCCCCGAATCATGTGCTGGAAAGGATGGCAGAGATGCTCAAGGTCATGGGCATAGCTGTGAACAGAGTGACAGAATCCCAGAGCCACCGAGGGGCTGGGAAAGCCCTTCCAGCCCATCGAGTCCAACCTGTGACTGATCCTCGCTTTGTCACCCTGAGTGCCACGTCCAGCCCTTCCTTGGACACCTCCAGGGGTGGGGACACCATCACCCCCCTGGGCAGCCCCTTCCAGGGTTTCACCACCCTTTCTGTGAGGAAATTCTTCCAGAACAAACCTCATCTCTGTCCTCAGTGGCCTCACTGCGCTCTGTCACCAACGTGGAGCTCAAGCCACGGGTGTTGGGGGCCTTGGCCCAGCAGGACCTGCAGGAGTGGGGTGGTTTCTCCAAACCACTCCCTTGTCATGCTGGGGGCTTTTGGAGCCCCAGGGAGGTGCAGCTTGTACACCTGGGCTGAATTCAACCCCCTCTGTGCCCACCCTTCACATGGGAAAAGCAAATTCACCTTCCTTCTATCCATGGGCTGCTCCCTTGCACCAGCCAGAAAGGAGCAGCAACCCAGGAATTACAGCAGAGCCAGCCTGGGAAAAATCCCAAATGAAATGAAATCCCGGCCTGAAATGAGGGAATTCAGGGTCTGGCCTCATATTTCTTGTGTGACACAGGACACAAACAGTGTACATCTTCTGCAGGTTTGAGTGCTGCAACTTGACCTTCTGGGCTTTGCTTTCAACTGGTTTATTTATTTCCCCCAAGAAGAGGCAGGCTTGTTTGAGAGGAAACAAGGTGAAACCCTGACCTTGCTGAAAGTGCTGAGAGTTTGCCATTGATTGCAGCAGAATTAGACATTTTACACAGAGTTATAACCAGGGCTTCGGGCCTTGCTTCTCTTGGTGCTTGAATGCTTTAAAGGAAGAGACCAAAAAAATCTTCTTATCCCTTCCCTGCATGCCCACCATCCCCAGCAGCACCGGCCCTCTCCTGCCCTCTCTGGAGGCAGCCACAGTCCTTGAAGCAGGAAATTTTCCTGTCCTCACTGTAGCACACGGCTATCATGTCGTTAGCGATCAGAAAAACGATCCTGTGTTTTCCCTGCGCCCAGCCCTTCCCGAGGGCGTTCACGATGTGCGAGCACGGGCACAACTGGAACAATCAATCTCTGTGGAAACCACCCCCCCCTCCCTGCTCTTGCAAAGAGCGCTCAGTGCACTCCCCTGCCTCTGGGCAGCCAGAGTGCAGAAATGCATCAATTTTGGCGATTTTTTTTCCGACCCGCAAAGCCCCGACAGCAGCTCCCCCCCCTCCAAACGCTGCAATAGCGACTTTGCAACCCAGACTCTCCATGCACCCAGAGGAGCTCTTTGTACAGCGTCTTAATCAGTACATAAAATGCTTTCAGTGAAATGCTGCCTTCTTCTGTCTATTTGTCACAACTGATGCTCTGGTGAACAGTAAATAGGAAATTTGTTGGCAGATCAGCGCTACCAGCTCGGTTTGCGAGGAGAGGCTGGAGCACAGGACTCTGGGCAGGTCCCTGTCGTGCCTCGTGCTGGACCCTCGGTCCTTGAGGCTCAGCGAGTCCTGAAGGCACATAAATCTCTCCTCGACAGCCCAGCAAAACCCAGACAGCGCGCGGTTATGTAATTCCCGGCACTTCTGATGTTATTAAAAGGGCTGATTAAAGCGATGTAGGCACAAGAATTCCCCATCAGTTTTGCTGGGAAAGCTCCACTTTGAGAATCCCGGCCCCTTTTTCGCCGCCTGTGCCGCTCCCCGCCTCCCTCATCCCCATCCCCGTTGCACAACGCTGGTTTCATGTTTGCCACCAGACACTTTGCAGTCAGCCTCACATGGAAAAGGAGGAAGTAACAGTGCCTACATTGCACAGAGCTGCAAGCAAACGCCTTTCCAAGAAACTATTAGGCAGTGCTCATTTGAAGTTTAAACGAGAGAGAGGGAAAGAAAAAAAAAAAAAAAAAGACAAACTTGGAAGGGTTTTTTTTTTCTTGGCTCGGAGCTTTTTATGAAATTCAGATTTGAAGCGAAACGTGGCCAGGCAGCAGCAGTGGGGCAGCACAGGCAGGGATGCTCTGATAGATCCGACTCCTCCCCAGTGCCAGCCCCTTCCCTGGATGTTGTCCCCTCCTGGAGTGACCCACAGCCCCTTGGGGTACAGCCTGGCACCCCACACCTTCCCTCTGGGGATCCTGCCTGGCCCCAATGTCCACCACCCCCCTGCTCCATCACCCCCCAGTGCTCCCCAAGCCCCCCGGCACTGCCCGGGGTTGGTTTTGGCTGCAGAACTCGCCGGGGCTGCGTGGGTCCCTGTGCCCAGGGATGCTGGCAGGGCACCCAGCGGGACGCGGCGCTGTGAAACGGCCCCTTTGTGCTGCACACAGCAGCAATTGTTCCTCGGGAGCTTTGCATGGACGAGGCTGCCGTCCCCCCGGCGGCTTCAGACACCCTGGATGTCAGGATGAACGAGCAGGCAGAGCATTAAAGTAACAGCGTTGGGCTTTTCAAATATACATCGCTGGGATTTATTTTTTTTTTTAAAACCGCTGATCATTTTTCGAGGCAGGGAGATAAGACTCCTCTGGAAGAAAAAAAATAAAAAAGCCCCAAAAAAACCTCTTTGCCCATCTAAATTCTCCCCATTACCGAGCAAATGGTTTGCAACAACAAATTTATTCCGCAGCGTCTCCTGTGCTCTTTTTTTGTTTGAAAAAGCCACAAACAGATTGTGATTTTCTCTAACAGATTCACCATCTGGGAAATTTTTCATGCAACTCCTTTCCTCACTGGGAGCAAGTTACTCAGAGGGGAATTCCCAGCAGAGAGCAGACTCTGAAGGGATGGGTCGTTCATTTGATTAGCATGCATAATCTGGATGTCCTTACTCAGGCAAAACTCTCACCAGGGCCAACGGGAGATTTATTCCTTTTTTTTTTTTTTTTTTCAAGAAGCAGCTAAGGACTTTGGTATTTGTCTCTTGGTGTTACACACAGTGTTTTCCTTGCAGGGAAAACTTGGCTTTTGGCTGCTTTAGAGGCTCTGATTTACTACAGTCTTGTGCACCCAAGGTCAGGATGTGGCCCTTGCAGGCCCTGTCACAAGGCCGAGCCCTGGCAGGAGCCGCTGCCTTTCACACACTTCCCCAGCCCAGGGAACATCCCACGTTTTGGGAGCGTGCTCTGGGCAGCCAGGGCGCTGTGGGGTGGAGGTCAGCGGGGCAAGAGTCTCTGCGGACCCCGACAGGCATCGGCACAGAGAAGTGTCCTGTTCCTACAGCCCCTTGTGCAAGGGATGGGGTGGGGTTTTTCCCCCCCTCGGCAGGTGAATTTATCGCTCGGGGAGATGCAGGGATGCTCCTTTCATCTCGAAGCTGCTCCCGTGGAACATCAGCCCTGATCGCAGCCTCCCGAGCAGAGAGCTCGGAGCAGACCCCACTGCCCGGCCCTGCTCCCACCTCAGCGCAGCTCTGAGAGCTGCACAAGGAGATCTTACACTAAACAATTTTCACTGGCTCATTACTGGACAAAACTCCGCTTTGAACTGACGTTTTCTGGGCACGACGAGTGCTTTGAAGCAGGGAGACAAAATTAGTGCAGAGAGTTGGCAGGTGAAGAAATGACAGGGTGGGTTTTTTTTTTTTTCTTTTCCCCCAGCAGCAGAGCTGTCCAGGAGCTATGGAAACCTTGTTTGGCTAAATAAAAACGCAGAAAGATAACAAGGCTTCATATTTTCCAGCAACGTGTTCGCTGGAACGGCGTTCTATCTGTGTGTGCTGGAGGCTCCAGAACAGCCAAAGCTGTTCCTGAAGGGAAATGTGCTGTGCTGTTCTCCACAACTGCAAGTAAAGACTGTCTCCTACCTCCCCAGGAGGGAGGGAAATCAAGTCAGTGATGTAGGAGAACCCTGGGAAGAATTGCAGTGAGCCTCCAGGCAGGTGAGGGGCTGGTTTCTTCTCCAGTCTGTTCCCAGGGACTTTTTGAGATTTGCAGCTATAAACTGGGACAAAACTCGGCCCCAAAGCTCCCTCTAGGAGCGGGGCAAACAAGTTCTTCCCCAGGAGATGGCAAGAGTTCAATATTCACATAATACTGAAAGTGAAAACACATCCACCCATGTCCAAATCCTCCTCTCTCTCAGAAACCTCCTCCCCCTTCAAGTTCTCCCCTGTGAGCCTTCAGCTCTTGGGATGACAGAAAGGAGCAGCTCCTACACCCACGGGGGTGGTGGGCTGCTCTATCCACACAAACACATCTCCAGTCTGGTGTGTAATGGCCCTGTCCATACTGGTTCTCCAAAACCTGTGCTCCATGGACTCCAACTTTGCCAGTCACTGGAGAAAACTCCTGTCCAGCATCTATTTTAGGGTTTTATGCTGTTGAACATCACTGCAGTCCTTTCCACACAAGGATAATAGGGATGACAGAGTCCACCACAGCAGGAATATTCCTCTGTTCCCATAGGAAGCATCACAGCTGTGTCCTGAAACTGCACAGCAAGCTCAGCTCCACCAGGGCGAGGAGGAAAGGCAGCACCTCCTAGGAATGAAGTGCTGTGCCCCTCGGTGGGAGGTGACAGCTCCTTCCACCCCCTCTACCCTGCATTGCCCTGTTTCGGAGAATCACAAAGTCATTAATTTTGGATAATCAAGTCCAACCTTCAGCCTGAGCTGTGCTCCCACCGTGCCACCCAAGCACCAGGACATCCCCACATCACAAGAACACCGCCAGGAGAAGAGGAAACTCCTCCTTTTCCTTCCCAGCCCATCCACCAACATGTTAACAACCCAAGTTTAATGTAGGTGGCATGTTTCATACAGAATCTTACAGGCACCCAAAACACCAGCTGGTGCCATGTTCTGAAGAGTTAACGAGGTGAAACTCCAACACTTCAGTCTCCTTCCAACGTTCCCAGACTGAACAACAGGCCCAAGGCGGCTTCGCCACCGCGCGGCTCCTCAGGGATCCCCCCCGTCACCCAAACACTTGGAAAACTCTGGAGCCAGCAGGACTCACTCTCCAAAGGGTTTGGAATAGCTCTGCCACGGACATACTCCTCCAAATCAATATTTTTAATGTTTTTCCTAATTAGCCTTAAGGAGGTTTTTAACCCGCCGTGTGGAATAGGGATGTTTAAAGACCAAAAATGGAAAGAAAGGGAAAATCCAAACAAACCATCTGCTCTCGCTGTTCAAGATGGAATCTGCACGAAAGGAATGCCGAAATGAAAATTGCAATAATTTTAGAGCTAAAAGTCATTTATATCTTTAATAGACTTAATGTATTTTGGAGCTTAATCCATTCCTCCCAACGCTGAATTTGGAAAGAGTGAGATACCCAAAAGAACAGGAATTTCCCCAGTGAGGCACAGTTTGCAAGAACCTGCTCAACATGAAATATTTCTGGCAAATATCATTATAATATCATTATCTTTTCGCTCTTGTAAAGCAGAAAGTTCAACTCCCCATTTCCTTATGTGTATTCCACAACATTTTGTGTGACTCTTTATTGAAAACTCCAGGTTTTTCAATTAAATTAAAGGGGGGGAGAAAGCTCAATTTATTCTTTGCAAAAACGTAATACAACAGTTCATCTGCCTCTTTCTCCCTCCCTCAGCTGTGGCTTGGCTCCCTTTCAGCTTCTAAGAAAGTTTAGGAATCTCAATTCTGCAAGAAAGAAATACTTTGGCAAAATAATCCCAAAAGCTTTTTTTAAAATATTAAAACCAATGAATTTACATTCTGAACCATTCCCAAGATCTTACTTACTGTGCAACCTCCTGGGGATGTTGTGAGGTTTAATTAGCTCCAGTTGGAAAATGCTTTGAAGAGGAAAAGTGCCAAATATTGCTCCACTCAGGTAGAGCTAAAATGTCTAAATTATTACATCATAAAACAAATAATTTGAAAATTAATTCCTCTTCCTTGCCAGCGTGACTTCACAGGGACTTCAATTCCCCAGTGTGCTGGTAGGATCACACCACCAAGGTGTCCAAGCGCTGCTAATGACCAAAACTCAGAGATTTGGAACATCATGGTGCCTTTGAGGCCACCTCAATTACTTCATTTTGGGGTTGCCTGACTCCGTTTGCCACAGGAGACCTGACCTTCAGGGCATTCTCAGGGCAGCTACTTGGCCACCTTTGCAGAAGATGCTGGGGAGTCACTGAGCTAAAGCAGCTCAGCCCCAGGGTCTCCCTGGAGGAACATCTGGGCATCTGGCAAAGGTTGGTTTTTTTTGTGATTTATCAAGGGCACGTCCTTCTTCCTCAGAGCACAGGGCCAGTGGAAATCTGAGCGGCCAGCGTGGGTTTATCGAAGGAAGGTGTAAAAGTGAGGGACAATCTCCTACTCCCTGCACCAAGGACGTGATAATGACCCAAGGCTCCCAATATAAGATTTTAACGCGCTGTGATAACGAGGTTCTGCTCAACATCACTCACTCAGCCACATCTGCATTGGCGAGGGGGCTCAGCCTCCAGCAGTGACCTTGTGAGGCTCCAGGGCTGATCCCTCCATCCCGGCGGCTGCCCCAGCAGGGACAGCTCAAAAAAAAAGCTCACTCAGGCTGTCATATTTATGGAATAAAGCAGTTGGCTCGCAGTCAAATTACAAGTGATGAAAAAAAAAGGGTTGTGAGACTCCTTGTACCCACAAGCTCCTTTGTTCCTTGACCAAATTAGCGCTGGAAGAACCACCTGCTATTCATGTGTTAATCGCATGATCGCTGCTCTGCTTTACAGGCTCACACACATCAAAGCCGCGAGTGTCACCCTGTTCCTGCGGGGGATTTCAAAGAACACCGTGAAACCAGAGAAGTTCACGACCTGAGGACAACCCAGACCTTTATTTCCTCCGGAGCTGGAAGCAAACCACCAGAGGTTTGGTTGAGCGTGCCCATCACAGAGGAGCAGGCAGGCACGGGACCACAAATCACCACAAAACATCCTTTTTTACCCAAGGAGCGCTGAAGTTCAGCCGCTCCCAGGCGAAACCGCCCAAGGAGGATCCCGGCTGAAGTCCCAGCCCACACCAGCGCTGTTTGCTGTGGGCTGTGACAGGTTTTTTTCTGCAGGAATTCTGGAGCACAGCTACCCTGAGAGCCTCCCCAGGCTGCGATGCTCCGGGCTGGCAGCTGTGCCGGGCAGGAAAGCGCCGGGCTGGGCATTCCTGGGAGCTCTCTCTGCACACACAGCAAGCTGGAGCTCAGACAGGACACTCAGGGCCTGGGGGTCCGCAGAACAACCCCAAGAAAAGGCTCTGGGGAGCTCTCTGTTGGGAGGAAAAGTTCCAGGCACCGGTTTGTGACAGATGCTGATGCTACATCTTTGCTGCAGAAGGAGCCTTTGGCTCTCTCGGGGCTAATCTAAAGTTCACACCACCGTGGTCGTCATTTATTCAGCTCTGCTGTTCAGCTGCATTATCTCTAACGCTCCATAATGAGAGAATTTCGGGGGGTGCTTCAGCTTTGGGCTCCACAAGCCTCCGAACCAAAATATGTCAGCAAAAGACTGCACCACTCACAAGCTGAAATGGGGAAGGATCTTCCCCTGTGGGCAACTGGAACTCACAGCTCTGACCGAGGAGATGATAAAAAACCAGTCACATTAATTTCATTCTTGGTTATTTCCCTCTGATTGACCTCCAAAGACTTCGTGGAGGGAGGGGAAAAGGTTCTGCACAATTTTGACCAGCTTGTTTTCAAACAGTCCCTTAAAGAATGCAGGGAAAAAGGCAATATTCCATCGTAAGGCAAAACAAACAAACAAAAGCAGAATAAAAATAAACTTTAGGCCAGCTTCTGGGCTCCATAAATAGAGCTACTTGACTGACTGCACAGTGACATCTCAGATCAAGACCAGTAGGACTGAGCTTAAAATTCAACCGGCTTTTTGGAGCTGTTGGTAAAGCTCTGCAGTGACCCTCCCTCTCCCTGCTGCCGAGGTGGAACAGTTTGTGTCATTTCAGGGAACAATTATTGCCAGCTCACACTGCGCTCTGCCTCCAATCTCTCCTAGGTAAGACAGTCTCACCTCATTGTGCTCCGTGAGACGGAAGAATCTCTGTGAGAAAGCTGGAACTAATCAATTCAGGGAAAAGTGGAACCCAAAGCCAGGATCTGAACACTGAGGATCATTGCAATGGGTCCCCCTTAATCACTGCAAAATGAGAACATATTCGCCTTGACTGGGAATTTCAGGAGCACGGGATGGCAAGCCCTGCTCCCATCCCTCCTGTGGATTTGTGCTATCAGGGAAAGACTCAATTACTCAGCACTAAATGCCCGAAAAGGACAAAGCCACTCAAAGCTACATAATCACCTTAAAGTGGGTGAAACTGAGTGGGGCAAATGCATGTCTTGCATAAATGTAAAAATAAAAAGCAAAGCCCTACGCTCTGTTGAATTTCGGGCCCAGATTCTTATTGGGAATATGCAAAAGGAAAACCTACATGAAAGATGCTTGTTACACGCCTGAGACATTAAGAAATATTTTTAGGAAAATGGTGAAGATGCATTCAGAGTGTGGAGTGCAAAATGATGTGGCTTCTGTCCTCCAGGTAAATCGTTGCCTTTTTCATGGCCACAGGAATACAGGAACAGGAGCAAAACAGGCTCTCGTGGATTAAAAGAAACTTACACTTAAGAAACCTGCAGTGCACAAAGAATAAAACACCCAGTCAAGTGTTGCACTTTGATAATCAAAATGGCACCTCGACCTTCAATGACATACAAATTCCAGAGACAAGCACGTTAATTTATCCACAAAAAAANAGAACTAAAAAAAAAGTTAATTTAAAAAAAAAAAAAAAAAAAAAAAAAGAAAAAAAAAAAGAAGAAGAAGAGGAGGATATTGACACATTTCAGGGAGAGAGAGGGGGGTGGGAACTAGAAGAAAAGTCACCTCCTGATCCCACATGCTCTCGGTTTTATTTACATATCCACAAAGACCATGAAACACCAGCCCAGGCCCCCCACCAGCAGCATGGTCACATGGATCCCGTAGATGAGCAGTTCATTCATCAGGCTGAAGTCCACCCGCCTCCTCCCCAGCAGGAGCAGGATGATGGAGAGTTTGTACTGGAAGCGCAGGAAGATGCGGATGCCGAGGTACTGGAGGCAAAACAAGATCGACAGAGCCACCCAGAGGATGGAGGTGAAGAGGCTGCAGCTGAAGTACAGCAGGAAGCGGATGAAGCCGTACATCCAGCGCGACTTGAGATAGATGTCGAAGTTGTTGTACTTGGTGCGCACCAGGTGCGTGGTGCGCACGGGGCCGCAGGCCGAGTGCAGGCAGGTGGTGTGCGGGCCGTGGAACGAGCGCACCCGCCGGGGAATGGGGATCACCGGCATCGGGCCCCGCCCCGCGCAGCCCGCCCCAGGCCACCGGGGCACATATCAGGTGGCAGCGGGCGCAGCTAAACCCGGGCTGGGTGGCCGCCGAGGGAGACACCTGCGGGAAGACACAGTGAGCTGACTCTGATAAACGACACAGACAGTAGAAATTTTTCTGTAAGTAACACGGATAATACAAAAGTTTCGGTTCTCCTCGCGCTGCCGAATGGGGACATTAAGAAACATTTTTAGGAAAAAATGAAGTTAAAAATGAAGTGTTAAAAGTGTGGAGTGCAAAATGATCTGGCTTCTGTCCTCCGGATAAATCGTTGCCTTTTTCATGGCCACAGGAATAGCAGCAAAATAGGCTCTCGTGGATTAAAAGAAACTTACGCTTAAGAAACCTGCGCTGCATAAAGAATAAAACACCCAGTCAAGTGTTGTTGCACTTTGATAGTCAAAAAGCACCTCGACCTTCAATGACATACAAATTCCAGAGACAAGCACGTTAATTTATCCACAAAAAAATTAGCACTGAGAAATAAGTTAATTTATATTAGGGAAAAAAAAAAAAAAGAAAAAAAAGAAAGAGGAGGAGGATATTGACACATTTCAGGGGGCTTATCCTGGCCAATTTCGCTATCAGCTCTTACTTAAAATTGCTGTTCAAACCTCAACTTCTTCCCTTAAAACATCTCTCCTTTGCCTCTCTGCTTCTTATTCCCCACACAAACATGCTCTCTTTCCACACCAAATAAATTCCAAATTTTTGGAATTCCAAACAAATTCCCCAGCCAGCACCACTTGTAGCCTGTTATAAACTTGATCCAGTGTTAATGCAGGGAAGAGGTTTGGTCTGAAATCATCCTGGCTAATTCACAGATCTCTCATAATCTAACAGCCATCCTGCAAGAGCCCACCCACCTGAGCAATAATATTAATGTGAGAGCAGTAATATTAATGTATGTGTTTGCTTTGGGTCGTATTTCCTTTAAAAGCAAAAAAAAAAAAAAGTTCTCTGAGTACTTTGGCAAGTGGATTCCAGATCTGTGCTCATTCCCAAACTTGGCAAAGCTTCACCAAATAAACAAACTGCAAATAATGGAAGGTCTTGGAAGAACAATGAGGCAATCGTGTTTTTCACACTCCACAGGATGTACCTCCCCTGGCCCAGGCCAGCCTTGTGCTCTCGCTGTCACTGCAAGGCAAGGCCAGGCAGCCTTTCAAAGGCATCCACCAGTTTATTCCTCCCCTCGGGGACCTGCAGAGATAAGTGAAATTATCTTGATCTTCTGCAGTGTTTAGGATTTATAATCTTAACATCCTTCCCACGCACCCATTGTTGTTGTGTGAGTGATGAGCAGGAGCCTGTGAGCTGCTCTCTGCTTCACCCCAGGCTCCTGATGGGCCCAATTCCGGGAATTATGAGATGACAATGCACTCATCAGATAATGCTGCAAAACAACAGGGACTTCCCCAGACTCCCTGCACACCCAAGTGCTCAGATCCAGGCAGATCTGTCCTTAAAAGTCCGACTGTTCTTAAAATTAAAACTGATTCAAGAGTTACTTGAAGAATTCTTTAGTTTCGTTACTGACAGAAGGGCAGAGAAAATGATAAAGCTGCAGGAAATTGTGTTTTTGGTATCAAAATCCTTCTCTGATTCAATGTGTATCAGTGGGGAAGTCTCTGCCCTGCTTCCTGCCTCAAATTCCCTGGAAATGGAAATTCCAGTTCTGATCCCTCCTGTTCAGCCCCACGTGTCAGTTCCTTTTTCCCCTTCCAGAAACGAGGGAGTATTGGCCCTACATGGATCAGGGACCACCAAAAAGGACTGGGGGCTACATTATGATTTAAGGGATTTAGGAAACCAAGGGTTCCCCTCAATCATCACAGACACCCCGATTATTTCAGGTGCCTCCTGCCCCATTTCCTGCCCGAGGGCAGGAAATGCCAATGGGAAATGTGGCTTTTTGCAAGGCACAGGGATTGCTCAGCGACTGCACCAGCAGTGCCTGAACCCAACCCAGTTCAGTGCCCGGGGCATGTGACCCCCCACACTTCCCACATGACGGGGATGAACTGTTCAGCTCTCACTCTCAGGGATATTTTTGGAGGGCTAAAGCAAGACAGGTCAAAAAATCACATGCTGGGGATTCAGAGCATTCAATTCCTGACCATGCAGCTTCTCCTTGCAACTTCCCTCACCAGGACACAAAGTTGTTTTTTTTTTTCCACAGTTTCCACAGAATCTTAAAGTTACTGGGGAACAAACAGCCTTTGGTGGGTTCGTGCTCTTTGGGGTGAACTCAAATTATCAACACTGGAACATTGGGGGGTGGGGACAAAAATAAACTCTGAATTATTACATTTTAGGGGTGCTGCCATCCACTCAGCAGGTCGGGGGCTCCGCTGCCCTCCTGGGATGCCACTGAATGTCTTGGAACAAAAGGGTGAAGTTCTCCTGTGACACCTTCTAGGAAGAGTGACAGAAACTGCTGAGGTGCTTCATAAACTCACAACTCTCTGCACAGGAGCTGATCTGAAAGACAAAAACGACAGGATCATCTTCAATTTGCTCATTTTGTGCATTAAGTTACTCCCAATTACCAGGCCTCTCCTCAAGCATGAATTTTTAAGCCCATAAAGACTCTCACTCAGCAGTATAATGGATTCCAGCTCCCTGATCCACGCTGGGAACAATCAGTGAGCTGCTGTTCAATGCCAGGAGAGAAAACCCCAAGCAGCTCGTGCTGGTCACCTTCTCCTGCCACAGATTGTTCAGGGGCACGTGAAACACCATGCAGGGAGCACAGACTTTCCAAACTGGATATGGAAGAGCAGATCCTCCCCTGTGAGGGTGGCACAGGCTGCCCCTGGGTCCCTGGAAGTGTCCAAGGCCAGGTTGGACGGGGCTTGGAGCAGCCTGGGATAGGGGAAGGTGTCCCTGCCCGTGGCAGGGGTGGGATGGGATGAGCTTTGAGGTCCCTTCCAACCCAAACTTTTCTGTAATTCTGTGATTATCACCCAGTCCGTGTTTTGCACGTGATGCCCACAAACAGCTTTGGGCACCCACGCCGTAATTTTGGGCGCCAACTCGGCGGTTTTGGGGGCATCAAAAGATTCCAACTGGAGGCATCTCCGTGTCCTGCAGGGCCGCTGTCACCACGCTCGCGGTGGCCTCGCCAGGACGGGAAAAACGCGAGGAACTCTTCGTTTTTCACTCCGTCTCCTTTACAAAGGGAGTGTGGAGCGGAAAATCTCCGCATCCATCGGGCATTCCGGACAGGACCCGCCGAGCCCCGGGGCACTCCCCGTGCCCGGAGGAGGAGCGCCGGCAGCTCCCACCCGCCCGGAGCTCACGGGACCCCCGAGCGCTCCGGGAGGAGCCGCACAGGGTGAGGGACAATGACAAATAAAGGTTAGAGCCGAGAGAGGAGCACCGGGAGGAGGGGAAACGCCAACTCCTCCTCCATCGCGCCCATCCCGAACGGAACCGCGGCCGCTCGGGGAAGGAGCTGCGGGAAGGAGCTCGGCCTGGCCTTCCCCGGCGGCCCCGCACGGCCGCGACTCACCCCGGGA
>VXBN01006017.1:47442-82573 GCA_013397395.1 Sinosuthora webbiana
AAAAAAAAGCTGGGAGATGCTGCCTTTAGGAATAAATCATAAATATTTGCCTCTTAAAAGAGTTTATTTTGGTCATTAATAGTTGGCGCTCCCTCCCCCACCCCCGGTGCAGGATTTAAAGTTAAATTATGCAAAAAAAATCAAAAACAAACCTTATAATACTTAATCAAACATGCATAAAACTGTCAGGGCCAAATAAATTCTCTCAATTAACTTGCTTCAGATTGTGATTGCATTTACTAATTTAATCAACACTAGAATAATTTGGGGACTGGCTAATGATGAATTGCTGTGGCGCTGCACGTGAAGGGCCGCTAAGGTGGGTGTGCTGAGGCTGGAATGCAAGAAATGCCTTCGAGGCTGAGGGCAAAGAACTCACAGCTGAGTCCTCACAATCATTTTGTAATGGAAACATCTTCTTCTTCCCATTTGGAGGGGGATTTTTGCCCGTCATGGACAGCCCTTGTGCGGATGAATGGCTCCAGCGTTAGTCCACGGGGTCAACCTCATTTCAGCCCGAGATGAGCGAAGGATTCAAACCTGCAGAGACTTTCCCTCCCCATTTTTGAGTCATTTTGTGGATGTGATCTTTCCCTGGGGGCGGCGACCTCCAGCCCTGCTGCCTCCAGCCTGGCTCAGGTCGTTTAGGCTGGAGTTGGAGTAACAGCCCTGTAATATCGAGATGTCCTTTAGCTCAGTCCTTTTGCACTTCCAATGGATCTGCACTTACAATAAAATGGGCCTGACCCCTGCCTAGGAAAGCTTTCAATACTATTACTTGTGGAGAGCTAAACATTACACTTCTGCAGGCGTAAGCAAGGTTTTATGGAGAGGTTCTCATTTACAGGTTCGTGTGAAGGAGGCTGTAAGGTGTATTCAACCCTATAAAACACCTGAACCTCAGAAAAATCACCCCCATATTTGGTCTTTAACCTTTGCACGCCTGTTTTACAAAACATAACAATGTCCACGGAGCTGCTGTGGGAATGAACTCATTGCAAGGCTCTCCTCCTCTTCTCTTTCTCCCTATCTCTGAAAAATATATTTTCCACAGCCTAACTGACCATTTGGGCCACTTTTTATTGGAAATGGGGATTGTGCTTTATAAATGCCTGGCAGTCAGCACCGTTTGGTCCCCGGCAGAAATCAGTAAATAAAGATCCGTGTGCTGAAGAGAATATCCAGAAACATAGTTAACAAGTTTCCTTGGGTGACCCAGGAACAATTGCTTCCCCAGCAATTCCATCGCCATGTAGACATCCATAATTCTTTCAGTGCTTGAAGATAATGAAGTGTTAACATGGTACTTTTCAAGCATTCACTGCTGCCTTCCAGTCATATCCAAAAGCCCCATTCAAAACCACCATTAAACTCCCTTGGGTTTTGCTGAGCAAGAAATAAAACAAATAAAGGAATTAATTCTTTCCTTTTCCTTGAAGGAGATTTAGGATTGAGTCTGGCCCTTAAATTTGAAATGTAATAGATCCTCCCTGCAAATCTAAAGCGCAAAAGCTCGTGAAATAATTTCTCCTTATTACTTCTTTCCAGATCTCATCTCGTGGCTGGAAATGTCAGCTTGAATCAGTTTGAGGGGATTTGCATGTGGTAAATAATAATGCAGCCTATTAGACTAATCAAATAAAAAGACATATAGCAGAGAGTGGAAGTAATTCCCACTTCTGCAGCCCTGCAAGCCCCGGGTGCAGCCCCAGGGCAGCGCTGGCTCTCCCAGCTCCCCAAGGCTGGAGAATTTTGGGGTGTTGTTTGGGGTCTGGCAGCTTTGGATCCCGAGGGAGTGAGGGATGTAGAGTTTTGGGGTGTTATTTGGGGTTTGGCAGGTTTGGATCCCGAGGGAGTGAGGGATGTAGAGTTTTGGGGTGTTATTTGGGGTCTGGCAGCTTTGGATCCCGAGGGAGTGAGGGATGTAGAGACCAGCAAAGGCTGCACTGAACACCCTGCAGGCTGGGGAGCAGCAGTGCCAGCTCCACGCCGAGTGCCAGCGCAGATGGTCGGGTTGTGGAGCTCAGCGAGGCCAGGCTGCCGTGTCCCCGCAGGAATCCTCCTCCTGGAAGGGTTTTATGGACGTATATTTTACAGGTGACTCGCGAAATATAAAACCAGAGCAGTCTGCAGTTTCTAAAGAAATAAATGATTGGTGTGAGGCTCGGTGAGACAGTAATGTTTGATGTATTCCATCTACGTGACACCTCAGGCTGCTTTCGGGCATAATAATCTGCTGCTGCCAGCCTCTGCTGCTCTAAAAACAAACCAGAGGATGCTCGGGGGGCTGGGGGCTGCCTGCCTCCCCTCTGCCCCAGGAAACTGCTCCCTCCCTGCTGCAGGAATCAGGACAAGGAGGGAAAGTCCAGTGTCGGTGTGGGTGGGATCCTGATGAACCCACAAAAGGTTGATGCACATTAAAAAATGTGTGTTGTCCTATAGCAGGGACACCTGGCTACCCCAAAAGACGGAGCCTCGCTGGGCTGGCTGTTCCCTCCACCTCTGGAAAATGGGAAGGTGGTTATTTTAAAGATGCTGGAGTCATGGAAAGATTCCTGCTGACCTGCGGGGGCTGGAGCAGGAGCCAGCTGCACACATATGGTGAGTGAGTAACTGTCTCTAAAACAAATGAAAATAGAATCGGATGCTTTGCCAGGGACAGAATTCCTGCCAAAGCTTGTTGCTGCATCATGTTGGCGAGTCCTGATCTGGCTGATGTCAGAAACTGCTTATTATGCAGAAAACTCTCGAGGAGAAGTGTCATTACTGCCTTCTGTTCCTCTGTAGGCTGGGTCTAATTTAAGCAGGAGGCAGTAAAACCCAATCCATCCCTGCCTCGAGGAGCTGAGCTTTGGTGGGATGGGTGAGGAAGCCTCCCAAATCCTGTGGCTCTGCAAAGGGCTTCTCTAAGGGTGACATTTCAGGTCAAAGTAACAGCTTTTCCCTGGGAATCTCAGCTCCCTGGTTTTCCATTCATGAATACGGCATCTCAATCATACCACGTGCAGGTGGGTCCTCTTAAACTCATTGCATGGATCCATCAGGATCCTCCAGTGTGGATGAGATTTGTCTGCTCTGGGGTCACTTTAGCCACAGCAGCCTCCTCTTGTGTCACCCACGGTGCTGGGCCATGCCATGCCTGAGGGACAGGAGAGAGCAGAGACAAACTTTTGCTTGGCTGAGCTCTGAATCAATGAAATCACCCACCCTGGGCCTTGGCCAGGTGTCAGATTTAGGGACAGCATTCAGTCCGGTGGGATCAATGGAGAGCTGAGTTTGCCCGTGTTTCTTAGGCTTCATTCCAGAGCATCAGTCATTGTTAAATCCTCGCGGGCTGGGATTAACTGTGATGACATCGCTGTCGGCACAGAGAGGGTCCACTGGGCCAGGAATCCAAAACACCACATGCTTTTTGATGCGGTGCTCTAAACACATCTCTAATAATCTCATTTCAAGGTACATTACTGTAAGAGCTCTTTTAAAAATTATTATGTTTTTCAAAACCAGTAGGGAAGAGCAGGTGAGCATCCCCGCATCCCAAACTCTCCGGGCATCATCTCCCGTGTGGGGAGAGGGTCAACCCCGAGTGGCCGGAACGTGGGCATCCCCCGAGGGTCCCCGGAGTGTGGGCAGCCCCCGAGGGTCCCCGGAGTGTGGGCAGCCCCCGAGGGTCCCCGCGGCGACCGGGGCCGAGCCGGGGCTGTGCCTGCGGCCGCATCCCACGTGGCGGTGCTCCTGCCCCAGGGATGCTGCGCCTGCCGCGCCGCGGCACACAGGGAGCGGCGGGGAGGGAGAAAACCAACTCCGAAAAGGTTGGGAAGCTTCCAGTTCAAGGCGAAACCTCTTCCGCGAGGCTCTCTGCGTGTGAAGCAGGCATGGCCCCCTCGTGTCGTGCCCTGGCCCGTTCCTTCTGGTACATCAAAGCTGCGGGATGCAGCGGTGCCTGCGGGAAGGACCAGCAGCGGGAACCCCCTGCATCCCCTGGGATGGATCCTTCATCCTCCACTGCCGGCCCCTGAGCCTTCTCCATCTCGGTTTTTTGGGGGGATAAACCAAACTCTCACATTTCTGTGGGGCAAACTGCACCCTTTGTCTCTCTTGCTAAGTGGAATTTTGTCCCTGTCTTCCCGGGGCAATCGGCACTGGCAGTCCAAGAGGTCTGAGGAAGGGTTTGGCTGCAATGTGGAAAAATGCTTTGCTGACAGTTTGAGAAAAACTTCTGGTGCTTAAAAGCTTTTCAGTGTCTTTTTGACATTGATTATGCACAGACTGTGTAGTGCAAAGGAGAAAATGGCTTTCCAGCATCAAACAGTAGCAAAATCCATGTCAATAAAAATGATCAAGAAAAAGGAACAAAGTGTTCATAAGGCAAAACCATCTTCAAATTTATCAACAACGATTTTCAGCCTGGGGGAAACCACTGCAAGGAAATAAAGCTGATTTTGGTGTAGACCACAGCACTGCCCTCTCCTCATGTGGGGAAATGTGGATCTCCATGGCAAAATTCCCCTCCATCAACAATATGATATATATTTTATCAGCACAGGAAGCGCAGGGGTAAGAGCTGACAACATTGCTTCCAAAAACGCCACACTGAGGGTCACCCAACGGACCAATTTTGCCTGTCTCTGCCAGAATGAATCCTGCTCCTTGCTCCCTAACTTTCCCTAATCCACTTCCAGCCCGTAACTTACTGGCACAACGTTTTGCTGGGAAGAACATGAAGGAGACAAAAACCCAAAGCCCTCATCAATCACAGCCTGGCTCCTGGTACAATTAGCAAGTTCTATTATCTTAAGAATGACACTTGTAGCACGGAGCAAAGCCAGGCGCACCTAATATTCTAATTCTGCATGGAAAAAAAAAGGGAAGGCTTGAATTGCATTAGCATTGCATTAGATTCCCATGACTTTTTATATCAGCACTTGTGAGTTATTTATGAATTCATTTATTTACAAGGACAGCCCTTTCTGCATTCAGTTGCCATGGTTGCTTTAACTCCTGTATCCTATTAATTCTGGATGTTATGAAATAGATATAGATCAGACAATCATTGTGTGGTGGCGAGGGGTTTTTTTATTATTATTATTCTTATTTTACCGTTTGATTCCCTGTGTCCTGACCAGAAAGGCTTTAAGACCCATTGTCTCTCTGGGTTATCCACTGCCAGCTGGCTGGGGAGGTGGTGTTGGGGCAATTCCCAGAGCTCTCCCTCCCTGCCAATCCTTCCTGGCACAGAGATGCAGCCTGGGCTGGGGGGAAATGTGGCAGCTGATTCCTAGCACAGAGCCACCCGCTTTGGATAGAGGCAGCAAGTGAAGAGCAGAGCTGGGAGCAAAAAGGGAATTCAGGAAGGCCAAATGCCAGCCTGGCTGGGCGCCACAGGGAGGCATGGGGCACCCTCACCTCTGGGAATTGCTGCAAAACCTGTCGTGGTGGGGATTAGGTTTTCCTGCCTTCCCCCTGCACAGGGTCTCTGCAAAAACCAGGGTGAATCCCAGAGTGCCAAAGCAGGGTCAGCCCTAGGGAGAGGCCAGAGGGTTTTGTGTCACCTCAGAGAGATCAGAGTGTGTTTGAGAGCACAAACCTCACATGCAGCTTCTCCCCAGCTCCTTCTGGAAGGAGAAGACCAGTTTGGCTGCTGTGGACAGGGAGAAACTTCTCTGACAAGGGGGAGCTTTGAGGTGCTGCCTGTTCCAGCCAGGATCTCATCCCCACAGGAGCAGGAATGTCCCGTGACACTCCGGGATCTGCTGGGCCAAGGAGCTTGGGGTTTGTCCCTCGGAGAGGGCAGAGGTGCTGCTCAGGGAGGAGAATGGTGCTGTAGATCCCAAAGCGAATGTGCTGGAAGTGTTTTGTAATAGAATTCCACAAGAAAATTAAATCAATTACTGAGTCTAATAAAGCTCTCAAGGTTTTTAATTAAACGAAGTTTTAATTAAGGCAGCACGAGCCCATGCTCTTTTGATATTCTGCTTCAGACCCTAGAGGATTGTGACTCCTTTTTGTAATTTACACGGGCTGGATCAATCACCAGAGTCACAAAAATGTGAGAACTGTGTCAATTTCTGGGATGAAATACTGTACATGAGCCGGGAAACTCCAACAGCTCTGGCCAGGAGAGGTTTTTAGCCTGGGATCACCTTTTGTGCCATGGGCAGAGCATCACCCTGAGCTGATGTCCTGGGAAAAGTCCTCTCCCAAGCAAAACTCCTGCCATCCAATCCAGGAGGCTGCTGTCAGTGGGAAGTTAAATGAACTCAGTAATTCCCTGTTCCACACCGAGCTGGCACTTTTGCCTCCCACAGAAACATCTCCCTGTTCCCTCAGCAGAGCCCATCCCAGGCTGCGACTCTGGTTCAGGAGCCAGGCAGGGAAACTGCAGACAAACCAGACCCACATCTTCCAACCTGGACATCTGGTAAGTGGCCCCAGAATGTTCTGTCTCTATTTTAGTCTTGTTTTGTACACAATATGCCCAAAACATGCTTTATTTCTTAAGGAGATAAGGATCTTTATGTAACCCATTTTTCCTTAACGCTAAGTCCTTTGTCAGGATTAAAGAATCCTAAAACATCTGTACAGGCTTGGGTGGCAGATGTATAGAACAAACAGCCTAAAATAACACGGAATATTAACCTACTAAATGAGGTATTAAAAAAAAATAAAATAAAAGGACCCTCTTGCATTCGTAGTTACAGCCAATTCCCACCCCTGGGTACCACGGTGCAGGTGGATAACAAGTGGGAAATGGGGATTTTTGTCTGAGGAAGAGAGGGGAGAGGGGGGACTTTTGCAGAGGGGGCAAAGGGAAACCTGACTGAAGCTCTGCCCCTGCAGTGCTGTGGTGCTGGGAACCAGGATCCTGGTGCTGTTCCTGGCCAAGTGTGCACAGCTGGACTCCCTGGAGCTGAGGGGCTGGCAGGGAGCCCCTCTCCAGTGCTGCTGGTCCCTGAGTCCCAGGGGCAGTGTTTGAGAAAGGCTGGGAGGTGTGGAGAGCACAGGAACTGCCCTCTGCCAGCTCCATGGGTGCTCCTTAGCTCTGACAGCTCGGCTTGGATGGATGGACAGGGGCGCGGGTGGATGGATGGCTCAGAGCACTCAGTGAGAGCTCTGTCAATACCCAAGATCAAACCTGATGCAGTTCAAAGTCTCCAGAGCAGGTCAGAAATCCCCTGCAGTGCCTTGGCCAGCTAGAGCCCAGTGTCAGCAGCCTCTGCCATCCTCATCTCCCGGCCCATTTCCAACGATCCATACAGGTCCCATCAGTCCTGGCCACAGCCAGCTCCCTCCCAGCCAGCCCAGCTAAGGCCATTAGTGTGATTACTGGAGGTCACGAAGTTCAAACCAAAATGTCAATTTTCATTTGGAAGAATGGTCCCATTTTAGGAGCAAAGGGAATTTTTTTTCCTCTCTCAAAGAGACCCCCACTGTGGAATCATTGCTCCCCGAAGACTTGCAAATTTCTGGCCAGCGAAAGGTGCCAATAGTTGCTGGAGCCAGTGAAAAGATTAACAAGGGTCACCAGTGCTTTCCTCTTTGCCTGCACTCAAAGGCTCTGGGGCCTATTTGGAAGATATTAACCATTGCCTTTACCTTCTGCACGTTCATCACCGGGTTTGGGGTCTTTATGGATTTATTGACAGGACAGCGCCCATTAATCTTGCCTGCAGAATGCCAGCCTGGGAGTCACTCAGGTTACATCACCCTGCAGACAGGAGCCTTCAGCCAGAGTTTTTAAAAGGAAGATGGAAATGAGCTGAAGTAGGTGGTGGGCGAAGCCAAATGCTGCTCTGAGAGGCCCTGGGGTGGGGAGAGCACCCACCCAGCAGCCTCTGCCAGTGTGTGAAGGCAAAACCTGACCTTGGGGAGGCTGCTGGGCTCTGCTCATTGATTCAGCAGGGTCAGGATGACCCCTCTGTGCTCTGGGGTTAATGATCCACGTTTGGGGATGATTCAGGAGAGACGGTGAGAAGATGGGTGCTGACCCCACTCACAGTGTCCCGGGCAGGGCTGGTGATATCAATGGAAGTTTTAGGTGTCTCCTTTCTGGAGAAGCTCAGAACAGCTCTAAAAGGCCTTTGTCACATGAGGCTGGTGCTGGGACCACTGGCTGGGCCATTGGCACCGTGGGGTGGCACACGGCAGGGCAGGGTGGGCTCCTGCCCACCTGGGAGATGTCACGCTTTTAACGTGGGTTTTTTTCCTTCTGTGTCATTGTGCTAAATAATTAAGTCTGTTCCATCTTTACCTACTGACAATGTGGCACTTAATTAAGTAGTTTAATTAGAAGCTGGCAGCTTTAATTAAGTTTAGGACCGTAGAGGTGATTGGGAGCCTCCAGCCGAGTCGCAGAGCCTTTCCCTGGGGATGCAACGTGGTGGGGGAGAAACCTCTGCTCCCTTGTCCATCGTCTTTAGACACACCAGGGAGGGAACCAACAGCCTGCTGCAGCCCCCCAGCATCTCCCAGCCACTGAGGGAGGGGTGGTTTGAGCCCCATTTGGGAGAGCTGAGGTCACTGAGCCCATGGAGCAGGAGGGGTTTGGCCACCAGGATGGGTGGGACAGCTGGAAGGTGTCCAGAGCCACAGGCTCTGCCCAGAGGGTGCCCAAGCCTCCTCACCCTGCCTAAAGCTGCTGAACACCTGGGAAAGGTCACTCTGAGCAGGACAGGTATCACAGGGTGAAGGCTGTGGTGGGCTCAGAACAGCATCTGCAATTCTACACCATGGCCAGGGCTGTCTAAAAGATGTATTGCTTTTTAATAATGTAAATATGTAAATATTACCGAGGTGCCATTAATCCTCATTGCCTCAACATGATACCACTCTTAAGAACAAATGTAATAAGAGATTATTAATATGCAAAGTAATACTGCATTAACCTGACTAACACAAATAAATTCCCAGCTTAGCACAAAGCCAGAGGTTGCTCAGGGAGCAGCCTGAACCCCGCTTGCCTTGGGTCACCTCCAGCAGCACCCCAGGATCTGCACCACAGAGGAATCCCAGTTATCCCTGTAGGATCCCTTGCCTGGGGATCCCAAACAACTGGGAAGGAGCAAGGAGGCCCTGGGAGGAGCAGGCTGGGCTAGGCAGACCCTGCTCCTTGCTTTGGAGCCCTCACTGTTGAGGGTCCTTTTCCAAAGCCTCACGTCTCCCCAAGGGATTTCTTGACCCCTTCTCGCAGGAGATTCATTTTAAATCCTAAATGTTTTAGGAAGGAGAGTCTTGCTGGTCCCAGAAGCATGGGAGTGAACCCGGACTTTGTGCCAGAATTCCTGGCTGGACTTGCTAAGATGTGGCCAAGCCTCCATCTCCTTGGTGGCTGGGATTTCCTCCCAAGAAGCTGCACATCGATTCACAGCCCTAAAGCCCAGGTCTGTTAAAGGTTTCCAGCCCCCAGGCTGGGTCCAGTGAAGCCCCTTTCTCACTGCCTGCCTTTGCTGGAGTGTTTCCTCTTGGAATACAAGCACATCCAGGGGTTACACATTGGAACAAGTGTCTCAGTTTGCAGGTTGCTGTCACCTCTCCTTGGCCCTGGCAGGGCAGCCTCTGCCTTGAGCTGTGTGAACGACAAGTGGGATCAGAAGGAGGACACACAGCAGACCAAAAGGAGCAGGGGAAGCCATAAAGTCTGAATTTAGGGCTTCAGAAGGAAATTATTCTGTGCAAATGGCTGCTTCAGTTCAAATCAGCCCTGCCTTGTAAATCCTGCTCATCCCTCTCAGGAGGGAAACCCGGTGAAACAGCCAATATTTCAGGAGCACAGACTCCCAGAGACCTTCACCTCTGAATGTCCCCGAGCCCCACACCCAGGCACGGGCCTGGAGAGCAATTCAGGCACGAACACGGCCATGGTTTATGCAAAAATTAACCTGTTGCCCTTACTTGGGTCAAAGTAATTCCGTTTAATTTGATAATCTGGGCCCTTTATCATTAATGAGTCCTTGGGGGGGTGGGGGTCAGAGCATCTCTTTTTTGGCTGAAGAGAGCAGCAGAGATTACTGTTAATATTCAGGCTGTTCAATAGAGCAGAAAGACCTTTTGCTATTGACAGTACTGCTGGTTTTCACCTCATCGGTGAAGGGAAATTGCCAAATTAATCTCTCATTGGATCTGAAATTAATCCTCTATTTTGTGGTTAATGAACCTCAGAGCCACAGATTTACCTGGGTGGAGTATATTGAGAAATTCTACAGTAGTTGTCTGCAAATTATTAAGATAATATCCAAGGAAAAGAATAAAACATAGTTTCCTTTCTGTGGAAGAATTAAGTGGAACACAGTAAAACCATCAGGCTGATTATTTTTCCCCCAGAGCATTACAGGACGATGGAACTCACTGCTGGAGGATCTGTGTAAGTTTTCCCTATGAAGGACCTAAACAAGGCTATGCAAATTCATGCATTATATGTGCACCTACTGCTTTTAACCCAGGAGTCTCTCATCAGTGGGTTGCTGAAGGCTGCAATATCAATTAAACCACTCCAAGCTCACATAAATAAGGGTTTAGGCCAACCAGAAGAGCTCCAGTTTATCTTCCTGAGCTGTTTTTGTCCCTGTCCCTCACTAATTCCCTCCTTGCTTGCTCTGCCAGAGCTCCTGGTGCTCCTTTCTCCCCTTCCTCAGCTCACTGGAGCAGCTGTTTGGAGTTCACTGTGCTCAACGGCGCTTCCCTTTCCAGAACGTGAACCTTCCCTTTCCTTCCAGGGTTTCTTTCATGCACCATCGTTTTAGCAGGCCCTTTTGTACTGGAAATCTGTTTGCCACATGTTAGCTGGAGCTTGTCTGCTAAGATCCTCAGTTAAATATTCATGGGGAGGGAGTAGTTGAACTCAGGTTACACAGCAGAGATGAGAAGGGTGCCCTGGCAGAGGAGAACGACTCCGTATCAAGTTAAAAACCCTGTGGAAATGGTTTACCCCACATAAGGCCTGGGCATGGAGAGGTAGGAAAACACCCCAGTCACACTGTGCTGCTGAAGTGTCACCCATAAAGTGGCACCCTGGAGCCCTAAAGCACAGTTCTGGTGGCAGGTGAAACACTTTGTGAGCTTGTGGCTGTTAGAAAAGCCAGAAGGGACTTCCAAACAGGTTGAGCTTTTAATGGGAAAAGGAAAATGAAGTGTCCTTGCCGTGCACACGTCCATGCCCAAACACACGGGGAAAGGAGATGGGTTGGATAGGGAACGGCATCAAACCTGCTGTGCCCGGCTCACAAAGACGTGGTGCTTGAGCAGGGCAAGGTGCACAGCAGCCGTGGCTGTGACAGGGCCCTGTGCCTTCAGAGGACGAGGCTGGGGACAGACCACCCAGCCAGCTCCTCTCCACTGCCTCTTAACTCCCACAACCCAGGGACAGGAACAATAAGGGCAAAAGGACAAGAGAGCAGAAGTCAGTCTGGGGTGTCGTGTAACCGGTTACCTGAGCTCTGCCTAAAGGTAACTTCCTCATGAATAGCCCAGGAGCGCTCATCCGAACGCTCATCCCAACAGCGACATGCGAGGCTGGTGAATTATGCAGGGCGGGGTGCTGAGCAGATGGCATCGCTGCTGTAACCTGAGCGGCCGCGCGACACAACGCGCAAAGCCCAGCAATTAACCTTTTCCAAGGTTTCCTCTTGTCCCGGGGATTAAACCTCCTTCAACCCCCCTGCGCTCCACTCCTGCCCGAGAGAAAAGAGTAATCCCCCCAAATAAATAAGGGAAATAGATTTCGATACCTCCGGCAGCCCTGCGAGATTGTCGCTCCCAGCCCTCCGCATGAATACCTGCGGGGTTGAGAGGGTGCGGGAGGAGGGAGAGCTCCGTGCTGCCGGTGGCACTTTCCTTTCCCAGCCCCGGAAGAGTCCCGGTGGGCTGAAGACAGGGGAAAAGTGAATTCCGTTCCCTGTCACTCCACCTTGGCAGCAGCGTGGTGACCACACAGTGCGGCGAGGAAGGGAAACATGAACGTGGGCAATGATTTACTACTTAGATGAAAAAAAATATTTGCCAAATGCAAGGCGTTCACCTTGGTGCATGACAAAAGCTGTTATTTTAACTCCGATACTTGATCCTCTTTGTAATTAAACTGATTAATTCACAACAATAGAGTCTATATCGCCTAATACTTTTAATTAACAAAGTGTTGTACATATACTGGCAGAGCATTACTGGCATGCTTCCTAGGCAATACACTTAATTCTGTAATAAATTATTAGGAGAAATGACTAAGATGCATGGCACCCTGGAAGAGACTGTCAAGAGAGAAGGACTTCAGACTCTTGGGCACTGGCTGGACCATCACGGAGCAGAACAGAGCCTGGGGAAGGGAAATGTGTGCAAGTACAACACTGACAGCTACAGCACCTCCAGAACGAGCTGACTGCAGAGCCAGTCCTGCTCCTGCCAGCCCCAGTGACTCAAGACTGGGGTCACCAGCCAATGTAGGGACACGCTAGGAAGGAAAAGAGTGGAGTTACCAGGGGAAGAAAGCACCAGAATGGAAGTAACCAGCAGGACTTGACCCTTGGCGCATGCTGGACTTTAGGTCTTAGAGGTGACCAAAGTTTTTCTGATTGGTCATCAGGTATGAGAAGGAAACTATGTGTTGTAAAGCAAGAACATGGAGGTTAGGGGAAGGATCCTCTGTTTTTCTAGGTTTATTATGAATCAGTTAAGAGACAAATACCCTGGGGCCACATGCAAAGCAAAATTCATTCCTGCAGCTTTTATTGGATCACAGTTGGAAGAACCTCATGGTCACAGGTCATGGGTGTTACTTTAAGACACAATCCCTGAGGTCAAGCTAATTAGCACCAGGGATCACATCGCAGGCTTTTCCCTTTCCTCCTTGTTTCTGAGTCCTCTCTGACCTCTGGTCAGAGCCTCCCAGTCACCACTTGCCTCCAGTTTTCTGGCTGACAGGCCTGTGGCTTGGCTCAGACCCTCACCTGAAGAAACACCCAGGTTTCTTCCTCTTTCAGTTCAGTTTGGAACCAGACAAGAGACAATCCATGGCAAACACAACTTTATCCCTCTCTCCAAATTGTGGGGGCCGTTTGCTGGAGAGACCTACCCATGACTGATACTGGTTGTAGGAGCCCCACAGCAATCACAGCTGGAGGGTTTTCAGCAGCATCCAGCTGGGGCTGAGCACATTCCCTCCTGTCCCTGGGCAATGTGGGCCAGCACCCCTTCTCCTCTGACTGGCAGATCCCAGCCCCTTGTGCTTGGTCAGCACGTCACAAAGATGAGTTTCATGCAAAAGCTGAGCCTAGCCCCAGTCTCATAAATTTGTTATGCATTACATCCAATTAATGTAAATTATTACAGTGACTAAATAATGGCTCGGCATCAGATAAGGGAATAATCATAAGTGAGCCTGAAAAGTCCCAAGGTCCAACCGTGTTAACCCTTTCCCCTGACTCCACTGGACCTGGCGTGAGGGCTGGGAACCAGCCCAACTCCTTTTCCTTTGGAAAGGGGGACATGGACACGCAGTCCTGTCTCTGAGGCAGATTTAGTGTGGGCTTTGGGGGGGGTCTGTGGTCAGAGTGCCCCAGGCAGGGAGTTTATGCTCATCAGAAATGCCTCCAAGTGTCTGTGCTGCTGAGACCTGGAGAGACCCCTGGTGTGTTTTTCAAGGCAGAAGTGGTCATCAGTGTTTGCAATAATTCCTGGGCTCAGATTAAATGGAATAAAGGCATGAGTTCCGAGCAATAAATAAATAGTCCTCTCCCTGCCTCAACGTGCTTCTCATGGATTCATTCACAGGCTTTCCTGCCCCTTCCTCCTTGCCTTGCTTGTGCCCAGCTCCTCGTGGTACCTGTTTTACCTTGGCAGAGCAGCCCACAAATCATAGTGACACACCAATCAAGAGATCTGGAAATTTTTACACCGCTTTGCCTCTTGAAAGATGAGTCACCTTCTGCACCACGTTCCTGGGCATCCAGATAAATCTGTCACAACCTTCTCCTTCCCTCAAGGTGCAGAATTCTCTCCCTCTCTCAGCAGAGCTGTATTTCCTCCTTTTAAGCTCCTCTTTCTTGCCCCAACACACATTCCCACCCCTCAGCCATCTCAGTATATTTCTCCCTTTGTTCCTGTTTCACTGACAACTTCATCCTAATAGTCTCCTCAAAGGAATGATGAATGCATAAGCTGCATATTGATCACTGCAGTGATTGATTACTGGATCTCTTTGACAGATGAGCCTACTAAGGTAGTTGCCAATATGGAGGTATGGATGGCAGGGCCCCCTTGTACAACAGTCTAATGGTATCTGACCTGATAGGGCAGAAAGGCAACTCCCTCATTTCAGCAGGAAAAAAGGCCTCTTTATACTCTTTATAAAATAATTCATAGGAAACTTAAAACACTCAGACACAGAGAGATTGCAAATGGGGAAATATGATGGATTATGGGTTGAAAGGAGCCGACTTCTGGAAGCTAAATTGATCCCCAGGAAAATGTTTTTGTCTGCTGTGAAAAATGGGCAATATCTCAGCAGCTCTGGAGGGCTATAATCTGGAAAATAATTTGCTTTTGATTTCCTTTAGTTTCATGCAGCGTTTTTTGTTTTTTTTTTTTTTTTTTTTTTTTTTTTTTTTTAAAGTTGGTTCCTTGCAGGCTTTGTTGCTCAGATGGGAGAATCAGCAATGAAACAGGCGAGGGATTAGCCATGGACAAATACGAGCTGATCCTTACTTATGGTTATAAAGCCCTCACCCCACCCAGTGTCACTTATTCCACGTTACACCCCCTGCAAACAGCACTCTGCCTACCAAAAAAAGCAAAGCCAAGCACAGAGTAGGGCATGAGTGTGTCTGAAATGAGTTAGAGAATCTGTGTCCACGATCCTGCAGAGTCCTGCAACCAAACGTGACGAACACACTCCTTTTCTAAATGTCTCCAGATTGCCGGTGTACCTCACTAACAATGAGGAGTAGATTGCACAAGGCTTGCTCAGTCTCCTTACTCAGTCCTTGCTCAGTGAGAAAGGCTCTGCGTGTGATCCTGTGAAATGGGAGGCACAGTTTTGGGAGCACCAGGCAGGCAGGGAGAGAACTCCATGAGCTTATTTACTGCTGCTGCCCCTCACCAGGGTGTCCTGCCTCCCTAATTTAGGGGCTGGAAAGAGAGAGAACACAGGGGTGGTCAGTAAAGCACATTTAGAAGCTTCCCTTCAGCAGAGGAGTTTCTTTTGCTCCCATTTTTTATTCAGCTTCCCGCTCCTACTGTTAATAACGAGAAATGTTTTGGCAACAACCACAGAAGAGTTTTGTCCGAGTTCAAAGTGCTCAGAATAAAATTTATAGGAATAGTTACAACCTCTCAGTGCCTGGAAATTCCTTGGCAGTAGGCTTTTGCTCCAGAGAAATATTGAATCAATGGTGTGCTAACAGCTCAGGAGCCTATTACAATAACATGCATACCTTGGGTCCAGACAATCAATAACTCAGCGGGATGCAGCTACCAGAAAACAACAACAAATTAGTTAGATTTCCATAGACTATACATTTGGTGAGTAATAATCTGTAAGTGGAAATGAACCCAGCCTGGAGAGACCACTGAGCCAAATGGAGATCTTTTATTCATGGCTTCAACTATTCACTGAGCAGGATGTTTGGGGAGGGCTTCAACCTTCTAAATATACATGTGCGTGTTTGGCTTTACACATATTCCTACTGAGCCCAGGCACTTTATTGCTGCACTGGAGCTCTGTTTGCAAAGGTTTTCCTGTATAAGCCAGGATAAAGGTCCAGTAGTGAAAGGCTGGCAGGCTTAAATTTAATGTATCGTATTATTTGCACGTTCCTTTTTTGAGGTATGGCCGAAAATCCCTAAATACAGTCCAGAGGTCAAATCTTTCTCAGGTTACATATTATTGCTGCTGACTTATAGTCTTCTAAGTCAGCCAGGATTGACCTCTGGCTGTGTAAAGCACTTGAAGCATAAGAGCTCTCAGAACAGCAGAACCACAAATCACCAGGTCTAAGTGCTACAAACACTCTCGAGGCTATTTCCATGGTTTCTCTACAGGCAAACTCCTGCTTCCTCTGAGATATCCGAGTTCATTTTTCTCCCTCTGGAATAATGAACATCTGAATTAATTTTTAATCATAGGTGCCTATCAAAAGTTGATTAGCCCTTTATTGCTAGAGCTTCTGTTAAGTAAAGCTAAATGATAAAGAAGAGTGTGAAAAAGCACAGGTGACATCCACACCTCCCCTGCTGATTTATTCAGGCCTCGGCTGTGCCTGTCCTGTCCCTCGCAGATCTGGATCCCAGCTTTTGTCCAACACTTGTACAGAAGAGAAGGTGAACCACAAAAAATGATTTAAATTACTTGGTTAAATTCAGAGCAGCTCAACTTGCTCATCTGAGTGTAAAATTAGATCAGAAAGTAGCCCTGGAGCATCAAAACATTAAATGTTTCTCACGCTCACCTGGCGGGCAGTTTCTGAGGAGGCAGATTTCACACGCTGGGAGCTGATTTTATCTGCTCAGGCATTAAACTCTCCTATTCTTGATTTTAAGGAGCTCTTTTCTGAATACCAGGTTTTATTTTGCCAGCTGAAACACAAATACCAAAGAGGCTGTGTTACAGAGATGTATTTGCTTATTGCTTTTAGTAAAGTCTAAATGTCTGCTGCAAGCTCTCCGGGGAAAGCACATCTGCATTAAAAGTGGCCTTTCCAATAGGAGAGACCCTTCAGAGCTGCTGTTATCAGTCATAAAAGCTTTTAATTACTTAGTTCTGACTGGACCTAGTGAGTGGCTACATCTGCAGATAACACCAACCACTTGCCTCTGTGTTTCTTTTTATTTTATGGTCATTATGTAATTATCTTTCATTTATAAGAAACACAAATTTTCAAAACAAATACGAATCCGTATAATAACCCCAAACTTCTGGATATTTCCAACCCTCCACCACACTCTGATCCAAGCTGAGAACAGGCAGGAAGGAGTCTCTTAAATGAAGACATAAAGATAAGGCTGTGCCTAGCACAAGAACATACATTAAGTTGCTCCAGGAACATATGTACCTGTGGGGGTGTCGGGGAGGGCCCAAAATTGTGAATTCCATTTCCAGGGAGACATTTTCATATGGATGTGGGGAAGCATTCAGCAGTGTCATGGAGTGATCTATGGCTATTGCCAGCACAGGCCAGGCACAAGCACTGCAGTGAACTTCCACACTCGTGCACGTGGAACTATTTTTCATGGGTCTGATGAATTCTGTGGCGACGTTCATCGCAGTAGGGCACATTATTGCTGCAATATATGACTATCAGTAACACCTACAAGCCTTTAATATTCTGCAGCTGAACTGTGGAAACAGAAGAAAGTCACTTGTAAATGCCTAATTCACAGTGTAAGTGGGTTGTCTGTCAAAATAATGCTCGGATGTGAAACTTCAAGTAGGAAGCCTAAAAATCAGAAAAATGCAAGGAACCTCTTGATGAATGTTAAAGGCGGTTTAGAGCAGGAGAAAACGGCCAGAATACTTTTCTGCTTTCGTCCTCATCACAGAGCTGCAATTAGCTCTGTCTGTACAGGTATCTAATCACAGGAATTTCTGCAGCCTTAGCAACCATCATCTGAAGAGTAAAGAGGGTTGTTTCAAGAGACACGGCTTTGTGGGCAGAATATGGCAGAATGGATTCTGCCCTTCGTTTTCCCACTCCAGGAAATGACTCCTGCTCGTTTCTGTCTCCCAGTTCATTTGTTTCAATGGAAATGCTGGTTAAGTTTGTAGCTGCACTCCCTGTCCCTCTACAAATGGAGATGATCTCCGTCAGAGGACCCAGTAACTCGTGGGAACAGGTCCTCAAACCTACCCCTCCAAGGACACGAAAGTTAGGTGGTGGCAGGACAATTCAGACTTGGAGAAAGAACGGACTGAACAGGAGGGTTGAAACACAAAAAAACATATTAAAAAACGGGCATTTTGGGTTACGTGGCGGGATTGTCCACTCCTGCCTCATTGCCATGACAAACCTGCTGCGGGATTTGCAGCCTGTGAGTCCATCAGGCTTTACCTGTTTGTCCCGCACCTACCCGGTGCTGGCACGGGGCAAACACCGAGCGGGAGCTGCAGCACGAGCTGAGGGGAGCTGCCCTCCCCTGAACCGCGGCGATCCGGCGGGACACATCCTAGTTGGCATTCCCGGCACTGGAACCGCCCGGCTGCTCTTTGCATGAAACATTGTCCGAGGCTTTGGCAGGAAGTTGTGCTTAACGACAGACTCTCATAGGAGGCACTTGATTATATTAGACAGATAATTATTGATCCAGCTATAGTTTATCCTTGCTGCCTAATTTCAATAAACAACAGCTTGGGGGAATTAGCAAGGGATTCTGTTCCCCCTCCCCCTGCTTCTTCAGGATTTGTCAGAAACAAGATGATTTATGTGTATTCCAGTAAGATTCTCGTTTGTTGGCAGGCTGCAGGGATTGTTTGGGGTTGGAAGTACTAAGCTTTTATATTTAAACGCTTCCACGCGAGTATTCATGGGTCGCAGTGCCTTGCATTGTAATATCTGAATAATAACTGTGACTTATGCAAACCAGTTTTCAGCTGTTCATCGGGATCAATTTTTCATTTTAAGCAACCCCCTGCCATCCCAGGGAAAAAAAAAAAATAATAATCTGATAGGCAAGAAGAGTGAGACCCAAGGAAGGCAGCAATACTCTTCCCTTTTTAAATAATGCACAACTCATTTCTGGAGCACTTTCAAATGTGTTGCTTTCTATTAAGCACTGATAATATTCCGAGGATGTTCCCCCCTCCTTTCAGGTGAGGCTTTTGGAGTAACAAAAGTCCACAAAGCACAGGCAGGATGGCCAAATAACTTCACTTCCTTTAGGGAACACCTTGGTGTCATTTCTCTTTTTAATTAAAAATCTCCCACTGGGACAGTGAAAGAAAATTTTTGCTGGTAATAGTTAAATCTGCTGGTAAATAAGTTTTAAAAAAACCCATCCTGGTTTTATTTCTTCTTCCTGGATCGTTTGGGAGTCCTAATTTCTACAAGACTGCTCGGGATTTAGTTGTCTCTTACTGGCACAGTTTGGAAGCTCGCTGTACAATAAACACTTCATTAAGCACCAGACTGATGAGTTACAACACGATTTACAGATGAGCACTTGGGAATGATCTGCTCACTTCCAGGCCTGGGCTTCCCAACAGGAACCAGATCCCAGCTGGTGGTTTTCTCAAGGCCAGTTAGATTGATGCTCTGGTATTTCAGCTCTGTCCAAGAGTCAGAGGGGCCACAATTCTTTCATTAGCTACCAGATAAAAAGGTCACACAGGAAATGGCTTGAATGGGTATCCATGAAAAATCCCTGATTTTTTTTTCCCTGCAATATCCCTGTGCTCGCAGCCTGTGCAGTTAGGAGGAGCCTGGAGTTCTTGCAGGCATCAGCAAGGAATTCTTTTGTCCAGGAAAACAGAAGGCAAAGAGATTCTATACAGGACACACAGTATTTCATACTGTCACTTGATTATTTACTTTGCTTTTAAGAAAGGTTTCAGGATAACCTTTAAAAACTGAAAACTAAGGAAAAAACCTAAAAGAAACTCAGAAAACCCAACCCTCTTCCCATCTTAGTTCCACAACTTCCTTACTCCTGAGTCAGGAAGTCACCTATTATAAACTGTAAATTTTGCCCAGAAAAAGGTGAGATAAGGACCTGTTGTAGCTGGGAATCCCAAAATAAACTGTAAATCTGGGATGGCACAGCCTACTCATTTCCTTTGGCCTCCCACAAAAGGAATAAAACCCTTTTCCAGAAGCTTTTGCTGTAGTGGGACAAGAGAACAACCTTCCAAAAGACACCTGGCCTGGTTTTAAAGACTTATTGGGGGAACGTCCTCACAGCCCATGGGAAGAGAGCCCAGCAGCGAATCACTAGCACAGCTGAGAAAATTTAACAGGTTCAGTCAAGAATTATTGGAGCAAGACAGTTTTCACAAAATATTGAGGCTCTTTCAGAAGAGACCCTGTGTTATTTTTCACTCTCTTGGCAGCACAAGCATCCAGGATCTCCTTTGCTGCATATTTAGTGAACAGCATCTGCAGCATCTTAATTACAGTAGCTGTTCTCATCTTAATCTCTTGCTTCAGAATAAGGTTAAGTGTAATCTGTCCTAGATTCTTATACAGATGGTTCGTTTCTTAAATACTTGAGAGGAGTTTAGTCGATCTTTAATTCCTTAATCTGGGAACCAAGACCAACCAACCTGATTCTGACTGATATTTTAGCAGATTTTGCAAGGAAAATGTAACACACACACAATAACATGGGTTGATTCCTTTTCATACTTTTTTTTTTGTTCTAACGAAAGTTGCCGGGAGTGAGAAGATCGACATGACTCTGCCTTCCTCCCATTTGACCCAAATAACTACACCGCATTATTGATAAAGAGCACCTGAATGTCAGAAGAAGCCAGAAAATATCTTTTTCTTTAGCTGAAATATAGGAGCTTCTAAACAGTTCAATAATATAATCAGTAGATTTTTTTTTTTTAATCTATAACCAGATTGCTGGCATTTCCAAAAAATACAGATCTTGATTGGACACAGATTTCCTTTCTGCAAGAAAACCCAATCCTGTCAAGGAACAAGCTGAGACACACAATGACAGTTTTCAGTTTGGTTTGTATTGAAACACAGCAGTGAAACCTGATGTAAAATTTTAAACCGGAGTTTTGGGTTTTAGTTATTTATCCGAGTCTTGAACCAAACTTCTTGACCTTCACACAGCCATGAAGAAAATTAAAGGGCAGATTTTTCACTCACACTAAAGGAATGAAAACCTCAAGGGTTCGCTACACTTTTTCTTGTCGGCTTCAATTTCCCTTTACGAGCCGAGTTGCTCTTTTATTCCCAGTATTGCACCAAGGGAACCCAACTGATGAGAGCACAGTTTCATCGCTCCACACTCCCAGCGAGAAGCAACGACAGCTCCCAAAAGCAGCCAGAGGAAGCTTTTTCAGCCTCAGTTATGGAATGAGAAATCACCGCCCCAAAATCCTTGAGTGTGTCAGCCCAAGATGCTGCACCCCTGCAGTTACAGGCTGCTGTCCAGCACAGCCCTTCTTTTCCAGAGGAAAGAACTGTTCACCTCTTTAAGCTAATAATCACTTCACCATTTTAATTCCCCAGCTCTTGGCTTGCGCTTATGATTTCAAGCTTTGCATTCAGTAAGACCCTAAAGAAAGCTCAAGAAATGAGCTCCCCAACAGTCCCTTCTCTTGGTGGGCTCTTCCAGAACAGGCTCTGCCCACGCTGACCTTTGGCAAACCTCCAGGGAAGGCATTCTGACACCCTTTCCAGCGATCCTGCAAGCTCCATGTAAGAATAATTGAGATGTTTTATTTCCCCTCGAATACAGAATGAGGAAATTTCTGGAAGCATTTTAAAAAACAGCCGCAATGGGTGTAGAGTCATGGAATTGTTAAGGTTGGAAAAGACCTTTAAGATCATCGAGTCCAAATGTACCTGAAGAAAGCCTATGAGGAAGATGGAGAGGGACTTTTTATAAGAGCATGTAGTGACAGGACAAGAGGGAATGGCTTCAGTTTGAAGAGAACAGGTTGAGATGAGGTATTAGGAAGAAATTCTTCCCCGTGAGGGGGGGAGGCCCTGGCACAGGCTGCCCAGAGAAGCTTTGTCTGCCCCGTTCCTGGAAGTGTCCAAGGCCAGGCTGGTGACGCTCCCAGGAATGGTGACTCCACTACTTCCCTGGGCACCCTGTGCCAATGCTTGACAACCCTTTCATGAAGAGCTTTTTCCTAATATCCAACCGAAACCTCCCCTGGCACAACCTGAGGCCGTTTCCTCTGGTCCTTTCACTTGTCACTTGAGAGAAGAGATTTTGTTGCTCCCCTTTGAGATTCCCAGGACTGAAACCAAACGCTGCAGGATATCTGCACCCACCCTGCAGGGTGAATGAGCCATTCCCCCGAAGCCTCAACCCCGCACGTATCGATCTGAGTTAACAATAATCTTTATTTATGCCCTTGATAAATCAGCGGCTCCTCAGGCCCAAGACTCCCGGCAGGACCCCTCCAGAGCCAGGTCTCCCTACACAATCTCTTTGTGACAGCCCCTTCCCCCTGCCCACACTCAACTTCCCCAAGTTCCTAATGTGCCTCTTGGCAAGCCGCAATTTTTCTCCGGGATTATAAATTTCCGCGGTTGCCCTGATCCGGCAGCTGCCGGGCTGCCAGCGCGCCGCGATTGCTCCCCGGTGACACGAGCAGATCGATTTCTCGCCTCGCAGCGCGCGGGCGGATTAACACAGTGATAAATGGCCGGGGATTGATTTGCACTTAATTGACAATTTGGTGAACCGGCTCTAAAACCCCGAGGTTTGGCCCCGGGTAATGGAGAGGGATCGATCCGTGAGGGGAGCGCGGCGCGGGCCGACAGGGGGCGCCAGAGGCTGCGGGACGGTTGGCGCGCGGCCCTGAGGGCTGAGGGGGCTGAGGGGGCGGCGGCGCCTTCCCGCCCCTCGCTGCTCCCGCCCGGGCAGTCACATCCCTGAAAGGTTAAAAAAAACCCCATGGATATGGCACCTGGGGACACGGGATAGTGGTGATCATGGTGGTGATCATAGAATCAAGGGATGGTTTGCGTTGGAAGGACTTAAAACTCATCCTCTGCCGTTGGCCTTCCTAGCTGGGCTGGGACACTTCCAGGGATGGGGCAGCTACAAATTCTTTGGGAAATCTGTGCCAGGGCCTCACCACGCTCACAGAAAATTTTTTCTTTGTAATACCCAGCCTAAGCCTACTCTCAGTTTGAAGCCATTCCCCCTTGGCCCATCACTCCAGACAAAAATAAAATAATCTCTGTCCATCTTTCTTGTAGGCTCTTTTCACGTTCTGGAAAGTCACAGTTAGCTCTCTCCAAGCCTTCTCTTCTCCAGGCTGAACTACCCCAATTCTCTCAGTTCTTCCCTTACCCAGCTGCTCTGGGAGTGGTTCCAAACTCATTACCTCTGGCTTTACCTGTGGCATTATGTTTATCCTAAATGTAATATAAACTCCCCTCAGGATCAGTCACCTGTGAGTGCGGGGCTTTATGGACAAAGCAGGAATGGGCTTGCTGGCAGGAGTAAAAGTAAAGGCCAGGGAGGAAGTTAATTAACAAAAACTGTAACCTTTATTTGCCTTTTCTGTCATCTTTTGTTCTTTCCTTCTGTTGCGCCAAATCCCACAGCTTTTACCCAATGGCCCCACAAAACAGTCTGCATTATACGATAAAAGCTCTGTGCAATTCACGACAGCAGAGCAACATTATCCTCCAGTATTTATCTATTATTTATCACAAAGAACTTTAGAGTTGACAAGAGAAGCACTATGGAGTCAACCTGTTGAACAGCTCATTTCAGCCCCACCTCGTGTTTGAGGTTTCTGAAGGGCTGTGTAACTGCATGGCTGTGTCCCCATAGTGAGCACAACTCAGGCATCCCCTGAACATAAAGGATGTCTGAACTGGGAGTTTTTCCAGTAACTTTTAAAATTCCAACTAACCTGAGCTTCAGTTCCAACAACAGCATCCACAACCCACCTCTGCATTTCAGTCTCTTAGTTACGATTGCTACGTCTGGTTAGATAAATTGCAAACAAAGCTAAATCCTTCATACTGAAGAATTACTTTAGGCTTTACATCTTCTCTTCCCACCTACCCCCATGCCTTCTCCTCCCGGGAAGTTGGCACAAACTGATAATGGGTCTCAGTTTGTGAAACAAATGCAGGATTCCAGAAAGGAGAGCAGAGCGTATCCTACATTCCCACAGCCATGTGCACACACATGTAGAACCCCTCTCCCTGCAACTGCAGAGCTCCTTCAAGTAAAGAAAACTCTGAAAATAATCCCATGAACTGCAGTGCACACACTGCCCCCACAATGGGCTCTGACCCTGCAAGGCAGCCCTCCCTTGAGAGCAATCAGAATTTTTCCCAACTCCAGGACTTGTCTCCAGCTCTACTTCAAGCAAGGATGACCAGTGCTACCAAAAAACTCAGTCCACCTTGCCTACAAGGCAGCCTTCTAGACTATTTTGTTACACTGGTTATATAATGGAAAGAAGATAAAGAAGGAAAATAATCACATGGTATAAATAAAGGATCTTTTTTAATGTCACCTGTAGCTTTGTGGCACCTTCATACTGATTACAGCAAAGGGAAAATAAATTGGAAGCCAAGTCAGAATGCACTCTCAACACGTTTCATTGGAAATGAAAGGACAGGTTTACTAGTTAATTAAGAACCATATCAAAAGGCAGCTAAAATTACATGGAAAGAAAAACTTGAAATTTCTCTGGCCCCGGAATGACCTCCAGTCCCGCCCACAGCTCCCTTTGTATGTGGTTTAACCAAACCCCTGTGTGTTCCTTACCTGGAGAAACAGGAATGTAGCTGAGGATGCCAGGAAGCAGCATAAACAGTGGCTGGCGTAATAAATGAATGCAGAGTTATAACTCCTGGCATGGAGAGGGTTTAAATAATTGTATGTTCAATGATTTTATCTCCTTGTGCAAGAATCAGGAGGTAAAATAAAACCTGATGCTGCTAGAATGAAATAGCACCTTCTGACAATTGCGGCGTGGTAAAAGCTTGGTGACTGCTGAGCGTTCGTGTTTTAATTATTGGACACACATAAATAATTTATTACACATTGATTTGTTTTTTAAGAATGTTTTGGTAGTGTGAAAATAGCTGGTAATTAACTTGTGATCAGACGGGTTTAGCCCCTTGGCAAAGCAGGGGGAACATCTGAAGGTTTAATGTTTATCAACCATTTCACTTTTAATTCTAAAAACAAGTCAAAAGCTCACAGGTTCTTGCTGAAGACATGGAAATTATCTTGTGGAAAGTAATTTTAAAAAATGTCAGAATTCTCCCTGTCTGGAATAATCGAAAGTAAAGATTTTAGATTCATAAGAATTCAGATTGTGCCTGTGATTTTTATTCGATTCCTAAGCTGTATTCAGAGGAATTGGATACTAGGAGTTCATTAGTTGTTCAGAAAAGCAATATTGGTAGAAATAGCTGAATCCTTGGTACAGCAACAAGTCTGGCCCTTGTCCTCAGTGTCCTTCTGCTGGCTCCTGTGGGTCAGTTTTCACCCAAAGGCTTGAAAGCTTTTCTACAGAGAAATTGTTTTATTTACTGCACTTTTACAACGAAACTCTCAATAAGGAGACTTTCCTCTGAAAACAAGCGAGGAGGAACGGAAATGAGCTGCTTTGTAATCAGCCAAGTCAAAGCAGCAAATGAACCTGGCTGGTTTGAGTTTCTCATTCGGATGCTATTCAATGCCACTGTTTATTTCTGAGCATGATGGTGAAGCCAAGTCTGGAGATGGAGGGATTTGGAAAACAACAGGAGGAAATTCCATATCCCCTACCTGTCCTGTGAAATGCTACAGGAGACCCGTGGATAATCATTGCCCGTGGCAATCTGGGTCTGCACCAGGGCACAGAGGGTTAAGCCCAAGTTATTTGGAACAATAGATTTCACTTTATTTTCCTGTTTCCTACTTTGCAGACTTACATTCGGAGGCTTTACAACTTAATCCCCACTGTAGTAATAAAAATTTTTAATCCTGTGTTTAAAATATGAGATTTACTTGTCAAAATCTGGATATACAGCGTGGAATTATAATCGCTGTTCAGCAAAAGCAATTCCCCTCCAAGTTCAGGCTGGTGTTTGGGAGAGCCTGTCCGGTGCTTTGTGTCAGCACTGGAGGAATGTGCACACTGCAGAGGTCACAGCAGCTTTCCCTCCACGCTGGGGACACAAGTTCACATGCATTTCACAGGTACCAGCTCAGACTTCCCGTTTTTCTCTGATTTTGTGTTTTAATCTCTCCCATTCTTGGTGGGGTGTTATAGCAAGTTTGGCTCCCTCAGCCAGCACCTCCCAGGCAATTACTACCTGGCAATTAATGGGTAAAGCATTCATCCAGCACAAAAATGAAGAGCAGGTTTGTCATAATATCACAACCGCAGCTGGGCACTGCTCAGCTTTGCACAGACTTCAGTCAGGGAATTTTTGCCACTTGGAATCCTCAGCAGGGATCACTCCCCTGCACTGGACACCCTTAGCACGCCCAGGATGCCCAGACCAGCCAGGCAGCGCCCCAAAGGGTCAAGGTTAAACTTCTCCTGAATTAAAGTTGAGATGCTGATAAGGAGCAGATGTGGGATCTAACACAGATTAACATCCAATTGCCGGCACTGCCTCTCCGGGAGAGGGAATTCCAGGCTGACCTCACCACTTTCATAATGAACTTGAAATATATTCTTCACTGGAACAACATTTAGTTTCCTCACCCGATATTTATTTGGAGCAGATTTAGAATGTGCCACTCCTACCCCTCTTGCGTTACAATAATATGACAGAAAATATTAAACTCCTTATGTTTTTAGTGTGGTAAAATTAATGCAAATATCGCTGAGCTGTGTACTGGATTCTTAAACAGCTCTAAGCTCTCACACAGGTATACAGATATTGGAATAATTCTGTTTCCAACAAAAGAATCCCCAGGAAAAATTCAGATGCCAATTTATCACCTGTTATTCTGGATTTTCTTATGTTTGATTAGTTTTGAGACAATAAGCTGGGAATATTTTATTTATCCCAGTGCCGCCTCTCTTATTGTTAATCTTCTCCCAGCTGGAGAAAGAGAGAAGTTACTCCTTGGATTTTTTTTTTTCCCCTTGAAATTGCACTGGTCCCTTTGCATTTTTGCAGCTCATCTCCCTTATTAATTACAAAATTTTGTGCTGGGAAAGGAACATACAATGAGCCAACCTGTGGCAGGGAAGGGTCATTACTCTGGGGTGTTTTCAGAGTACCTGGTTATTTCACCATTGCTCTGAGGTTGTTTCTAACCAACAGCCCTTTATCTTGCTCAATGGCAAGAACACTTTCCCTTCCTGGCTAAAAGAAGGTTTAAATCTCGGTGAGGAAAAGGAAACCTAGGAATAGTGATTATTTTTTCTTAATGGAAAATTATAACTATCAACTAAATCATCCCTCATGCTAGGCATGACAGACTTAAGCACTTTGAAGTGATTGATTTTTAAATGATATTATGATTTCGTGGTTGAAGCAGTAATACTCTTTGCTTTTGCAGTTCCTCTGTATCATCCTATTCCTTACCCAGCGGAGACACCATTAAGTAGCAATTTGGGACATTTATAACTAGAGATGGAGATAAAATTACATTATTTTACTTGTACAATGCCCACGTGTCTCTGCTGTATCAGGTCACATGCACTACCCAGGGCTGGCTTTACCCAGGGCATGGTGCTGCCCTGCTTTTTGCTGTTTTCCCGAGAACTGCTCCAGTGTCCTCTTTCTGGCCAGAAAACGAGGACACAGCTGCTGGATGGGCCACCCAGATCCCACCTGCAGCCAGCCCTGCCTTTCACCCTGTTGGTTAAACCACTGCTTCATTCAGGGAAAGAAAATCTTCAAGGAACACATCGAAAACATTGTAAATGCAATCAGCCCTCGGCCAAACATCTCACTTGGTTATCCTGACTGTGCTGCAGAATCAGAGCTGGGTTTTATCCAGTAGCTGGATAAAACAAAGATATTCTCTGTGTTTCTCGTTGGACCCGGCACAGACTCCCTTCCCGGCACATCTTTGTCCAAACACTGTGACCTAAACTGCGACAAATGGAGCCAACCTTTCCATCAAGAAAGCCTTAATTTATGGTGAGCAGAGAACAACAAATCACAGCCCCCTCAGATTTATGGCCCCCAGGATCCGAATTGACCATACAGCACGGCAGCCTTTCCAGCACTCTAGTCATTTCTTTAATAAAGTTGAAAATATCAAATCTGCATGCATGCAGAGCCACCCCATCTGAATTTTATGTAAAGTGCACAATAAGTTTATGGATGGTAGTAACGTATTACTCCTTGTAATTTCATTATGTAAAAAGACACAGTTGGGATCTCTTAGGCCCCTATTTCAACATTTATGAATTAAATAACAGAATGTATGCAAGGCTGGAATTGGAGAACAACATTTTCCAACAGGCACAATTGATGAGGAAGGGTTCTCAGTATTTTACGAGGCTGTAACAAACTCTTTGCTGCTTAATTAGAGAGAATCTGACAGAGAATGAGGGGAAGAAAAAACCACAACAAAGAAAAGCAGAAATCCGTCAAGATGGGATAAAGCAAGACTTCATGCAAATTGAGGACCTTGGAACAAACCCACCCTGAACTGCAGATAGTTCTAGTATCAGACCTGGGTGCAAATTTAGAGGCTTGTGTCTGTCAGCAGGAGAACTGGGAACCCCTTGGGTCAATCCAGAAGCCCTAATGGTTACTCCAGCAGCTGTGTGGATAAGCCTTTGCTGTATCTTTTCAAACTACAAAAATGTGTTCCTGCCGTGGGTTTGTTCCTCCCCTCACCCTCACTCCCACAAATCTTGACTTTAATTTCATTAAACCTTCAGTGGTTTGGTCACGGTGGCTGTACAACCAAGGAAGGAAAAGCCTGGAGTAGACTCTGGGTTTATGATGTTATGCGTGGGACATCTCATGCCCTGAGTTAAGTAAACTCTAACCTGTTTGGGCAATACCTTTTGGTCCATAGAAATGCCATTATTTAGACTATCACAATCAATAAATTGGATTTTGCTTTTGCAAGTGAAAGGGCTGTTATTTTTCATACAGTTTGTCAATAGGCTCCAGGTTAGGAGATATATGAAAGATATTCTACACAGGCCAGAGAGTTATGAGCTCTCAGGCAGATGAATTATTTAAGTTCTTTTCACTTCTATAAAAAAATAAATACAGAGATGGCCAAAACAGATGCCATAAATTGTGGGTTTGATGTAGGATTTCCATCTTTCCTTGTCTGTTCTAAAAAGCCTGGGTTCTTTGTGCTGAAAATCCTTTTACCATTTGCATCTCTGCAGTGAAAGACATTATTATCCACTGAAATAGTGTCCTGTGGACTGGACTTACAGGTGAAGACTTATTGCACTCACAGCTGTCGGGTCACCCTGGGAACTGAAGCAGCCAAGGACATTTCATTCCCTCCTGCTCGTTCCCTCCCTGGTCTAGACCCCAGAAAAAGGCGACAGGGCACAGTACCTTCCATTTTTTCTGACATCCCTGTAACTCCTGCCTTTCTGCCAGTCTAGCAATTACCTGGCCCCATGAGCTACTGTAAAGAAATCTCAAAGGAAACTAATTAATTGCAAAAATTATTTGAGAATACAACAAAACTCTGTGTGATCTGGACAGAGAGTTCCTGTGTTCCAGTGGTTTGAAACCCATCTTCTAACCTGCCCCTTCTGTTTGCCCTCAGTCTCTCTCTAACCCTCACCCCCCAACTCAGCGGAATTTCTGCCCTGCCATGATCCATTATTTAATCCTAATGTGCTCTACATACCTCATCAGCAGGTTCAATACATATATTTTCATTTGCAAGTGTGCTCTCAAGAGCCAGGACAGAGGACAGGGCCTCTTTGCTGCCAGATGCTGCAGGGATGTTTAAGCAGAAGGGGAATTCTTACATCCAATCTCCTGTATTAGGATATTGGTTCCTTTTCCCCACCAGCACATGCTTGGAGCACTCTAAGCCAGCCAGCTCTGCCCTTGCTGTTTCCTTACCCAATCCACTCTAGTTAAATACCTTTTTCATAAGGAGTTTTAAATTATAAGTCTAAATGAGGCCAATAAATTATACTTCATAAAATCCTGTGCACATCATTTCCTCACAGAAGAGGCTCCAAAGAAATATTTTCTATGCCACCACCTATGTTCCCATCCCTTTGCAATATAACATTTATTCTAATATTAAAATGGCAGCTGCTCTATAAATTGTGAATCATTAGCGCTCCTCATTGATTTTTCCCTCGCAGCCTGCAACCCTGGGCAGCGGCTGCGTGTGAATATCAGTCTATTGGATTGAGATTCATATCCTATTTGAGGGTCAAAGACCGAGACCTCGTGAGCTTGAACTTCTATCAGCCTAAAGCTGATCAATACCTGGAGATGTATTTGATCCTGGCTGCTAGCACAGATTAAGTGGCCATAAATACAATCAAAAACGTGAGGCTGCTGGGGGAGCGGGAGCCCGGGCGCAGGGATGCCAGCTCCAGTGGGATTTCTGGGAGCAGGGACAGATCTGCAGGGCTGGCCCCTGTGATTTTGGGGAGGCTCAGCCCAGCGTGCAGCTGGTGGAGCAAGAAAGGAGGATTTGCAGCAGACGGGATTTTTTTTCCATGATGTTCCTGTCGGACATGGGACCACTTCAAGTTCCCACACCCCAGGTATTCCCAGGAGGTGAGGGGACGGCTCCTGACGTGGATCAGAGCCAGCTGCACAACCACTGCTCAGCTTGGCATGGACACCAAGGGTAGAAACACCGGGAGGATTAATTGAAAAACATTAAACAGATCAAATAAGTCCCTTTTCTTCCTGTCTCCCCTCTCCCCCTCTATCTCCAAGTGAAACTTTAAATATATTATTAAAATGACCTATTAAAGAGAAGAGACTCATTCCATTTGAGTATATTAACGGTGATTCTCTGCTGGCTGAGGAAGAAAAAAAATCCATAATCATAAGCCTTATTAAAGACCAATATCCTTCGAGGGCTTATTGTTTTCCCCTTTAGAGAGTGTGAAGCCTTGAAAAATAGACATGGAAACAGAGAGAAATAAAGACACTGCGTCGCACTGCTCCAGACACCACGGCACTCAGGGAAATTACCTCCCTATTTTTAGGCATGTTTACAACAGGCCTATTTGCAGTATTACCTTTGATCCTAAACTCTAATTTAAATTATTCTTTTAAACGCTTGGGAGATCCAGAGGGGAAATAATTAGAAGTGGCAGGAAGTCTGAAAAAGCAAGAGGCTCTTATGCACAGAAAGTGGCCGTGAGATGGGGTGGAGGGTGTGACTCTGGGCACAAACCACCCCTTGCCACGTGTGGAGGGAGCAGTGTCACCCTCTGGGCACCTGCAGGACGCAGCTCCCTCCACCAGCAGCCCTTGGTGCTGATTTTAGGAGAAAAGCCTCTGTCTGGCTATAATCAAATACAAGTTGGTGTTTATATTTACAAGGTTTCATGTCCTTGCAGCGTCCTTGGGGTGGGGGGGAAGAGACTTCATTATCATAAAGAATATGTTTTTATTCCAGTACATAAGTACTACTTATTATAGTCTCATATATTTTCTGACACTACCAAGGGGTCTTTATTGTTGTACATCAAGGTCACTGACAAGTAATATATTCAATCTATTAAGGTATTAGGGAGATAAATAATTTGGATGCAAGCTGAACTCTGAACTTTTACCTTTTCCCCTGACAGCCGGGTAGTTTCTTGGCGTTCATACTAATCTCAGCTCTGCTTGAATAGTAATTCCATTAGGGCTATGGCTGCAGCTATACATATGCAATGACCTCAAACACAATTTCTTTATGGACATGGGCAATAGGAATATTAAAATTTTAAGCCAAAGAGGATGTAATGTAACTTTACATTATTTATTGTAGACACAAATCCTTTATAATATTAAAGGATAAAGAATTAATAAAAGAAAGATCCCATAAACAATCCATAAAGTCAAATGTAGCTCTTGATTTAATGCAATTGCTTTTTAGTGTCTTCTGGTTACAGACTTGCACTTCATTAAAAAAAATCTAGTCAAGAGTCAGGAGCATCCTGGTAACTCAGTGGTCCCTGGGTGGTTTGGAAAGCAGCTTTAACCCTCTGCTTCTGCTTGTGTCAATCTACCCAGGGATGGTCACAAGCCAAGGAGTGGGTGAGCTGAATCCAGAGTTATTACAGTTATTTTAGTCCCTGAAACCAGGACTAACTGGTTGTTTCAGTCACTGAAACTGGGATCTCTGCACCTGCTCAGCGAAGTTTCACTCTCTGTGAGGCCACACAAGCCAGGTCTTCCTGCTGTCAGGACACCCTGGGATTGGCTTTAACCTGGCAGTGCCCCAGGGGAAGTCTCTAGAATTGGGAGTTGCTGTTTCTCCCTTCCCAAATATTCCACCAAGTAGTTTTCACTCCTGATAAGCCCAACTGCAAGGAGTGTGTGCCTCTGAAGTTGCAGTGTGGGAACGTCATGGGACAGATTCTGGGAAAGGAAGGGTTTGAGAGCACCATCCCTGAACACTGGAGGAAGGAGGCTGCTTCCTCCAGGCTGATGTCGTGTGGTCCTGGTATCCAGAACTTTAACTATGCCAAAATCACCTCGTATTTGAGAGGTGTTGACAAGCTGCTTTCATGTAAATTCTTCCTAATTTATACTTCTGATGTCAGGAGAATGTAAACCTTGCTGAAAACACCAGTCATCTAAATAATTAGCTAAACTTCGGAGAGAGCTTTTCTCTAATGAGAACAGAATGAAAGTGGAGGAAATAAACCAACGAGACATTCCTATTGAATTTTAAATTGCAAATACCTGCTGCTGTAACATGTGGCGAGAGAACAGCTCTGATTATTACTTTTTTCCCTGTGTTTATTTGGGATTGGATCTTGGGATACAAGTGAGAGAATGTTCTAATTACCTCCTGGGCATTTTAAAACCACCAGTGTTAACTAACCTGGAATATTTTTCCAGAGAGAGGAAATCTCTCTGTGTGATCCTGCCTTTAAGTCTCCAGGGAGATGTTTAATTCCTGCTGCTGAAGAAGACAGAAGTCAAACCCATCTGGGGTGTAACACTGCCACAGTCAGAGTTCAAGCACTTCTTTTCACATTCTCCATTCTCGCTTCTGGTGTTTTTTTTTTCTTCCTCCCTCATTCATCATCCTCTGCCCAAACCCTTTCACCGCTCCTCAGTGTCTTCTTCCAAATGGGAAATCTCCCGGGGGCTCAGAGCAAGTTGTTCCCCAGGCACGTGCAGCCCCCACCCCACTGTCCCTGGGGATCTGGGCACAAAACAGCCCCCCCAGCACCCAGCCCATACAGAGCTCCCAAACCCCCCCTTAGACCCAGGGCAGCAGGAGCTTTGCCCACAAGGAATATTTCTGTATGATGTTTTCACACTACGATGCGCCAATAGATGAGCTTGATCAAGATTGGAGGTTTTTCTCAGTTTTCCTTTTTCGGTTGTACTTGTTGGGCATTTGGGCTGCTCCAGCTCTGCCCCAAGCTTTTGTATCGCAATAAGCAAAATTCACTTTACACCACCACTTTTAAAACCAAATCTCTCACATGTGCTAATAATTTAGATTTAATAGAGCTATTGCTGATTAAATAGTTACCCATTGATTGTCATAGTCAATTGGGGGTAACTGAACTTGAGAAAAAAAGCCTTTAAATATTTAGGTTGCAATGGTGAAATTGTTCTGCCCAGCAGGGCTGGGTCCTGTTCTTGAATGGGCACAAAGCCAAGCAGAGTGAGGAGCTTTGGGACTCCCCCCCCCAGCAGCTGGTCCCTTCCCCAAGTCTGCTGTCCAATAAATCAGTGATGGATGGGTCTGTCAGGTGGGCACAGCCCTAAAGAACACCCCTGAATTCTCTGGAACAGCTCTTGGGATGCTCCCAGGGATAGAGTTTGGCCCTTCCAAATGAGCATTCCAGCCTGAGGAGGGGTCCTTGCAGCCAGGGTGGGCTGGGATATTCCTGCAGCGTGCTGGGGAGCACAACCCCCCTCTGCTCAGGGAGGGACACTTTGAGGGTTTAGCTCTGCTGCTGCAAATCAAACGAATGACATGGATTTGTGGCCTATCATCTTGACAGCCTCCTTTAAACTGCTTATTTTAAAACAGGATAAACAGAGGATTAATAACCTTGCAGAACACAGAGAGCCTGGTTCCTCCCAGGGAAGCCTCTGTAACATCCCTCCCCGGCAGCTGGGCAAGGATCTCACCCCCCCTCCTGCCCTGCACCCTGGAAATTGTGTCCCCAGGAATGAGCTGTGTCCCCCTCAGCCTGCAAAAATAATTCAGGATGCGCCCCTGATTCAGTTACAGGAATAAGGTGATGCTGAAAGATGATTTTCCCCTGCACTGCTTGATTTAGAAGGGAAGGGGTCTGTGCAGTAAATCTGAATATTTTCTTAATCATCAAAATAAAATCATTTTAAGGCCAGCTCATGTTCCCACACAGAGGAACAGTCTGCTCCTCCCACCCCTCATTCAAGTGGGATAGAAATGCTCTTCCAAAACATACTTGCAAGCTAAAGCTGCTGAAAAATCCACAGATTCCTTCCAATAAACACAAACACACTTGTATTTACAAGTGAGTAACTCCACTGAGCAGCACAGGGCGGGGATTTGATCCAAGTCCTCCTGTCACCGAGTCATTCCGGGGCAGATTTTCCATCCACTGCTGCTGGGCAGCCCCACAGAGCCCACGGGTGAGCAGGGAACACCGGGAAGGTCCCTTTTCACACTTCTGCCAGACCTCGCCGACTTGAAAATGCCACATTTGCAGCAAAGCAGCAGCACATCTAATAAATCACATCTGTACGCTGCTTTATTCACAGGCACTGACAGTTTAGGATTGACGACACCCAGGGCAACCTAATGTCAAGCACTCCTAATGAAAACTATCCCATTTTGCTCCAGTAGCAGCAGCTGCCAACAGACATAATCTACTGGCATATGGAGAAGGCCATGCTAATCCCTGCAAGGTCATTAACAAGAGGGTGAAAATTACATGCAAAGCACCAGCTGTGGCATCCCCGCTGCCTCACACTTGCTGTAGCAGGGGCAACAGAGGTGAAAAATGCAGCTCTGTCTCAGCGGGCCAAGAGTCCTGGTAGAGCAGAGCTATTTCCACCCCTTCCTTCCCCAAGGCAGGGGTCAGTGTTGCTGAAATATTTCCCGTGCAGAGGGGCTGGGAGACTTTCAGGTGTCACCAGATTTCACAGTCTGCAGTGGCTCAAGGAGAGATGAAGTCCAGGATGGCTGGAGCTCACAGGAGAACACGGAGGACTTGGCTCACCTTGTCACAGGAGCTGTGTCCCACCTCTCTGACAGCCTGGCACCGTTGCCCTCGGTGGAACAGATGCAAAGAGCATCTTCACACCCATCTTTCCAAGCAAATCCATGGAGATGTGGTGCCTGGGGGGTGGTTTAGTGATGGACCTTGGGCTTGATGGTCTTAAAGGGCTTTTTT
>VXBN01006018.1:0-10394 GCA_013397395.1 Sinosuthora webbiana
TGACCAAAATGTGAAGACAGTAGGTAACACTGTATGGAGTTTTAGAGTTATACAATAAAGCAGTACAGGATTTAAAAAATATAAAAGCTAAAATCCTAAGGCAGAAAAAACAATACTCTTTTGACTGAAACTTCTGAGGTATAGCTGCTTTCTTTACCACAGGTGTAACACATTCATCAGTCTAAATCTGAGTTACTCCCTGTTCTTTCCCATAACATCTATTTTATTTTATTAGAAAAATGTTATCCATTAACTAGAACTAAGAGCAGCTAAAACAACGAGGTTATAAAAACTAAGATAGCAAAGTCACAGAAACACAAATTTCTTAATAAATTTCAATACAGTTCCTTATAAAATTCAAGATCATTAAGTTTCTTAGCTAAATACTATGTATCTCTTTCACCATTCCTGAAAAAGATGGCTTGGAACCAAATTCATCCAACAAATTGACCAAAGCTTGCGCATTATGTTTCATGTTACCACAAAAAAATGGGGCAGATTTTTCCAGAAGGTACCTTGTGTAAGTTAATTTCTAAATTTCACCCCTTTCTCCCCAGAAAAATATTTCACAAAATTGTACAACAAAAGTGGTGTGATTCTGTTCCAGAGGGTTCCTTGTGTAAGTTACATCTAATTTCCAAATTTCACTCCTTCACCCTGGAACGGTACCTTGTTTAATTTTATACAAAGTTACTTCACAAACACACACATAAGAGTGGTCTTCTCCCGAGGGGTATCTGGTTTTAATTATTTTCCAATGTCCCACTCCTTACACCTTGGGAGCACCTTATTTTAAACACCTAACCATAGTAAAACGCCTCACTTTTGAGGGGTACCTTGCATTAATTTCATCAAATAGCAAAGTTACAACATGCACTTTACTTAAACAAATAAGAAGTCAGAAAGGTACCCTACTTTGTTTCTCTAACACAAAATGATCTATCATAAAAATTAGCAATTCATCAAGTTTTTGGAACCAACACTTGTTTTAAGGGAATCGTGTCCAGTGATGCCAAATAAATGCAATGATCCGCTAATTATAGAGGAGTAAAGTGAGCTTTCTGTGGATTGCGGATGGAAACTTCAGGTTCGAATATTCCCCAAAACAAGATTAAAACCAAATGAGGTAAAATGTTGATACCAAAAATTTGATATATTTTATTTAACAATAACAGAACAGAGAAAGAAAGAGAAAGAAACAAATAGAAAAGGTGGTGGGGGAACAGGAAGAATGACAGAGAGATTAAGAAGAAATATATCACCCCTTCATGGGTCCCAACCTCTCGTTGATCCTCTCCATCTGGTCTTCTTGGTGGTGAGAGTCCCTCACCGAAAGGCATAGAATTCAATGGGTTAATAAATGTTTGGACCAGGTGGAAGTGCCCAGGTGCCTTCCCTGGGGAGGGCAAGTTTTCCACTGTCTCTTGCAAGACTCTGGATCAGCTGCATCATTTTGCATCACTTGCAGTGCTCTGGTGCAAGGCTTCAGGAATAAGTCTAGGGAGCACTTTGGGGTCTGATGGATTGTGACACCCCCTCAGCTGCCCCTCACATGAATGTCCTATGAATGCCAGCTTTCTCTGGTTGAGATTTCACGGCTGAGACAGTTTGTGTAATGGAGGGTGGGTGTTCACAACCTCTGACCAGAGGTTGCTCCACACACCCTAGAGCCTCGTCCTCCTCCCCCCTTGGGGGGGTGGGGAGTCTGTGCAAATCTGGCATCAGGAGATTAGCTTGAGGAATATGGCCTCCCCCAGGCCAAAGCCAGCGAAGGATGATTTTCAGGACAGCTGCTGGTCTTGGCCCTCCCATCGATGCTTTTCCAGCCTTATCCATTTCACAGAATTACAGAATCATAGAATGTGTAGGTTGGAAGAGACCTTCAAGATCATCGAGTCCAATCCAGCCCTAACACCTCAACTAGATCATGGCATCGAGTGCCACATCTAGTCTTTTTTTAAACACATCCAGAGATGGTGACTCCACCACCTCCACAGGCAGACTATTCCAGTATTTAATCACTCTTTCCATTAAAAACTTCTTCCTAATATCCAACCTATATTTCCCTTGACGCAGCTTAAGACTGTGTCCTCTCATTCAGTCAGTTGCTGCCTGGAGAAAGAGACTAACCCCCACCTGACTACAACCCCCCTTCAGAATGTTATAGAGAGTGATAAGGTCTCCTCTGAGTCTCCTTTTCTCCAGGCTAAACAACCCCAGCTCCCTCAGTCATTCCTCATAGGGCTTGTGTTCCAAGTCCTTCACCAGCTTTGTTGCCCTCCTCTGGACGCGTTCAAGCATTTCAACGTCCTTCCTAAACTGAGGGCCCCAGAACTGGACACAGTACTCAAGGTGTGGCCTCACCAGTGCTGAGTACAGGGGAAGAATGACCTCCGTGCTCCTGCTAGCCACACCATTCCTGATACAGGCTAGGATGCCATTGGCCCTCTTGGCCACCTGGGCACACTGCTGGCTCATGTTCAGTCGGCTGCTGACCAGAACCCCCAGGTCCCTTTCCTCCTGGGCACTGTCCAGCCACACTGTGCCCAGCCTATAACGCTGCACGGGGTTATTGTGGCCAAAGTGCAGGACTCAGCATTTGGACTCATTAAACTTCATCTTGTTAGACTCTGCCCATCCATCCAACTGTTCCAGATCTCTCTGCAGAGCCATCCTATTTTCCAACAGCTCGACACACGCTCCCAGCTTAGTGTCGTCCGCAAATTTACTAATGAAAGATTCAATAGCCTCATCCATGTCATCAATGAAAATATTGAACAGAACTGGCCCCAGCACAGACCCCTGCAGAACACCACTGGTGACTGGCTGCCAGCTGGATGCAGCACCATTCACCACCACTCTGGGCCCGGCGATCCAGACAGTTCCTAATCCAGCAGAGACTGCTCCTGTCCAAGCCCCGGGCTGCCAGCTTTTCCAGGAGTATGCTGTGGGAGACAGTGTCAAAAGCCTTGCTGAAGTCCAAATAGACAACATTCACAGCCCTTTCTGCATCCACCAGGCGGGTCACTTGGTCATAAAAGGAGATCAAGTTGGTCAAACATGACCTACCCTTCCTAAACCCATGCTGGCTGGGCCTGATATCCTGGCCATCCTGTAGGTGCTGCGTGATGACGTTTGCCTCATCAACTCATCTTTCGGCACACAGGGACAGTCTGTTCTTCCCAGACCTAAGATGTTTGAACACAAGTATCACTTTATCTTATCTCAAATTCTCCTAGTCAGCTTAACTCACAGTCCAAGTTTTGAATCAGGGGGCCCATTCAAGGTGGACTTCAGTGGTGCAGCTCTTCACATCAGTATTTCAGCCATGAACTATAACATTTCAGTCTCTGTCAGGGTGTTGAACTAAAATCACTCTATTGAAGGCTAAAATCTTCAACAACTATGTCACAGGGACTTGAACCTCTGTCCAGAAACAGAGACATTTTCCATGTTTTCAACATCTTCAACATGTGCAGCAAATTTCCTCAGTTATCACCTCCTGGGGTTGCTGCCAGTTCTAGGAAAAAGGGGAGAGGGATCACTTTTCATCTGCCAACAGGGGTGAAAAAAAGGCACAGGTTATAGGCAAACTGTGAGAATAAAGCTTCTGAAACTCCACTGCAGCCTTTTGCAGATGGGGCAGGCTTCACTGCATGCCTGCTTGGACAGTTAAAAGGACTGCATGCAATGCAAAGGAAGATGAGTGTACTCCTATTTCCTTCTGTCAAAAGATAATTATTTTACTGGTGAAAACAAAGGAGAAATCCCACTTGGTAGTCTGATCTGAGACCAGCTTTTTGAGAATTCAGAACATATCCCATCTCTGGATGGTACACCCCACAGCATTTGCTGGCTTTTGCATAGAGTACAGTGACTTTTTGGTATGTACCCACTGGAGCCTGAAATGTGCCATGTATAACCTATTTAGGCAGATTTTCCAAAGGGAAGAAACTTCCCACATTTTGCTGCAGATCACTGAAGTTCATTATCAATGATTGAGAGAGAGACGGGAAGACTGGTGATCAGAATTCGTTCTTTACTGTGAGCTACAAATGTTTATATACTATTCTAGGAAGGCTAGTAATTGTTTTACTACTATGATTAGGTTAAACATCACACAAAGAAACATACATTTTACATCTCTTGCTTGCAGAGGTTGATCCAATCTTCTTTTCCTGTTACCAGTCTTGATCCAATCTTCTTGTAATCTTCAAAGCTCTGTTTGTTCTTGCCAAGGCATCTTGGTTATCAAACTGGCTATGCTAATTAAATCTGTAGTGCTCTCTGTCCTGTGTACCCCAATAGATCATTTTTTTCAGGGTGAATTTGCTGAAGGCACGAGCCATGCTCTCTCTGAATTCATGGTACAGAACTCAGATCTCAATTCAGGGAAGTTGGAAGACACTGTATGTTTGACTTGTCCTGAAATTTTTCATGAGCTGTAACCCATCTGTGCCAGATAAATGTTCTGGCAGATATTTGGACTTTTTGCTAATGCTGCTGCACATGCAATATTCCATGCTAGACCTTAGCTGCAATCAGGATGCTTTGAAAGAATTAATCGGGCAGTCACTAACTGCTGAATGAAGTGCATGCTAAAAGAATGATGAGCTGACTACAGCTCACAGCTTTTATTGCTTCTCTAAATGCCTGTTTTCAGGTGAATCCAGCATCTCTTTAACATTTAAGGACTTAATTTATAATAAAATTATTTAACTGTAGTGGAAAGAATCACTGGCCTCAATAGAAAAGCCATTTATATTTTGCCTGCCCCTGTATTCAGGGTAACACCCCAATTCCTATAATAAATGAAGGATAAAATAAATCTTTCAATGAAAAATTAAGAATTACAGGCTTTTAAAAAATATAGGAGAAACTTAAAGATGCACACAGCTGCTCATATCCTTATTTCCAATATAGTAATCTGAGAGATGCTGAAGCATAAACATCCTGGACAACACCACATACCTTTCAAAGATGAATACCCCTTACTGCTTGCATTTCTGCAGGTCCCAGTACATCTTGGGATTCCTCTGCTGTTTGTTTGATTTCGGACAAGTTACTGTGCAGATATGCATTGCCCTCTACAACTTGAAATTACAGAGTAAACTGGAAGAGCAGGATGAGATAGAAGCCTGGATGTGCAATATCATGGTTACACACTGGGAAGAGTAGGTCAAACTCCGTGGAACTATACCACTTCTGGTATGTACAAAAGTATGCTTTCTATATGAATCATAAAGTCTTAATATCACTGCTGTTAAGTTCATTAGCAAGGCCTTTCAACAAGTGAAAGCATGCAGCTTACCAAAGACTTCTTGCTCTGTGAGCCCTGGCTTCTCCAGACATAATGTCTGAAATGTTACCATAAAAACCTTTGCACTGGCTTGAGGCCAAACAAGGACCAAACCAGGGTTTTCTCAGCAGATGAATAGGCAAAATTGTCTGAGTGCCATTGTAGTCCACTTTAGCTGGTGCCCAATTGTTTATTTCCAGCTGCCTAAACAGGTGGCAAAAAGTGTTATGACAAATATGATATTTAAACTACACTGTTATGTCAGTGGTGATGGGCTCTTTGTTGGAGAGAACAGAAAAATCCCATTGCTTTGAGTTTTCCCAGACTCCGTGCTTAATACAAACCCTGAGAAGAGCAGGGTTATTTAAACCTTTGATAAAGAAAATATGTGCAGAAATGGGTCGATCCCAGTAGTGAGGAGCAGATCAGCCTGCAATGCCAAATCCTACCTTTATAAGGTCAACATGTTGCAATTTGCCTAAATAAAATATTCAGTCCCTGTATGTGGAAAATAGAAGTGTCTAAAATCCAGAAGATTGAAGTAGCGTGAAAATCATCCAGTTTAAAGCTGGTAGCAAAATTAATTTTGAATGGCTTTCAGAATTTCTGAATTATTTCACAAATTACAACACTTTACCAGGAATGCATGAAAGATAACTATTCACAACTACATGAGCATCTTTGATGCTTCAGTAATCTCTGTGCATTGCTTTGTCTTTTCCTTTAGGATAAGTGCTTTAGATAGGTGTTCTCAAAACAGTTATAATGCACAAGTCTGAACTTCATTTTCTCTGTATTGACTCTCACAAACATCTCAGGGGAGTCAGAGTTACATAACAGTGGAAGTGCAAATCTAGAAGGACCTCCAAGAGCTTGAGTGAGTATCCTCCTGATTTGTATGAGACTTGCACCACTGTCTTCGATGTTTGTGTTTGGTGAAGGGGAACAGAGGTGATGCTTTGCTTTTAATCAACCCACTCCTATCCCATGATGTGTCTTGCTCTCAAGTAGTCCCCCTGTGTCGCAGTCTGGTCTGGTGGTGAAGGTGCCATGACCTTCCTCACTTGAAGTGTCTTTAAAAAGACACCTAGATGGACGGAGGCACAGGCACTCTCAGGCGGAGAGTGAGTCAGCTCTTTGTGCACCCTTAGGTGCAAAGCGATCAGCCTTTTAGGTGCATTATCAAGTGCAGTGATTTGCTCTTTGTGAGGCTGCCTGAGCAGCAGAGCCACATTTGCCACCCCGGGTGATGCAGGAGTAAAAGCGAGACGGGGTCTTTCTGAACTCCAGGAAAGCGTCTTTATTTCACGAAGTCCACGGGAAAGAGCACCCCTGGTTCCAGGGGAGAGGGATTATATAGGGTAGCTAGGGGTGGGGTTTCACAACTTGGCCAATGGGGAGAGGAATTGGGAAAGGGACCAATCAGGGGAAGGATACAAAACGGACCAATCGGCTGGGGTAAAAAAGAACCAGTGGGGTATAACTGATTAACACATTTCTTTACCATAACATAGAGAGCTGTTTGCCAAGGTTTCTCCTTTAGGGGGTTGTGTTTATATTCTGTCTGGCCTAACTGCTCTCTTTCTAAGGGGGCATGTGTCACCCTGATTTTTTAGCCTTCTGATGACTGTTTACATATTTCTAGTGGAGTCTCTCAGGAATGTAACATAAACAAGTAGATTGTTTTCATTCCAGTCTGTGATGGACTGGTGAACTGACCACTAGGGTCAGAAAGGTGTTCCTCTCATCTACCAATCTTTGATCAAACCCCAAATCCTATTTAAATCCCAAATGAAAATAAACTTCCTCTTTCTCTGCTCACCTCTGAACCTGAGTGAGTGTGGTTCTTTTGTGTCCCTACCGGTGACCGGCATGTTTATATTATTATCTGGTTTCTCTCCAGGGGAGTGTGTTTGTATTAACACTGTCTGGCTTAACAGCCTCCACACCTCTGCAGCTTTGTGTTGATTCCTGCCTCTCTTTTGATGACTAATGAATGATCCACACTCCTGTGAGTGTGGTAGTGTTGGCATTGTACTACTTAAGACTCTGAGAGCTGGAGAAGGAGTGAACTCCAGGAGTGATAAATTTGACAAACTGCTCTGGAAAATCCCCTATTTTGGGATGATAGTAATGAATTTTACATTAGTGCCTGCTGACCTGTTTTCCATTAGTATTTTATTTGGTATTAAATACCCTGCATCAGTTTTTAACTAGATTCAGTGGGGCTTCTCAGAAGACAGTACTGATGTTTGTATGTCCAGCAAGTGTAATGTGCTGTTTTGTGATCCCTCCTTCCTGGTAAGTCACTGAGGAACTAAAGAAATTCCTAAAACCATTTTAGACACTTGCAGTTATGAACTGACCTTACTTGATCACAGGTTCCTACCTATAAACTGATCACATCTCATGTCAATGACTGCTCAACGTTTAAGCCATCAAGCCAGAGTTACGTTCTCCTGAACCCGGTGTTTCCTTCACTTGGCACCTTTTATTTGCAGTGTAATTCTACCCCAGGAAGGCTCAGTGCACTCACCAAAAGATGTGAAATATCTCCAACCTCGATTTCTGATTAAAGGTCTCAAGTGAGCAGTTTTGTGTTGATTTGGCATGGCCTGGTTTTTTGGTAGCAGGGCAGGGTGACAGAAGTGGCTTCTGTGAGAAGCTTCTAGAAGCTTCCACCATGTCCGAGAGAGCCAATCTCTGATGGCTCTGAAAATAGACATGCTGCTGGCCCCATTATAGTAGTTGGTAACACCTCTGTGATGACATATTTAAGAAGAAAATCAAAACAGCGCACGCACAGTTTCTTCCAGAGGTGATAAGGTGCCATCTCAGTGCGGCCTGCAGCGAGCCTTGCCTGCTTGGTCCCCCCTAGTTAGCCGCGTCACAGGCAGAAGGGTAGGGGCGGCGGCAGCTTGTCCTTCCCGGTGCCCCACATGAAGTGAGGCGTTAAAGAGCACCAGTGCCGCAGCAGCTGCCACTGCCCACACAGTGGTGGCAGGGCTGCCTGGCTGGCAGCGGAAGCATGGCAAGCAACTCGCCAATGCGGAACCTAGATGAAATCAACCTCTTGGCACTGCAAGATCCTGCAAGAATCTTTGAACTGGTGGAACTTGTTGGCAATGGTACCTACAGGCAGCAGTTTTTCTTCTAATCAGAGGAGTTGATGAGGACATGGGAAGTAGAACAACATGATGGCACCAAGGTCAGTTGAAAAAGAGGGGGAAAGGTGCTCCAAGCTCCAGAGCTGAAATTCCTCTGCAGGTCATGGTGAGAACCATGATAAAGCATGTTGTCTCCCTGCAGCCCAATAAGTCCATGGGGAATGCAGAGATCCACTCTCAGCCTGTGGGAGAAGTGCTCACACTGCAGCAGGTGGATGCCAGAGAAAGTTGTGGTCCACTGGGAGACCTGAATGGAGACAGAGGGCCACTGCTTCCAGAGATAGAGAAAGATGGTCCTTGATTCCAAACTAGAGCAACCTATGCTTAGAGGACTGCACCCAGTGGATGAGTGACCCACACCACAGCAGTTTTGGAAAGACTGTTTGCCCATGGGAGGGACTCACTGCAGCAGTTTTGGCAGGACTGATTAGAGCCACGCTGGAGAAGTTCACAGAAAACTGTCTCCCATGAGAGGGACCTCATGGCATAGCAGAGGAAAGACTCCTCTCCCTGAGGAAACAGAAGATCTCGAGTGATGAACTGACCAAAATCCTGATGCTCTGTCTCCCTGCACTGTCAGTGGGAAGGAAGGAGGGGTTGGGGGTAAAGAAGGTGTTTTGAGGGTTTATTTTACTTCTCATTATCCTCCTCTGACTCTGTTAATAATAAATTTACTTTAAACCTTTAAATTTGAACCTGTTTTGCCCTTGGAGTGTTTTTTCCTGGTCCTCATCTCAACTCATGAGCCCATTGTTAATCTTTTTTTCCCTCTCCTCTGTCCAATTGAGAGCAAGAGACAGTGAGAGAATGGCTTTCATGGGTGCCTGGCATTTGACCAGTGTCAAACCATAACAGGTTTGCAGCTGCCCACTGGAACAGAAGAGGAAATGCTCAATTTTGAGCAAAAGATTGAGCTGAGCGAGGATTATTTATTCATGTGTTCAAGATAGAAATCTCAGTTTTTTCTTCCTTTTGAAGGATTTTCTTCCCTAGTAATGTGTTCGTGCATGTCTAGGAAGCAGAAATAGAAGAGAAAGCTTTTTCAAGAGAAACAAATCACCTGGAGCTTTGTGAGTTTTTAGAAGCTTCTTGTGAAGGACCAAAACAAAGTCCGATTTTTCAGATGGCAGGTACCTGTTGCATTTTCCACTCAGTGCTGCCAGATTTATTCATTCAGTTTGGAAAATCTCAGGTTGACCTTTTCCTAGGCACCAAAGTTCTGTTATCAGTATTGTCTGAAGTACTTTCAAGTATAAGCCTGAGTTAAAGGAGGTATGAATTCAGGCCTGCCTTTCCTCTGACCTGTCTGGTTACAAGGAAGGCCCACTTTACATGCAATATCATTGCTGTAGCAGAGTGCTGGTGCCTGAGCTAATAACCTCTGCATGCCTTGGACACAACACCTGGTGACCCAGCATCTTGCCAACCCAGGTGGCAAGCAGAGTAAATGCCCACATATGTTCAAGCAGTCACAGCTTCACCCCATGGATTTTCAATGAAATGCTAGTTCCTAGTTGCCAAAATTACTACCAAAAATAGCTTACAAGTTCCTAGACCACACAGAAGTAGTACTTGGTATTTTGATGAGATTTAGTCTCGCTTGAGAGTTAGGGGTGGTGAAATATTCCCTCTCAGCCCCCCTGGGCTAGCTCAGTTTCTTGAGAGGCTTTAGAGAGATATCTCAGAGACAAGACAAAAGATTCCAAAAGAGGCTCTTACCCCAGGATTATTCCAAGGCATTTATTCTTGAAGGGTTCCAGGGAGCAAGACAGAAAACAAGGAAGAACAGGGGCTTATCTAGTCTCCTGCTCAGGAAAGGATGGCTGGAACTCAGCCAATTGTGAAAAGAAAGGAAGGAAAGGTCAAACCATGTGGTTACAGGCATTAGGGGTCTTGGGGGGGGGGAACCATTCCCCAGAGAAATACAA
>VXBN01006019.1:10013-54955 GCA_013397395.1 Sinosuthora webbiana
AAAAAAAAAAATTATTTCTGCCTGATATTTCAGCCCCATCTTACATGTTGAAACAATAACAGCTGAAATAATAGTGCTGCATGATTGTGTGTCTTTATTATCATCCATCAGTCAGGCAGTAAAAGACTTTATTTCTTTTGGAGGTTTGAGGTTTATTCCTTCAGGTCACCCCAGCAGCTACTCATGAACCCTGTCCTCAGTTAGCAATAAGTCATAGTAGCCAGCCAGCTTGCACAGAATGGAAAAATGATATTTCTCAGGAAGGCTTTTCAGAAATGATGGGCTGTGCCGAAGTGACCCCGCTTAGAGCAGTCACCAGATGTAGGAATCAAATAGGAAATGTCCAGCTATAAATTAAGATTGAAAAATTAGAAATCTATTTGTGAGAAAAACAGCTGTCTATATAAATCCATACAGTTACCACTCTAAATTCTAAATTAACAAATTAACAATAAACTCTTTTTTTTAGAAAGCTTACTTTTGGCAAAAGGATGCATAAGAATTTCCCAGGCCCATTGATTCTGGTTTAACATCCTTGTCATACACATCTAGTGGCTTTGAAAATAATGCTCCAACTTCTAGAGACAGTGACTAATAACAGAGTCATAATTATTGCAGCCAGGGTGGAATGAAGCAGAAAATTCCCTGCCATTCATTTTGTTTTTTCTCTTTTAACTAAATAATTTAACTGTAAAGACTATATGTGTCATCAAGGAAGTGTTATTTAGATTTATGCATCGTATTTCAAATCAGCTGCTTTTCAAGGTATCTCAACCTAACTTGAATGACATAAAATTAAATCCCTCATATGCCTAAGAGGGCATCAGTGCAACTCAGTGCAATCAAAAATTATCAAAACAAGTTGCCCTTTTACCCACTCAAGCACAGATTTTTTCCATATGGTTGCCTGTTTTAACATCTTTACAGTTTTCATGAATTTATTGTTACTACCTCTCTGAGGGAAAAAAAAAAAAAAAGGATATGTTCTTTTATTTCTGGTTTAAGATGTACCACTAGATATAGACACTCTATGCAACTTGTTTAGGAGAATGGATGAAATTCATGGTAGGACAGGCTATTGATTTTATGTTTAAGGCTGCTGCTGTTGGAACTACAGTGTAACACTGAAAAATGATCTTAGCTCTTCCTTGAATTCCAGCAGTCTCCATGGCCTCAGATGTAATCCTGGGCATCTTTTTTCCAAAACCTTGTGTGCAGACTGAGCAGAGGGCTGACTGTGAATTGAAATGCAATAAATTATATCAGTGTTCTTTTAGGAAGAACTACAGTCCTCTCTGCAAGGAAGAATCCAGGTTATCTTCTCTCTGGCATCAGAGCAAGGAGAGATATCTAAAGATCCCAGGCCCCTTTGGGCTGAGATGTGGAGAGTTTACAGTAGTTAAGTCTTCTTTAGGAAAAGCTGTAGAGGTGTCCCAGAACAGAAAGGTGGCTCTTTAAGTCTTGAAGTCACAGGGGAAAAAGGCACAATATTCTGTACAATAACAGAGTTCACAAAGATTGTTGATCACTCTATTCTCTCCCACATCCAAACACATGATATTTGAGGCCAAAGGAATTTTTACTCAGAAGTTAGCCAGTCGAGAGAGGCTAAGATTTCCAGAATTTGATTTTGAATGCAGGAAGCAAAATGCTTCCTATACAGCCTAATACATAGAATTGATTGATATATCAGAAATGTCTTCCTATTATTGACTGAGTTATAAAAGGACTCTTCTTACACTGCCTGGTCAAACTACAAATCTATATTACCTCCTTCTTATTTCTCTACCCCATGAGTAATACTAGCTCAGTCATCATGTAGTCAAATTATGAAGAATGTTTTTATTCTTATTCAGAAGGGGGGGGGGAAAGCATATCCAGCACTAAAGTAAGATGGATGTAGTTGATATAGTCCTTACTTGGAGGTCACTTCTTTTCTCAAATCAACATTTGGCTTTATGAGGAAATAAGGGATAATATTAGCCAATATTACTCAAAGTATATTTGATGAAACATTATGTATAGGCATGACTGTATTTGACGTTAATGATTTTGGTATAACAATCATTCTATACTCCACTTTTGTGTCTTAATCCTCTGATTTACAGGAACTTGAAGCTCAAACTGTATGCTCTTCGGAATAAAGGATGCAAAAGGCAAGGTTAAAGCAAGGGAATTAAAACATAGGTTCATGCTTAAAAGCTATTAGCTCTGCTAAATTCCAATTCAACTCTTAAAACCTCCCCATATTATTTTCGTCACTTTTCTCCTAGGCAGTTATTGCCTTATTGTTTTGGTGTACTCTTGTTTGCAGTGCATCTCGCTTCAAGAAAATGAGGCACCTTGCCTTTAAATATTGCTTTAAAGAATCTGTGAAGATTCTGCAGCTGCTTTTCCTGGTTGAGCAGTCCTTGATGGGACTGGGAGGGAAGGGAAGCCTCGTTACAGAAGCTGGAAAGCAAATCCCCGGGACTTGGCTTGCCAAGCACAGCCTTTTGCTGGAGCTCACACAGCTGTGGAGTCCCCAGAAGCGGGGAAGTTTGTCTGAGGCAAGACGAAGAAAAGATAATATAAGCCTTGTGAGAGTTATTTGGCACTTCAACATAGAAGTGCTTGTACTTCCATCTGGGTAGTATGCGAAATTAGAGAAGCCAGAGCTACATCCTTTTCCTTGGGCTGTTGACAGGAGTTTGGCTCGCACTTTAATGGAATTTTTATGTTTGCCAGAAGGTTAGAACCACAAAACCTGTGCTGGAAATGGCAACCTGTATTGTACATAGGAGTTCATCCTGGCAGATGGAGGACAGAAAGTCAAACCAGTTCTTTCATGTCCTTTGAGTTTTGCAGTTATACCTCACAATGTTTCTGCTTCTGAGCACCTCCTACCCCTTTCCCAATATTGTTTGCCTTCGCTCTTTACGCTGTTATAACCACGGGGTTTTTTTCAATACAATTCATGCCTGGCCAAAGTGCTGCCCAAGTTTCTTGAGCAACCAGCTGCTTCTTTTACTTCAGCCTTTCATTTGACAGGATTAGAACAAAAAGCACATCCAATCAACCCACTGTGGTTTCTTCGGGTTTTTTTCAGTATCAATGGGAGTTGCTTCTCAAGTTAAAATTACACTCTATGCTGCTGACAGAATTAATGAGGGTGATGTAAGATAATATCATTCCATTCTGATATGATGAAGAGATCCACAAGAAGCATAAATGGATGGAGGTCCATTGACTTCAGTCTGTGTGTGTGTGTATATGCAGAGACTTGCCCGTGTATATAGAATTATAGAATTCTAGAGTGGTTTGGGTGGGAAAGGACCTTAGTTCTGACCCCTGCCATGGGCAGGAACACCTGCTATTAGACTAGTTTGCTCCAAGCCCTGTCCAACCTGGCCTTGAACACTTCCAGGGATCCAAGGGCAGCCACTCTTTGGGCAACCTGTGCCAGGGCCTCACCACCCTCACAGTAATGCATTTCTTCCCAAGATCCAACCTAAATCTACACTTCTTCAGCTTAAAACCACTTCCTCATCCTATCACTACATATCCTTGTTCAAAAGTTTGAACTTGTCAAAAGTCCCTCTTCATCTCCCTTGTGGCCCCTTTAGGAAATGGAAGTCTTCTATAAGGTCTTTCTGAAACCTTCTCTTCTCCGATATGTGTCTTCACTGTCTTTACTGGTATGTAAATTTTAACAAGAAAAGGACTACTCAGGAATTTTCAATGGTAGAACTCATTTCTCTTCTTCATTTTAATTTTCTAAATCATTACTCTTTAAGAGTAAATGTTCTGACTACATCTTTCACAGAGGTTTCCCAAATAACTGGGTAATCTAAGGCATGAGAAGAGAAACGGGAAAAGAGGGACTAGGTTTATTGTACCAAACTTGAATATTCTGTCTTCTACTAATGTGGGAATAAAACATCTGATCACTATTTAACTCAGAATAACTTCTACTGTGCTCCTTAATATCACATGAATGAAAAAAAAAAAAAAGTATAAGGCTGAAGACCATTAATGCAGTGAACATAAAGAAACTGTAATAAAACCTTGATTTAGACAAGAGATTTTAGGATGGATCACTTTGATTGTGTTTTCTCTTCTGCTCAATTCATGCCAAAATTTTTCACCTTATAGTTTCTGTTCTGAGCCACCGTGTATGCTTTCCATTTATTTCTGTAAACTTCACTCTAGAGAGGTCAACAATTGTGGAAGAGCCAGTAATGCTGCACATAAAGCTTCTTGTTGCTCTGAATTAAAGTATTCTCAGTGAAACAACGGGACTTTCAGAGTCTCCAGCCTGTTGACAATCACTCCCAGAAAAACTTCTCATCTATTACCAGATATTAAGTTTTGACTCATTCACTGCCACTCTCTCAAACTCCAAGAAGGTCAGGGGAAAATGGCTTTAAGTTAAACTGAGTTTATTTTTATTGCCATTTTTCACTATCTCTACAATCAGTTTTAGCCAATATATAATATTCAATATTTTGGAATTTTCTTAGTGTTTGTGTAACCATTTTTATATGTTTATAAGCTCACAAATAAAATTATTTCCACTTCAAAAAAAAGTACAAATGCACAAAAAAAAAAGTTCACCATGCAACAATTTATTGTTTACTTTAGAAAACAGACAATTGTTTGTCTTAGTTAAAGCTTTGTTTAATGCCTTTCAAAATACAAAGTTAACAAGAAACATATCTCTATGGGTTTTAAAGCTTGGGATGAAAGTGTTTCAAAATGGATTGAAAGCAATAGTTGATTTTCTTTGGAGATTCACATTCTCTGGAAATTTAAACTGGTTGACCTTGATGGAACAAGGTAGTTCAAAACACTCTGAACCATCTCTGTGCATTAGTAAGTGCCTGGTTCTCCCTTGCCTTTCATATCTCATTCTGCTACTCATTATATTTGCAACAGAATTTTATCTGGGGATCCGAAGAATTAAAAACATGAGATGTGAATTTGTAATAATTTGGAGTGATAGGAGACTACTACCTTTTGCAGAGGTAAAAGAAGTAAATAAAAAGCTTGCAAAAATCAGTGTATAGTTCTCTACAGCCATTAGTTTGCATAGTTAAACATGTCTTTGCAAAAGGTGGATGTAAAATGAAATTTTGTGATGAAGTAATAGCATAGTCAAAGATGAGATGGGTTAGGTAATAATCCCATCTACACCTCCACTCTAGATTGTTTGTGCTTCTCCTCTGCCCCACAAAGTGCTGAGACTCTGTTTGACAAATAATGGTAAAAAAAAAAAAATCTTTAGCAGAGATAAATCCACACAGATCAATTGACTCCAGTTCACACTCCCCTCAATATCTGGCTTAGTGCTAAGACCTGGCATTTAGAACTAAGGACAAAAAGGATTTTTGGAGGAAAAGAGATGTTATGGTTGCCTCTGGGGAGGGAAGGGAGATGGCATTGGGGCTAGAAACTGTCCAAACCAGCCAACTCCTAAGGCTGCCAGTGTCTTACTCTCTCACTGGAAGCAGACATGAATTTCAGAAAAAGAAGGAGAAAATGCTATGATCATTCTAACAGACCTCTGGACACTACCAGAGGCTCTTTACCAGAGAAAGAAAAAAGTGATCTAGCAAAATTTTTTGCCTCTTTCTTCAGCGTTAGCTCTTCATTTTAATAGCCAGATTCTCAAATAGCCCTGTAAAATGCCAGCAGCACTATCTGTGATGCCACCTGCGTACAAGTGGAATTACCCGACAGATCTCCAACTGCTTCGATGGGAGCAGATTTTAAACAGAACTTTGAACATGTGAACATAAAAGGTTTACTACCAGGAAGCTCCAAAGCAAATAAAACACTACCTAAAGCAGTCTTTCTTGTATTCTGAAAAACTTCATTTTATGGGTGCGGGTGTACCAATCTGCCATGGCAGGAGGGTTGGAGCTGGATGATATTTAAGGTCCCTTACAAGCCAAGCCATTCTGTGATTCTGTTATTCTACTTGTAGGATAATTTCCAAGGGACTGGCTGCTCTTCCTGCCTAGCAGTCAACCTTGTCTAACAGCATCACTGTCTCTTTGCTACCTTTATTGTAAGAGTGCTGCTGAGGGGTGTTTGTCATTTTACAAAACAGGAACCAAGGACAGAACCTGGGGGACATTTGAGCATTTAAGCAATATGGCCTTGTAGCAGATCACGCATCTTGATCAAAAATGCAGAAGTTTATTCACATTAAAAGAGTCAACAGCAGTCCTGCAAGTTCTAGCTTAGAGGCATTTTTTGCTTTCTTCCCACGCCAAAGAAATATTAGATGGATTTCCCACTACCATGGAAAGATTCTGTCTCACAGAAGAAGATATCTTCTATCTCTGAAGATAGGTTGATAGGAATGAGCAAAATTATTCATTTTGTGATTCCATGCAAGACATTTTGACTTTGTCAGAAATTCCATTTCCTTCCATTTCCAGGATTTTTGTCATATTTTGCCATTGATGTTAACTTTACATAAAGCCCCTGAGATCAGAATTTGGATAAGCATCTCAGCTAATGCTCAACACAATAATAAGACCTATATGGATCTCACAATTGCTCTTCTATCCTTTTCCTACTCTTCTTTATAATGTTCATCTCAGGATAATTGGAATATTTTAAGATAATAGCATTTATTTTGGAGCTCCAGGTGGCACAATATTTGAAACTGGAATCAATGGTTAAAAGCTGGCAAACATGTGTTGCAGTGAGGGACAAACCAACCTTCTTGAGCCAAGCCCCTTTAATGATTCATGCTGCATTGGCTCACCCTGGAGAAGGATTAATAACACCCAGCCAGTTGAGGCGAGTTGGACCCATCCATTTCCAGAGCCAATTCAATCAAAACCTCTGATTGAATAGTCATTCACATAATAGTCACGTCTGGCCTTAAAATTCATACCTTTTCCTGACAATCCCAGTCCTTTAGCTTGTAGAGTATTGATTTATACAGGAGCACAGGAGGTTTCCTGTTCCAGCCTTCCAGCCTGATCAGGGTCGCTGCATCCTGAGGTCCAATCGCTCGGCGCGTTTTATGAGCTTTGGATAATACACAGGTCACTAACTGGAACACTGCACATTCATCTGATTTTCTAGCTGAATGCTAATAGGGGCTTCAATATTTGTTCATTCAGCATTGTATTTCCAGTTACTGCAGTTAATAAAACTTCTTTCCCAGGAATCGTGCTGGCTAAGGGAATCGGAGCAATGTTTATTCCCATATTCATTCCCAAAGCTTTTCCTTTCAGTCCTGTCCCTCGCTGACTCAGAGGTCTGTTTTGTATGAAGAAGACAAAGAAAAGGTTATATGATTATCTACTGAAAGCCAAGAAAACATACTTGGTGGCATGCCTTTTTCATTGTTACTTGGAAACCATTAAAATATTAAAATGTCTACAAAAGCAATAAAATGATCACAGGAGTATGCGGTGATATTTAATTTTCCCACAAGTTAAATATCACTGATAATTAACTGTTAGAAGTTTATTTTGAAATGACATTTCAGTGGAATATCAGACCTTTACAACATAATTAAAGGTTTTCTCATTGTAATGGTGCCCTATTCCTGGTATGAAAGCTGTTTGAAATTATCTGTCTGCTTCATAAATGATTTTTTTTAATCTTTTTTTTTTTTTCCCCATTTAATTTGGCCATTTCTTGTTTTGTTTCTTTTTTAACTACTGATCAGAGCCATCTCATTAGGTAATTTGGATCTCTAAGACAGGAAAATGGCTCACTTTTTTAAATCTAATTGTTTGATCTGGTACTTTTCTCTGATTACGTGGATTTTTGCTGCCAGTCTGGAAAGAGTTTGCTGTTAGTAGAGTCACTCCGGGACATGGTTGTTTTTTTCTCACATTAGGACTAGGGAGATTTAGGGAAATAGAGTCAGATTTTAAAAAGCCCTCAGCTGTTAACTGAAGTGGGCTTTTGTCACTCCTCAGATGTCACCCAAAAGGGTCATCTACCATGTAGAGAAAAGAAAAAACAGTTTCCTGTCTGTTGCTGTTGAAAATAGGTGTGGCATAGCCAAGTGCAAATATAAAGAAATTTTACTCTAACACGGAAGTGTTTGTGGCACAACTTCCCCATTGAAGAAGATTCTTCTCTATGACCACTCAGCAAAATTGGCTAATGTCCTACAAAAGAAGGGGGCATTAATCTCTATCAGAACATTTATTTCTCTTCCATGGTATTCAATTTTGACATGGTCAAGAAGCCTTAGTAGGGCATCCCACAAATCCTAGACTCTAACACCGGTAAATCAGTGTCATAAATTAGCCATGGCAGGAGCTCAGCCCCAAAAAGCTGCTCACTCACACCCACCCAGTTGGGTGGGAGAGAGACTCAGAAGTGTTGGAGTGAGAAAACTTGTGGGTTGAGAGAAAAAGTTTAATAAGAAAAGCAAAAGCTGCACACAAACAAAACAAGGAATTAATTCATTGTTTGCCATTGGCAAGTAGGAAAGCCAGGAAAGCAGGGTTCATCATGGATGACAGTGACCTGGGGACAAACACCATCACTCTGAATGTCCCTCAGCTCCTTCTTCTTCCCCTAGCTGTTATTTCTGAGCGTGGTGCCCCAAGTTATGGAACATCCCTGGGGGCATTTGTGGTCAGCTGCCCTGGCTGTGTCCCCTCCCAGCTTCTTGTGCAGCCCCAGACTCCTCACTGATCGGGTGGGGTGAGGAGCAGAAACAGCCTGGACTGTATATAAACACTGCCCAGCAATAAGAAAAACATCCCTGTGTTATCAATGCAGTTTTCAGCACAAATTCAAAACACAGCCCCCGAACCAGCTGCTGTGAAGAAAACGAACACTACCCCAACCAAAAACAACGCAGTAATTTTCTCCCTTAGCCTTCCTTCTAAGTTGTAGTTCAAAATTAAGGCCAACATTTTTAACAGCAGCCCCTAAAATTTCATGTGTTGCACAAACAGGATGGTATAAGTATTATAATCATTTTATGGCTCATCTTGAGACACCTTTGTGCATTATCCAGTGATGTGCTCAGAAAAGGATTTCACTTGCAGTGCCACAAGGACAGGCTGGCTCCATCAACACTGCTAAATTAGATTATACCAGAAAATGTTCCTCAAGCTACTAGACTGTTAAAGCAATCCCTGGCAATGTTTCCATGAGAGGAAACAAATATCCTCCAAGAATTTCCCAAACACAGCCTGAGGTCTAGCACAGACCAGGGACCATTTCCAATAGACAACTGTGGAAAACAACTGTGCCGCCTTTGAAAGAAAAGGGTTTAGGAGTGTGAATGTGAGTCCTAGCATAGAGGGTGGTCTTGGTGCCAGAAAACACTAAAATTTAATAGAATAAATAAAACCCCTATGTATCCAATGTTTTGACATCCCAAGAGCAAACAGGCAGCAAGGAAGAGCAAGGCAAGTTTACTTCTGGTTTCTCATCACTCTGCTGTGGTATGGCAGGAAAGAAACTTGCAGTGGAGCTGTAAAAGAGTTCATCATGCACATATTGTCTCTGAGGCATCAGAGGTGATCTAAAACACTGCCAATATGGCTTTATATAAAGGAGAGAGCAGTCAGCACAGTAATTGCTGGTGGGTGCTAAATTCATTTCATACAGGTCACAAAAAAACCTTCAAAGGATGATTCCAACCAGCAACTATTGCAATAGCAGGCACTGGAATAGGCAGAGGCTACCTTGTGCTTTTGTGGTGAGGATGCACCTCTGAAACGTCTTCATTTTGCAGATATTACTCACTGGAGTCCCCTAAGCTCCGTGACTCCCAGATATATTTCTTATCCTTTGTGTTTTATTGGTGAAAAACTGAAATATAGAAAATATAAAAGAAGAACAGATTATCTCAAGAGGCTTTCCATAATATTTATTTTCATCATTACTTTTGTTTCTTTTTGGTCTCCTTTTAGGAGAGCTTGGCTCAGAGTTTAAGCTCTGACAAGCTGAAAAGTAATGTAAAGGGCATTAACATCCTATAAATCTGTCCTGTGTCAAGTAATGGATGTCAGACGCCTCTTCCCAGACCTAACTGGAAGGAAAAAGAGGAAAAAGAACTTTGGTTCAGGAAATTCATGGTATTATCAAGAGGATCAACCTTTTTATTTCAATATCAATCAAAATCCTTGGGTCAAAAGCAAGGAGTTGTCTTCCAAGAACCTGAAAAGATTGGTGCTGGAGGAAGTGTGTTAACTCTGCTGTCGGTATTTATATTATATTCTAAACAAGGACCAGCTGGAAACACCCCATAATACAATCACAGGATGCACAAAAACATAAGAATCATCTACTGGAGCAGACACAGATGCTTTTGGAGAAGTTGAAGAGATTTATGCTATCAAATGTGAGAACAGCAGTGTTTTATTTCTGAGATGCATCAATAAAGTTGCTTCATGGGAGCTTTCTCATGTTGACAGAAGTAGCACAGGACTGTCCAAAACACAGAAATAATCAGCCAAGTAGAGAATGAACTCAGATTTGTTAAGTATGATTAATTTTGAAGGGTTTTATTTCAACAAAGTAACTAGAGTCTTTAAAAACTGAGATGCTCAAAAATATCAGGATACCAGGAATGAAGACCTCTTACAAAGCACGCAAAATCTTTTTCTCCATTTTACAGAAAAACAATAAAAAAAAAAACCTCAGAAGCAGAAATAGAGATAATTTCCAATTAGCAAGTGACAGAAATAAACCCTCCATTTCCTGGATCCCAATGGACCTACAGTCCAATAAACCACTGAACCCCCACAGTGCTATTGAAAAGATATTGGTGGATAAGTTATGTCATAACTCACTCTCTGTCTATGAAAAAGCTAATAAGGAAAATTAAATTCTAGAGGGAAAAAAACCAAACCCCAAAAACTTAACCCCAGTCTTGCTGATCACAAGTAGCTCTCAGATCTTGATACCTTTAAATAAATGTTAAGACATTTAAATTATGTGTTATGACTCCTATGTCTTTCATCTCCACCTGCCCTTTCCTGAGGAAGTCAACCAATAGTGTGTGGGACATTCAGTTGAGGACAATCAATCAGCAGAAAAGGATTAGATGTTTTAATCTTGATTAAATATGCTGAGACATTTCATTAAACAGCTGCACACCACATTCACCATTAAAACAGATTTGACAAAATGGTGGTTAATGGTATTGGCCGAAAAGTTTTCTGTTTCTTCTCTTCCCTTTCTGTTTGTTCTTTTTCTCTGTAAATGTCATATATCCCATCCCTGGTAGTGTTCAAGGCCAGGCTGGATTGGACTTGGAGCAACCTGGGATAGTGGAAGGAGTCCCTGCCCATGGCAGGGGAATTGGAATTGAATGATAACTAAGTTCTCTTCCAACCCCAAACCATTCTGTGATTCTGTGATTTCAAGATTTCTTGACAAAGATTGCAAGAAACTGTGAATTGACAAAGATACAAATTCACACTTAGCAAAGTCCTACATACATAAAAGAAGGCGACAGGGGGGCATAAGACTCCCAAGGAAATTTTTAAAGTGTTGCTTCATTTTGCTCATCTTTCCAGAACTTCACACAGGCATTATTTAGTAGACATTAAAAAATAAACAGAGCTGCAAATCTTGGAAGTTCCTCCTAGGCTACCTAAAAATAAAAATGTAATTGTCTTTAAAATGCTTAACACTAGAGAGAAGGATGGACTCAGTAGCTGTGCACTTGGGCAAATTTATGTGCACAGATATCCTATTCCTGCTGATAAAGAAGCATTCATAACTCAGTGCCGGATATCAACTGGAATTGTCCCTTTGTAAAAGAAAACCAAAATTATCATGTAGCTATGACAAAAATAGTTGAAATCTTTTTTACATAAAGATTGTCACAATAATTTCAGAAATTTATAATGAAAAGGATTCTTTTTCTTTCTCTTTCTCTTTCTTTTCCTTTTTTCTTTTTAATCTTAAACGCTGAATTCAAACTCTATTTGATTCCAATCTACCACAAGTTCATAAACACACACCTCACTAAGAGGATATGAGTAAAGACCAGCAAGTAATTAAATATCTTTGCTGAACTGGTTCCTAGGAACTGAGGGATTCATTATTTTTGTTTAATGAATTTTCCTAACCTTTGGTTCTGTAGCTGTGCTCCCTCTTTATTCCCCAGAGATGCTGGAAAACAGATAGAATTGACAGCAGACGTTTGTTCTTTGACCCAGGGGTAGCGCCAGAAACAAGGGCTACCAAAAGGGTTCGATAGACACGCAGGTGCCAGGCTGTGAAGGTTTGTGTGTGAATAACTATTGCTGAAAATCAATCTGTGAGTTGCCTGGTGTCAAAAGCAGCCAGGCCCATTTGCAGGTAATGTGGTGATTTTCTTTCAGGCGGGTCAGACACCACACAGAAGAATTTATGATGAAAAAGAAGGAAAAAAAAAAAAAAAAAAAAAGAATAAATCTATGATTATGCAAACCAGGAGGGGAATTTTGTAACGACTGAGACACAATCAGGTGTAGGCAGAGACCAGCACAAACTCTTTAAAGAAGAAAAAGAGATTTTTAACTCAGTGAGGAGAGAAGAAAAATAAAAAAAAAAAATGTTAGGAATAACTACAGGGTGCAGAGAACCCATTTGGATTTTAAATTGTAATGATAGCCATGCAATGGCATTACAGGGAACTTGAAAATCTAATTACCATGACGTCAGTCACCTAAGTGCAGAGTTACAGGCTGCAAACCTGCTTCTAATCCCTCTTTTCAGTGCTTTAACCCCCCACCCACACAAACAAAAAGGGACTAAAAAACACAGCCAGTCAATCAGTGGTGATAACACCCCCATACAATCAAGCAGCAGAGTCCAGGGGAGGATTAAGCATGGGGGAATAACAGGGTTATCAACTAGAGAAATGGCAAAACAGCCAAAGAAATTGTAAGGGCATAATAATAGCAAATAGCCTGGGAACAATTCTAAGCAATGAATTCCAGCAAACAAAACCTCACACTGTATTCAATCAATGGGTTTTAAGAAAATACTATGTGTCCAGTGGGTAGACCCCTGGTGTCAGAGTGAAATGAGTTGGTGGCATAATGAGTGTTGTTGCTTCTCTTTTCTGTAAATGTGATGCAATCTGCTCCTGTTAATCTTCCTAAACATACTCGGGAGTTGGATTTCAGCAGAGATCAATAATTCTTAACTATGCCTTTGTACATCCAGTTAATGTATTTCTCCAAGACAGAGCTAAGAAGAAAGCTGAAATTAAAGACAGGTTTTGTCATCCACTTTGGTAAGTGCCTATCTTGCTAGATCTGGTGGTAGCCTTGAGAAAGTTTGTTCTGGTTTCCAGGATAAAAGAAATCCTAGAAAATACTCTCTTCCAGTGAAAAATAAGTATTTCTCAAACAGGAAATATCTTTATGAATGCAAAAATCTACAGACAGTCTCCAATTCCTAGAGCTCGTTGGTAAGATATTCAGTTAAGTGACTGCTCATTAAAGATCTGCTGTGCACAACACAACTTTGTCCAGAGGTGCTCAAAGAAACGCTTTAGATAGAAAATGTGTCACAGGCCTATGGTAAACTGGAAAGAGACTACTTCTGGAGAAGCCAACCAAGCACAACCAAGGCACTCACAGATATGAATAAAGTGCAAGATCTGTCTCAAATTATGGCTCAAAATTATGGAGGTAAGAGTAGAGCTAAAGCCTGGTGAGTGCCCTGACATGACCAGTGGGACAGATCTCTCTCATGTTTTCATTTCACCACAGAACAGATACACTATTGTATTCCACAGAATATTAACAGGACAAAAAAAAATTTCTTTCCACGCTGCTCTATTTTTCACCTCAGACTTTGAGCAGTTCTCGCTCTTTAATGTAACTATCTTTATAATTTTCTGCAGGATTGGGAAATGCTAATTATCACTGCTTTATAGTTCACAACACCTGACAAATTAAGGGGCAGGTCCAACAAAGCACGCAATCTTTATTGACTAACATTAAGGGATATAGATTGAAGAACAGAATCCAAGATCAAAATTACACACCTGAGCGCCTTGTTTAGTGTTGGGTAAGAGCCACATGCCTTAGACAGAATATATCAGAGAAGGAGCTATGTAGAACAAGTTAATATCACATCTGCATGTTGCATCTGAACTTCAGCTCTGTGTGAAGCAGAGCATCACAGTCAGATCACCAGAGGAGACTCTCCATGAACCTGGAATTCAATCTGGAATAGGTGCTTCTTATAAATTGTGTTATAAGAAGCACACAACTGGAGAAGAAAGACAGGGTTCTCACTATCTTTTATGTATTAATGAATGTCCTGGGTAATTCACTGTCTCCAGAAGGTGCAGGAGCTAATAATCCCCAACCACTCCTGCGTTTGATGGAACACAAGAAGAATGAATGAGCTGAGAAGAGACTCCTTATTCCTCCTAAGTTTACAGTCATCAAAGAAAGCAAACCAAGACATGGCAGAGAATGGAGGAGAAGCAAAACTTTGAGCTGTGGTCATGTAGAAGTGGGGAGTCCTGGTCTGAGCTGCCTGCTTCTGTGCTCTCTCCATTTTTATCCAATGAATTGGATTCCAGATTGATTATCAAAGGCATGACAAAATTTCAGGACTTTCCTTCCATGTAAATATCTTAAACTGCTGGGTTTTGTGTCTTCTTTGTCTCTTCACTTTTTGCATTCTTTTCTAAGCAGAGGCACTCAGTGCTTTCACACTCAGAACACACACACAAAGGAATGGAAGGCGGATCTCTGGGTTTTTTCTGTCTGCATTTAAAAATTAAGCAATTACAATTACTAATGGTTCTTACAATCACTAATAGCCAGTCCCCCAGCCCTATTAGCCTATATTTGCTACTTTCCTGTCTGTTGTAATGCTGTTGAGGAGCTGATGAATTGCATGGCTCAGGGTCCAAATGCAAATTCACATACAGTGACAACAGCTTTATACCCCAGAAACCTTGAAAATAACCAGGTCTAAGATGTCTGATTAGTTTTGAACTCTACAAAGTTTGAGTAAATGCGTCCACCTAAATCATATTGTACATGACAACATCATTGTTTTTAAACATTTATAAATGTTACTGTGAGAAGTCTTGAGAGAAAGAGGAAATCAAACCACATCTTTCAGTTTCTTTGGCACAAAAAGTAGCTCCAGGTCCCTCTTGCCTTTCAGACACATATTAATACAATAGTCTAAAAGAAACCTCTCCTTAAGAGGGCTTGACAGGAACCACTGGAAATTCAGAGAGTGAGACATTGCTAGAGTTGTATAATGGTGTAAAGGCAATGGACATTTTAAATAATTAGCTAAAAATTATTTGTGCAAAGTGAGAAAACTCTACTGAGAAGCACATAAAGAGCCAGGCTTAAACGGCTTCTAGAAAATTTCTCATAACTCAAATTTGAACTAAATGTTTTCAGCCCATTAAAAGCAACTTCTGTCTGCCTCTTGATTTAAAAACAAATCCATAATTTTTTGATTACACTAATTGCAATGCAGTTGAATTCCTCCCTTATTCCTCAGCCACTGGAGACCACAAACACATTTCTGCCTGAACAACATGCTTGACTTCAAATTATGGACATAGAGGGATTGCATTCCATGTCATTTCATACTCTTCATAAGCAGAATAATGAGTTTTCATTGTAAGAGATCCACAGCATGAGGTCTTCCATTTGAAACAAATCCATGTATGATGGTGTACTGTTGACACCAGGAAGAAAAATAAAACTGGATGGCTAAAAGCTAAAGATTTATCTTATTTCCCTAGATCCATTTGATGTATCTTATGGCCACTGTAAAATGTAACTGTCACATTCAGAATTTAGGAAGAACCCTATGTGAAACTCAGGACTATTCTTGTTAAAACTAGCTTCTTATTACCATTAGAATGTGAGCAGTCTGACTGAGAATCCTTTAACTCTCCCTCCCCAAAAGCTCTTTTTCTGTTAATTAATCTATCTGCTTTCTCATCATAGCTGGAAGCTTTGATTCACAGTTCTTATTAATTGTCACATATTGCACTACAGCCACAATACAGGATAGAACAGAACTGTGAAAGCAGAAAGTGCCTGGCAGAGAACTGAACTTAAGGAGGAGCAATGGGCACTCATGGTAGGAAGAAAAGTACTCCTTCCTTGGAAAAGAACCACATTTCATAAGCATCACGTTGTTCAAATACTGACTGGTTTGAATATTTCTTGCTGTAGTCAGTTTTCCCTCCAATACACAACTCTTTTCATACTAATTTCTGTTGGTATTTGAGGTTTTTTCTGGGTGCAGATCATAGACATGGTTGCCCAGGGTCACAAACCATGATTATACCGAGGTCGAGCTTTAATTAATGTTTATTTAATATGATATTATACTTCTTGCATAGATGTTTGGGTTGGGTTCCATGGGTTAGCCATGCACGTCCAGAGTGAAGCTGTATTTGTCAGAGTCGGTGTAAAACCACAATAGGAAGTCCTTAGCTCCATTTTCTGTCCTCCTGAGATTCCATCCTCAGCCATCACCAAAAGTCAGAAAGAACTCAGTTTTCTGTGCTCTCCATGGCAGCTCTTTATAGAGTAGAACAACAGTACAAAAGGAGACTTTCATTCTCCCAACAAAACCACCTCACCTTTTTCCCTAAGTCCTTCTCTCAAATTTCCCAACATGGATCTCAAAGAACATTTTATTTACTTACTCCTTGATGTTGGCAGTCCTCTTCCAAGCTCCACTCTCCCAGTCAGTAATGGGAGAATTAGCTAACTAAATGTAGAGAACTGGAGTTAGACATCCAACCCTGAGTGAGGCACTCTGGGGTGCCTCCAGGATCAGATGAGATCAAGATCTGTCTTTAGAACATGGTCCATTTGGTCCCTTTGGTCTACTCTGAGAAGCAAATAATCACATTCTGGAAATCAGAGTCTCTACCCAGAAACAGAAAATCAAGATTTTTTTTCCTGGAGAAGAGCAGGCTGTGGGGTAACCTTATTGAAGTCATTCAGTACTTGAAGGGAGCCCACAAGAAATCTGGAGAGGGATTTTTTGCAAGGGTAGAATGGCTTTAAACTGAGTGAGAGTTGTATTAGATTGGATATTAGGAAGAAATTCTTTACTGTGAGGGTGGTGAGGCTCTGGCACAGGTTGCCGAAGAGAAGCTGTGGCTGCTCCATCACTAGAAGTGCTCAAGGCCAGGTTGGACAAGTCTCTCAACAACCTGGCATAGTGTAAGGTTCCCTTCTGGTGAAAAACACCCTATGACATTTTCTTCATTGCACTGATAATTGTATTAAAACTGAGAGCTCCCAGTTTACAGCAGGCAACTTTTGATACACCCATCAACCATCCTAACAAAGAATATGATTATTCTTTTATACGCCCTGTGTTGAAACAGTTGGACATTGACTCAGAAAGAAATTTTAATTTCCTTGATTTAGAAGTAAATTTTAAATCCCAAGAGATAATAAATTGTTCCACTATGGAAAAATAATAGCTCTCCCAATTGATAAATACATCCACTAAGCAGATTCATCAGTGTAAAATGGTGGTGGTGGTGTTTGCTCAAGAAGAGGCAGCCTTGCCTGTTAGGTTATTTTCTCTGTGTTTCCAGTGTGGCCATGATAATCTCGTTGCTTTCTTCAAAGTTTTCTTCTTCAGGTACTCATTCTGTGTTGATCTGGACTTGTTCATTGGAACTATGAAGTTAACGACTTGGAAATCTTCTGGGAAGACTTTGCAAGGGTTATGAAGTTACTCAGAAGCAAAGCAGGAACAACCACTCAGTCAGCTCTAGCTCATGATCTTTCTTGGAGGCTCTTTACCTGGCTTTAAGGACTTACTTGACCATCATCACTCAATCTTTCTTAACAAGAGCATTTTTCATTACTATTATTTTAGAAGCGTTTTGTAATAACTCAGAAGTACTGGGGGAAAAAAAAAAAATCTGAAATGCCTCTTTTTATTTTTTTTTCCCCCTTCACCCAAAATACATGTTTCCTTCCCCTGTGTACAATCTGTTTCTGTGGCAGTGGCTTGAGTTTCCTTGGAAACGGCTGCAGGTCAGACCATGATTGGTTGTGTTGTCAGCTTGATTGCAGTGTTTCAGGCAGTGGGACCTCTAAGTGCAGCTCCGAAGCAAGTAAATAGGGGGCTATCCAAGGGCTTTGCATTAGTGGTCTGAAAGAAACCACACAGATGGCATTTGGGGGAGTGTGTGACACAGGGGCACTGGTTTGAAGAGAACAGGAGACAGCAAGGGATGGAAAAAAAAAGAGCCAAATGAGAGGTGGATGGCAGGATGGCTGGGATGGAGAAGTTTGGCTGCAGTGAAAGCTGCCCTAATCTTGTCTCTCACAGAGGGGGCAGCTGACAGCAGGGTGCTAGTTGTCTGGACCATGAGTCCCTCAGTTACTGGGACAGGAATGTTTTGTTTCCTGTTTGATTCTACCAGTTTACTGAAAATATTTTAAGGCACACAGATATCTTAATACAGTACTAGGAGGGAAAAAGAAAGAAAGATATTTTCCACAGTAGTGTCTAGGAGTCAGTAAATTAAAAACATAATTACAGATGAGAGTAGTAGGTTTGTGTCCTGCAAACTTTGGGGAGGAGAAGAGTGAATTGCCTAAAGGGACATCCCTGGAGCTGCTTAGTTTATAAATCCAAATACAGTAAAACCACACAGGAAGAACTTACACACTGAGAAGAAAAGTGGAAAGGTGGGAAAAGCACTTCAGAAGGGATCCCTGAGCTCATTCCCTTTTCCACCTATGCAAGTACATGTGTACTGAAAATCTTCCTGGGCTCGTAGGTGAACACAGTCACACACAGTTTGGTGGTTGAACCCCATGTGAAATTTCTAAAACACCATTTCAGAACTACAGGGTATCCAAAGTGAACCTAGTCTTTCAAGGCTTTGCCTTGCCTTGCCTTCCTTTCCCTTCTGTTCCCTCAACTCCACATAAAATAAGGTTTAAAATTAAACTTCAACAGCACAACAGTAGTGTGCACTCCTGAACCACCCTGCCAGATAAACTTCCACATGGTGATTATGTTCTATTCTGACTCCTTAATTTACTTGATAAATTCTTTGGCAAGCAGACAAGTCCAGTGCCCAATTACCTACTGTGAACTTACAGAGTTAAAAAGAAAAAGAGAGAGAGAGGAAAAAAAGGTGTTGCTTGTTTTCCACATGTGCAGTTTCATTTATTTTTCTCCCTGATTCGCAAGCAGATCACTTTCCGATAATTAAGTAAAAAGTACTTAGTGGAATCGATCTGAATTCAGGTCTAAGAGCACTTGCTAATTCTGCTGTTAGTTTTAGGAAGCTGGTGGCAAAAAGCATCTATCAAGACAAATTTGTGCAGGCACCACCCATGGCTAGAGTCACAGTCAAATCTCTGCAGTTTAACAACTTGCCTGTGCATCATCTGAGCACCAGGGACTGTGAGCATCCTTCAGCCTGTGGAAAAATGCAAGTTAATGTCACCTGATATAACCTGCTATGAAATAGATTTAAAACAATCCCATTTTTCATTGTTTTTACGGGCCTGTGTACAGATTATCTCAGTTGACCTGACACACAGTAATCAGTTAAATTATATTTAATAATAACAGCCCATAGTTACAGACACATTTCAGCTCGTGATGAAAGATCAGCCCCATTCTGACATCTCAGGAGTTAAACAGGAAAAGCAGGAAGGGGAGGCAAGACAGGGAGAGGAAGACACCTGTCTGCTGTCACACAGAAAAGAAGCAACAAGTTAAAGGAGGATAAAACCCTCTTGATTTCTTCTCTAGTGCTGTCCCCTGTTAACAGTAGCGCTCTTCTTTTAATAGTGTATCACTGTTTTTCAAGCAGATGTGCAGCTCTCATTAGAGATAATCCTCCATGCTCCCTCATCTTCCCTTTCCCAGCTTTAGACAGATAACATTAGTTACTGTCCTTTCATTGCATTGTTCCATTTTGTGTACTCAAAGAACTAGCTGTATTACAATAATCTATGTATGTCAAATGGGATTAGGAAGGAAATGGAACGAATTAGCCAGAGTTACACAGTAAATAATCAAGGAAACTTTTAACAGGAAAATGCATCACTATAATTATGCAGGTAACATCAATTCTTTTTTTTTTAATTGAAACTTTTTTAATCTTCATTGTAGACAAAATTAAATGACACAGAAATTATTCTTTTTCCTTAATAATATCTTTCTCTGGAAGGGAAATACATATTCCATGTAATGCAATTGCTAGCATCCTTTATATGGTACATAGAGGGAGCTGTTGGCATAGGTTTATTAGACCAACCACTGTGAAAATTTTCCATTATTACCAAACCATTATTACTTTAACTGAAAAAATCATACTGTCATCATCAATATATGAACAAAAAGAATCTCACAAGTTTTAGGCACATAAAGAAGATATGAACTACAGTACAATATTCTGCTTTTTGCTGGACCTTGCATTCATTAGTATATGAACTCCAATAAGCAAAAAGTTTTTTGCTATCTATAAATAGAAAACTACGGAATATTAGCTTTACAATTTCTACAGTATTTGAAAACATATAAATGAGACAACTGTACATATTCCAGTGCGTATGTATGAGACTCTCTTCTATTATTTCTAATACTGCAGAACAGTCTGAAAGCTGGAATTTTTGTCCTCAATGGAGTGCAGGGGGACTGCTATCCCTGCCTCTTACTCTCCTAACCTTCAGCGACATTTTTCAGACTGTTCCTAAAACAAGGGACAGGAAAATATTTAAAGCAGAAGCTCTTACTCTATGAACAGTTTTAGTTGCTGTTAATTACCCATGTAAATGCAGCAATTTTATTCTGCAATTTTTTTTTCTTCACACATGAGCATCTAAAATTGTCACTAGTTTGCCCTCAGGATAAGTATTAACATTTAAAAACTGCAAAAATAGATTACATTATATGAATGGGACAGTGACAAGAGCTGTCTTTAAACTGGTTCATGAAAGATTGGTTAGGAAAAGAGTATCTTTAAAAAATGAAATATAAAAAGGAATCCACTCTTCTTTTTCTCAAAACTTACAAAATGCTTTTTAAACATTTTTGTCCATCCCCTTTCATTGCTGAAATTCTATAGGTTTCCAAATCCCTTGTGGTACTTGCAGTGTTGAAATCCTGAAATCATAACTATTCCCTCTGCAGTCCTAGTTCAGAAAACCCCAAACAGGAAGTTGTTGATATGATAGAAGAGATGTTACTTCCCACGAGATGTTTGACAAAACTGCTGAGACTCACAGCTTCAAAATGCAAGGCAACCTTGGCCTTTTTACCCAGATCAGGGCTGCGTGTTTTAAGGTTTATATCAGAGCTGGACATCTCAAAGAAATCACATTTCTAGGTTTTGTTAGAAAATCTTGGAGTTTAGAAACATCTTAAACCCTTGATGTGATTGACATGTCATACACTGAAAAGGCTGAACAATAACAGCAGGGTCACCTAATTTCCCAGTGAGCACACAGATGTTAACACTGGACGTACATGGTCACTTACCCATTTTTCGTTTGACTTGTAAATGGATTACATTTAGCACTGAACACAAAGGGAGTTGTTTACAATGCCTATTCTGTGCCCAATCTCCTCTTCATTTCAATCAGTGAGAGGTTTGACTGCCTTTGATATAAGCAAGAAGGAGCCCTTCGTTTCAGCTCACATGTAAATGCAATTTTGTTTGCTGTTCTACCGTAATGGCTGGAATAACAAGGACTACTGAATGATTTGTGTCTACCTCAAATTTTAGGTCTATCTGATAGTTTAAATTAAAAATTGCACTTCTTACTTGTGGCCTCAATTCAGCATGATACTTAAGCAGAATTTAACTTCAATGCATGCACATTCCCGGGGATTTAAATAAAGCTATCTGTATATTTAAAGATAGCTTCACACTTTTTGAACAGCAATCTAAGCTGTTGCCAAGATTTCTGCTTTAACAAGCACACAGCATCTGAAGAACCCATTTATTTATTCAGCAACTTGTTTTTAAGACCAAGTGCTTTTAAATCATCCAACTGAGTGTTGCATTTGTTTTGTATTTTCATTGCTAATACAATATTTGAAACCGTGGTTCCTCTGGAGCAATTTGTGAAGGAGGCGAAGGGGCTATTTGGTTTAGTACAGAAGTATCAAAAAATAAAAAATGGAAATTTTTATAATTGAGCCATTTCATGTTTGGAAGAAAACTAAAAGCTAATCTTAACTAAAGTGCTTTCGTTTCAGTTCATGACACTAACAGCTGCTGTAATTGTAGTGTTGAGGCAAAGAAGTTCTGTATTGTGAAAAATATACACTAAATTGTTCCTAAGTATCTCAGAAGATCTTACCTTCTGCCAGAAGATTTATATAGTCACAGTGCATTTATTTTTCACTGAACTGTCTTCGCCATAGCAACGAATCACAAAAATGTACATGTACTTATTGTGGAAAAAGTAAAGACACACAGGCAGCCCATACAATTCCTTAGTTGTCCATAAAGTGAATAATAGAATCATAAAATGGTTTGGGTTTGAAGGAACCTTAAAGATCACCCAGTTCTGACACATCTGTCATGGGCAGAGATGCCTTCCACTGCATCAGGTTGCTCCAAACCCCATCCACTTTGATGTTGGACACACCCAGGGATGGGGCAACCACAACTTCACTGACCAAGAGATAAACCTGAGACTGAAGATCTGAAGTGTTTCAAAACCTCTATGATCAATCTGCTCCCTCCTGGGCTGGGACGTGTGCAGGTAATGATTAATGACAGACATCAGAGGAGAATGAGGCTGGATGGAATTGTGTTACCTGAGGCTGGGAGATCCACCACAGTAACTGGAACACAAATGGATAAGGATTCAAGATTCTGGTAGCTGGTAGGTGGCGTTGGAGACTGCTTTTTTGGCATCTTTTCCATAGTCTTTGCTAAATAAAGAGAAATAAGATACTGATGGTGTTTCATTTAATCTTTGGACACAAGTAGGAAACTTGCAAGATATGGCTACCCCTCATCCTGACCATTTTCCCTCCAGTTTACTCAGAGTACTTTGTTTCCTCTTCATTTCACAGAACTCCACCTTTCCATCATTACTGTTTTATTTAACCATAAATATAGACTGAAAAATACATAGCTCTAGGGATTATCTTTATACTCCAAAATTCTGGACACTGGTTGAAGGTTCTGACTTTATGTTCTTTAACTTCTATTGAGAAAAAACTTTGATAAGGGTGAGTTCAGTTTCTCAGTTCTGTTTCATGTACTTAGTGAACCGGAAAATACTGGTATTAAATATGTATTTCCAAAAAAAAAAANNNNCCAAAAAAAAAAAAAAAAAAAAAATCCAAACTAATTTATGAATTTTTAGATGACTTCTAAAGTAACGTTGATAATGCATACATTTGCTGAACAGAAATATTACACAGGAAATAATTTACTACTCATGAAGCCTTTTTTTTCCTGGTTTTTCCAACCCAGTGCTGCGTCAATAATATCTCCACTTGATGTAGACCAGGAACTTGAACTTAAAACTCCTCCAACACCAATGAAATCACCAGACTATTGATGCAGTTTGGGTAGTTCTTACTAATTTTGTCCTGTTGGAACTCTTACACTTCAAATGAATGATACAGTCACCTTTCTTGTAATTAGCTAAAGCAGATATCCCAAAAGAAAGATCGGAAAACTGATGGTTCAGATGAGGGTTTTTTTTCCCCTTTTTCCTAAAGCCTCCCTCAAAGATCCATGATTGGTAAGCAAATAAGAGTGGAAATGCAAATTGCTATTGAAAAAATTAATTCTTTTCACATGCTATTTAAAGAGGAAGTTCAAGGAGACTGCTTTGCAGAGGGGAAAGCAAAATTAGGACTTTCTTAAGGCACACTGGAAATTCTTAGAATTTATTGACTTGGATGCTTTAGTGTGGAGTCTATAAATGTATGTCCCACTCTGCACAATTAACAGCACCAGCTCTTCAAGAAATATAAATCACTGTGTTTGTGGTTCCCATGTTGGTGAAGTCTCCTTTCTTTAATTTCCCATTTATAATCAGGTATGACTTAATAGAAAACCATTCATTTTTGGATCATCTTTTGAGTCATATGCTTCAGAGAGAGCACAGATGGACCAATAAAAGGTATTTTTGTACTACTCCCATAGTGTAAAAACTCAATTGCTTAGATAGAATTTAATGAAGACTCTCAATAATCTGATACTATTCCAAAACCAGGAGAAATAAATGAGAATAAAATAAACCAGTCATCTGCAGTAAGTTTTGCCCCAGAAATTTTGCATTTCAATAAAGTTTGAATCATGACTTTAAATGCATAGAAGACCATTCAAATGGAATTCAGCCCACTGAAAAGGAGTCTGCAGGAGGATCCCTGCATTGAGTCCAACACTTGTGCTTTTGTAGTATTTCTTGTTGGTAATGATAATAGCTATAACACACCTATCATTCAATTTTTGTCACTCTTTCCCTGTACCACACTAAATGTAACCTTAAAAATTCAAATCATTTCCAGTCATTTTTTTTAACTTAGAGCACCTTGTCTGAGGGCTGTGTAAACTTTGACCATGATGTCACATCTTCTGTCCTAGGGGAGTTAGGATTTTGTCATTTTACACCTAGAGGAGTAAGAAGGAGATAAGATGACATGTGCAGCACTCAAATCTCACCAGCATCAATGGTAAGAATGAGTCTAAGCACATGTAAATATTAGGATCTTGATACTGCTTTTTCAGTGTGTTATTCAAACCACTAATAAGGAATTTAATGTGGTCACCGGGGATTCAAATTTTAAACAATGAGGAGATTTGTAGGAAACTGTTAGTTAGAAAATTTACTTGGCTTTGCAGTTGTAAAGAGCAAAAAGAGTTTATTTTAGGCAAAATAGAGGCAAGTAAAACACAGACATATTCTCTACAATGCTCGTGTAGATTTCCCTCAGAAGGTTGTATTGGAAGATTGTCCTTCTGCATGTCTTGAACATTATTGTAGGATAATTAGAATCACCAAAGTCCATTGGCCAGAACAGGAGTGAATCTGGAAGTAAACACTGACTGTTGCACAGCTAAATTTAGATGAGCTGAAAGCAGCCCCTAATAGCAACAGGGACTTCCAAATGAAGCTTCACCAGGTGTCTTCACTTGGTTCCAGATTCACAAGACACTTCAAGATACAGAAGAACCACGGACTGATAGAGTTTGGTTGGTAGGGCTCTTAAAGCCCATCCAGTTCCAACCCTCCTGATCTGGGCATGGACAGCTTCCACTATCCCAGGTTGCTCAGAGCCACACACAAACTGGCCTTGAACACTTCCAGGGATGGGACATCCAGAGCTCTGGTCAGCCTGTTCCAGGACCTCAGCACCCTCACAGTCAGGAATTTCTTCTTAATATCTGATCTAAACCTACTCTTCCATTCTGTTTAAAACCATTCTCCCTTGTTCTGTCACTAATGACCTTGTCAAATGTCCCTCTGTAACTCTCTTTTTGTACCAAAGGCTGCTCCACCTCTGAGCCTTCTCCTCTCTATGCTGAACAACCCCAACCTTCCTTCACTGAGCTTATAGATCTGAAATCTTTAAAAACCAGAACATTTTGGCTGCTCCTTGTACAAACTCTCATCTTTTAGATGACGTCAGCATCAGATGGAGGTCATAATAAATCTCAAAATAAAGTCCAAGACTCAGAGAACCTCTTAGGTGGGCCCTGACAACATTTATGTTAGAGCTTGGAGATTTGAGCTTGGATGTTTGTTGAACTTAGGAGTAAAGGATTATTTAACATGACTTGTTCAATTTTGTCCCTCTCAAGAATACTGAGATAATTTGTTCAGAAGTGCAACTCCCAAAGTACAGTAATACTTCAAGATATAATCCTACAATCTCCTCCTGACCTTCTGAAACCTGATCCTGTTTTCTTCTTCTCCCTCTATAACCCCAAAAGTTGAGATTTTCCAGGAAGGAAATCCAAGTGGTACTTGAACCAGTTCCTGGAAACACTCTTCACACCCAGTGCAATATGGTCCTTATGAAGATCTTACTAACTTCTCATAGCTTTTGTGTTAGCACAACATTCTCAAGATGTTTCTTATATAGCGATATGTCCCTGAATATCATCCTTAGTGTGTCACAAAATCCTCATCACTCTTGTTTTGTAATTTCCGACTTAAATTGTACTGTAGAGTAAACTTTCCTGTTGTCACAGTGACTTCTGTATCTGTGAAGGTATAACAGCTCTTGAAAAGTTAGAAAATTCTAAATGTTAGCTCATATGGAAATTTATTTCTGGGGAGATACACGAATATATCTATTATTTTTTTTTTTCTTTGAATGATCTTAAATGTTGATTGGGTAGGTTAAGATTCCAGTCTTTGACTTGTTGTGTTAATTTCCCATCATGTGAAGATAGCAGAACTTCCAATTCTACTCTTGTTTTTTATTTTTTTTAAGCAGAAGTCCCAGGTGTTTCATTTTTAAAAGATGTTACAGCAATAAAAATGTTATTAAAGTGTCTTTGTTCATGCTGTTATAGTTGAGGTTGTGTCAGCATTTCCATTACAAGCTTATCTTTTTCAGAGAAAATGCTCTGGTCCATTGGGTAAATAACACATGTTTTTCTATGACACACACACACTGAGAAGCTTGAAATATTAAAGGATAAAATTGTTTAGGATCCTATCTTAATTTCATACAGTGTATGTTGTGTTGTAATTTTTCCCCATGAATGAATAAATCAAGTATTACCTGCCAGAGATCACAAATTTCCTTGTACCACAAACTTTGTCATCATCGTTTTTTATGTAGACTTTTTTTTTTTTTAATTGAAATCTGGACAAAATGTGTTTCTCATTACCATCATGCATACTTATAATTAGGATAATCCTTTGAAAGTTCAGCTAACCCTTAGAAATGTCATGGGAATGAAGATGTGGTGGGCCCCTAAAAGACAGGTCAAAACCAAAGTTTTGGGAGGTCTTTTCATGGTTTTGAGTTCTCAAAAAATAAGTACTTAGGTGTCTCAGACTTTATGTAGCATCATGTAACTACTCCAAATCATAGGCAGCTTTTGATACTCCTGTCCGAAGGGACATGACAAGGCTGTAAAAAAGAAACAGAAACCAGGAGAGCCTTCCTCACAGAAAACTGCTGAATAGGACACACCTCAGTCTATTAAGTTATTAGCTAAATCTGCTTTCTCAAGAGGCAGCTCTCACACCTTTTACATTCAGTTTATATGTTTTCAGTGATTCATTACAATGTCTAGACACCATTCCCACTGTTAATAACAACACATCTGTTAAACTGAATTCTGATCTTTCCCTGCTCTGGGGCTGTGATCCTGTACTTTGATGAGTGTTTTGGTTATTGCCATGATCCTCTTATACTCTTACACTCCTTCTGCCTCATCTGACCCTGCAGAAGGTCACGTTCCATAAGAGCAGCTTGGAAAATAAGTGGTTTGAATTTCACGCCCGAACTCTTCACTCAGTATTTGTTTCAAAAACAAACATTGTCTTTAATACAAAGGATGGGTGATCTCTGAGCTTGATCTCACTTAGTAGAGGAGGCCAAAAGCTTCACAGCCTCAGGCTTATTTTTGTTGTTGTTCTTGTTTATTAATCTCTGAATCCTTTAAGACCAAGTATCTTGTTGCATCCAGGTTTGTTGTAGAAATACTGACAAGTTACTTCTGGAAATTGGCATTCAGTTGTGCCAGGAGCCATACAAACATACACAGTAGGAGAATTTTCTTATCTACCTTAAACAAGAGAAGAGTTAAGAAAGATTTTCGATAGAGAAATAAATATAGAAGACAAGTGGAGAGGAATATTTCCACCATCTTTTGCACACAAGGAAGAGTCATATTAGATAATGCACCTTAAGTCAAATTTCAAGTGATTGGGTCATAAAAATTCCCATGTTTTTCCCCTGGACAAATCTCACTTTAACACAAAATTTCTTATATTTAAAGATTAGGAATTCTAAAGAGGAGATTCATTTGGCTCATTTAAACTTTTTTGTCTATCATCAGATTGTGATTTCCTAATTTTAACATTATTTGCCCTTGTCCGAGACATGTTTTCCAGGGTCATCATTCATCTGGTGTACTGATTAAAAAGCTTTTCCTTTGTCTGTTCATTTCTATATTTAATACCAAGTTGTCTGATTAGGTGCAGCTATTTTTTCCTATCTCTTCATAACTTTTGTGAGTGGATAACTCCTCTTCCTCGGTTTGAGGCTATGGATTGCTGTTTTCTTGCTCCAAATTAAGTCATGTCCTAAGCATAAGGTCTCGGGCTAAATGGGTCAATCTTTTTCCAGAGATTCATGGATATTGTGAGCAAGGTCCTCCTATCTCTGGATAGCTTAACTTGCTGTACTTAAAAACAGCAAAACCAAAGCAAACTATTTATGACTTGAATATAAGTTGTTTTAAATATTTTTCTTTAAATCCAGTTTTCTGGAATGAAGTATTTTTGGCATTCACGGTTTTCATAAAGAAAAGGCCAATGATTTTCTTCTGAGAATAATATGTGGATAATTAAGATAATGTTTTCAGCAATCTGAAGTGTGTAACTACCTTCATACAACTAAATCGGTTTCAGTTTGTTGCGTTTTTTTGCACCCTTCATATATTTTATTTAACTGCACCACAAAAGAGTAGAAAGAAATATGATGGTTTGCATAATTATACAGCTACTTCATTATAACATTATATTCTTGAGTCTTTCACTTGGAAATTTTCTCCATAACTGAGCCTTTTAGGATTTTTCCTTTTCTTCCCTCCTAGCTGCACTAAGTGTCTGTGTCTAAGAAGGAAGCATTTGCTTTGGGTTTATAAAGGTGTATGGAAACAGTGAGGCACAGAAAAATATGCATAGCAGTGTATGTTCTCTGTATAACATGTATGTGGATCTATATGTGTGAATACATAAGCACATTTGCACATACAAGTAGTATTTAATCAACTGTTAAGCCTTGAAAGCACAATCATATTAAAAAGTCACTTATTTTGAAGTTACACCAGAGAGTGGTTATTAATAACTTTGATAAATTGAGGAAAGCTTTGATAGCATAAAGGAAGTAGAGGTTGTTTTGTGTGGGTTTTTTTTGGTTGGTTGTTTTTTTGGTTTTTTGTTTGTTTGTTTTTGGTTTTTTATTTTGTTTTGTTTGGTTTTGGTTTTTTTGGGGGGTTGTTTGTTTTTGGTTTTGTTTTTGTTTTTGTTGTTTATGTTTTGTTGTTGTTTTTGTTTGTTTGTTTGTTTTTGGTTTTTTGTTTTGTTTTTCTGATGAGTTTCTGAATACTGGTGGAGAATAAACCATTTGTGGGGGGGAGGGAGGAGATATTACTTACCAAGAACTGCAAGCACCAATGCTTAGTTTAAGACATATTTTATTGGTAAAAGAGGGGAAAAATTACAGAAACAACTCCAATTGAAAATTCTGCTTCAGTCTCTCAAACATTTTCCTCTAGATCCCAGTGCCCCTCATGTACCTTAATCCACTGCAGCTGCTCAGTGCTGTTTGTGAGGAGCTGATACAGGACAAATCTGACTTGGCAGCTGTGCAAAAGCCAACCTGCATCACTCAGCTGCCAGCATTCAGCTTCAGAGAGGAAGAATGTTTCTGCTCTCAGGTTATACTCATCGTTCTAGGGAAGGGAGTTTCTGGTTTCAGCCTTTGTGTACTTGCTCAGAGATGGGAAATAGAGAGAGGAAACCTTGAGAAACTGCTACACAAAGCTGTAGTTGTCCCTATATTGGAGAAAATGTTTGAGCACCAACCATTCTCCTTCTGTATCAGACAACCTGATGTGGTGTATAAAAATCAGGGGTAATATTTCTACCCAGTTTTTCTAAAAGAACAGTATTTTGGAGGTTTTATTTTGTGTAAAGTGTCTGCATATTTTTATCCTTGTAAACTGTCTAAAACCCAAATATCTTTAAGGTTTTACAGTCTTCAGTAGTTCTCTGTTTCTTTTTCCAGAACTAACAAACACTTGCTATTGAGAAGTTGAAGAGAAATTGTTTCTCACTTGTAAATTCTCTTTAGGGAACTGTTCTGACAGTGACAAAACTCCTGCTGTGAAGTGCTTCTCAGAACAGTCAGATTTATACCCTCAATAATGATCTGGTGAGACCCCTCCCCGGGGTCCTGGGGATCCCCAGCACAGGAAGGACAGAGACCTGTTAGAGCAAATCCAGAAACCACCAAGACGATCAGAGGAATCATTCCTGTGAGGAAAGGCTGAGAGAATTGGGATTGTTCAGCCTGGAAAAGAGAAGGTTTGGGGTGGCCTCATTGTGCCCTTCAAGGGACTGAAGGGAGCTGACAGGAAAGATGGAGAGAGACATTTTGAAAGAGTATAAGATGACAAGACAAGGGGAAAAGGCTTCAAACTAAAGAGAGTAGGTTTAGATGGGATATCAGGAAGAAAGTCTTCCCTGTGAGGGTGGTGAGACCCTGGTACAGGTTTTCCAGAGAAGCTGCCCCATCCCTGGAGGTCTCCAAGGCCAGGCTGGGCAGGGCTTGGAGCAGCCTGGGATAGTGGAAGGTGTCCCTGCCCATGGCAGGTTCTGGAACTGAATGAGCTTTAAGGTCTCTTCCAACCCAAACCATTCTGATTCTAAGATCCTTAGTGCAAACACGGCAGCATTCCCGTGGATTTCATGGTATACTGGTGCATATGAAAGGAATTTCGAGCACTCAACTAATCTTTTGCCTTTAAAGTGAGTAGCTTAAAATGGAATATTTTTTAATAAAACTTTTGCACTTCTGAGCAAAGAGAAGATTGGTAATCCATGCTGGTAGCTATCAACATGCAGCCTTGTCTCAGAAGGGAGCATGTTTTGTATCTGTCAGATATTGGCTTACATAAAGCTTGCTGCAAATCCAGAGAATTTTAGATCTTGTAGATAAACTGGATTTAGAAACAGCTGAGACACAGAGGGATAATTTTAGTGTAATTTTGCCGGTTTTTATAACATTCTTTTGCAAAGAATGACAAAGCTGAACTCAGAGTGATTTATTGAGAATTTGGATCATGTTGAGTATTTCCACTTACAGAAGTCAATTTATCCATAGGTCTCTTTGAGTACCTTTCAGAGAAGAAAAGGAGTTGTTTTCCACATTTCATAAGCAGGTGATATTTGAAAGCATGCAAATAGGTGATTTCTCCCACATTTACACAGAATGTCATCAACTTTGTTCCTGCCCATGGGCACAGAGGTTGCAAAGAGATGATCTTCTAGGTCCTTTCCAACCCAAACCTTATATGATTTAATGAACCAGGGTTGAGGATAGAAACTTTGGCCTCTTTATCTGTATTTACCGTATAAACAGCCAAGACTACTTAGATTTAAAATTATTAACCCTCCTGCTTGCAATTCCTCTACTAACAAAGCATATACAGAGTGTTCAACTGGAAAACTGCAGAGCATGACAGTCAATGTGTTGCTACAATACTTGTTGTTATGAATTAATTAGCTGATTTACATTTATATAGCACACTTCATGCAGAATCAACACATGGCATTATACACTTAAACTACATTACAATTAAACAGAAATTCTGCTAGAGAAGTCAAGACAAGGCATCCAAAATAAACCACCCAAAAAGCTCAAAAAAATTAAGTTTCTCACAGCTCTTGTGGTAAGCAGCTTATTTAAATAAGAAAAAAAAAAATCAAATCTTTAAGAAAGGGCAAGTACAAGTCTCAGTTATGTGGACAGTGACTGATCAGCTGTTCAGGGAGGTAAATGGAGATGAAAACAAGATGTGAAGAGTATAGAAATATTGTAAAAATAATTATGCATTTGACAGGAAGCCTGTGCAGCACCCTCCACCCCCGTGTGATAAGCCAATGTATGCAAGTGGCTGTTCTAGGTGCCGAATTTTGTGCAAACCAGGGATTTACAGAATGCGTGGTCAAGGAAGGCTGCAAATGTAAAATGGCAGCAATCCAACTGTGGTGCTACAAAATGTGAGTCAGGAGCTGTGCATCCCACTGAGACACAAATGTTCTTAACCCACTAAATTCCTGAGATGACTAAAATGAAGTCTGAACATCACGGCTCACTTCAGCTGATTAGGAAATTAAGATTCTACTCCCAGCCAAACACTGAGTGAAGACTCATTTTTGAAAGAGGTATTGGATGTAAGCAAAAGAGGAAAAAAACCTATTTAATTTCTCTGACTTACAGAGTTAGGAAAGAAAAAATTAAAAGATCCAAAGTTTGACTTTTGACAAAAGGCATTAAAAAACAAAAGGTACACCATTAGAAGATAAAATTATTTTTAGTGACTTCACCATGAAAATATTAGAATTCTGTGTCTTCTTTAACTCTCTTAGAGTGAAATCTTTGAGACAGATGTTTCTGTTCTCTGGAACTGAAGGACTGTTCCAGGCAGGAATTCTCAGATGTCAGCACTGACTGAACCCTTTCTCCAGAAATGGGTTCTTCCAATGTCTTATATAGTCTTAAGAATAATTTTGACTGATTGAATTTTCCCTTTTCAACCAAACTCAGTTCCTTCATTTACCATTTACTCTTACTGTTTCATTAAGTTCTTGTTCCAGTGAGTGCTAATTTTATACACTAGAAATAAAAGGTATTAAGGGATATGATACTAAAAAATACTAATTTTTCAAAGTACAAAATGAACTTCTAATTAACCATATTTGAAGTAAAAACTGAGAACATGTTTTCCAGAAGTGTTCCTCAAGAGTTGTTTTTCTTTTCAGCCAAGCACATCTAGATTTACAAAAGATTGTGAAAATGTACAGAAAAAAAAATAAAATAAAAGCAAATAAAAGCAAGCAGAGTTCTGAAAAAAATGAAGCAGCCAGCTTGATTAGAGACATGGCAGGTTTTTGGTAGCCTGGTATTGGAAACTTCATCACACAACAGTTCTTATTTTCTGATTTGTTTGTTTTTGCTTTTATATTTTCATAATAAAACCTCTGTCATCAGTGGGCAAGCCAAAGCTTGGGCCCAGAAGCTGAAGATAATTCGTGGTGCTGCAGTTTGAATATTAAATGAAGCTTTCCACTTGGATCTCATGGCTCACATGCATTCCATACATCCCACCACATACCTCATGTCCTTCAGATTGCACAAGTTTCCCTGTGGGGTTTTGGAAATGTGCCTTTCATCCTCTGGCATTATAAATTTTGGGGTTGTCATTACCTAGACACCTTCTCTTTCCTCAGTTCATACTCAGCTGTGATCCTGAGAGAGAGGAAAGGATAATGGGTCATTCCCAGTGTGTCCAAACACGTCTCTACATCTCTGTGCCACAATCCAGCAAAGCTGCACAAATGCTGCAGTGGGGATTTCTTTCCTGGAGCACTGGCATAAGAAATACACTGGGGGAACGTGGGAAAGCTTAAGGTATTTGACCAAAATGAAATTATAGCCGTATCAGTGGTCAGCAATAAATTTGAGCAGCCTAGTGTAAATGTTGACAGCTATAAATTACACATGAATGGATAAGTCATACCAGGGGATTGGATGAAACAAAAATGGAAATAAATAAATACATCAGAGAGAAGGGAAAAAAAAAAAAAAAAAAAAAAAAAAAAAAAAAAAAAAAAAGAAAAAAAAAAAAAAAAAAAAAAGGGTGGGGGGGGAGAAGGAGAAAGTAGCAATCTACACACCCAAGAAAAACATGTCAGTGTCCCTCCAGCTACACTGGCAGTTTAGGCATGGAAAAATTACTGAAGGCAGATCATCATTATCAGAGCAAGAAAAAGATGTCTCTAATAACTGTGTTATCTGCCATCAAATCTCCAGAGACAAAAATAGACTCATTTGCTCCAAGGTTTCAAGGGTTACAGAGCGAGGCAGGAACCACAAAAAAAAAGAGATTGATACCAGGGATTAAAGATCACAGCTGTACAGAGAGGAGGTGGAAACAAATTGGCAGTGTTTCTAAAGCCCTGATGAAAGAAAATGGTGCCTTGCTAGGGAAGGTGACAACTGAAAGATAAAAGTAGGAAGGAAATGTTTTAATATTAGAGCTGAGCAAAATGTTGGTAATGAAACAGAGGTGCAGTTTTGCTTAGTTTTGCACTCCCTCACAAAGTGAGAGCTTGGATCGCTTTCTCAAGGTGAGCAGTCCCGAGCCAATTTATTATATCTTCTGGTGGAAAGGATACAGAGGAAATTGTGATTGCCCTCGCTGAGATACAAACCCAGCCATATGGTTATCCAGCCTGGTGCACCAGAGTGTTTCACTCCTTTATTGAGTTACCTCAGGCCTGACCAGGCAGAGCTTGGTTCTATCCCGGGCAGGGATGGAGCTGCCAAGCTGTGCAAAGCTGGGGCTGAGCCACGAGGTAACCAAGCAAAGAGCTGCTGTAATGGCCATCAAATCCCCCAGCAGAGCAGGTATTAAATTACAAACCATTAAGGATTAGCCCAGGAGCCGCTGCAGGAAGTGCTAAAGGCAGAGATTTCTGCAGGCTCCTTTCTCTCCCAGGCAGGACAGGATGGATGGACCCAAAGCACACGGTTACGTGTATTAAGCTTGATCACAAAATGGAAACCTTCTTGTCTTAGTACTTGACCCTGAGAATTGCTTAGCTGGCAACTCCCCCTCAGACTGGTGGGAGTTGAGAACAGGGGAGAAAAATAAAAAAAATAGGGATCTTCCTTAAATCTGTCTGCTTAGTTTAGATTTTTATTACAGAAACCTAATTTTAGCTTCTCAAGTTCCAAATTACAAATAGGGGTGGAAAAAACCTGAAAGAAACATTTTGGAAGCTTTCTCCTATTTGTTTCCTTAAATTCTATTCCCAAAATGTCAAAATTTCCTGGAGTATTAGCCGCTGCTGACTTTGACTGCTTGCTGATAATGATGCAGTGATGCTGATTCATTAAAACAATGAGAATTATTTTTTTTAATATATATAAAATCGAGTTTGCATTAGATGAGCACAGTCTAGACATCTTGATACCAAATCTTTTTTCCTGCAAAACTGCTTTTTGTTCTTGGACCCCTACCATGGCTGACCATGTGGCAGGGATACATTTCTGTGCTGGAGGGGAATTGGGAAGAATTTAACATATTTCTGAGTACAACACCCTGAAAAGACATTCTTCTGCAAGTTCCCAAGCAGCTTCAGTGAACTCATTTTTTTATATGTATGGATAAAGACTTTATGTGTATGGATATATAGCCTGTAGTAAAGAAGAAGTGTCCATAGAGTAATTTTGAATTGAAATCATGGCCTTACAGTGCATTAGCTGTGACATTTTCCTCAGTGAATAATAATGACAGGATTGGTAGTGGATTAGGCCAAAGAAACAAAAAAAAAATGTCCCCAGGTTGTAAGGAGCAATTTATCCCTATATTGGGCTGGGCAATCCCAGATCAGAAGAGGATAATTTGTTATTTTAAGTGAGGTGCTGAAGAGCTTTGGAGCAGAGAAGCGTGTTCTGTCTGCTGCCAATAAAGGTTAAAATGGTTAAAAATTCTCATGAATTCTTATGAAAGTCCTTATGAACTTTAGTTCTTTTCAAGGTTCTGAAAAACACTCAGAACAAATCCCTTATGGTGATTAATTAGCATCCATTGGACTCCACAGAAATTGCTTATACAACAGTTTGTCATTCCTTGCAACCAGACACTATTGGCCCAAAGAGGTTAACTGAGGACAAAAATATTGCTGCTCACTGCTTCTCTAGATCAATGCAAAAGTAAAAAATAAAAAAATATATAAACTTTTAAAAAGGTATATGCTCTTTTGACTGTTTGTCCTTCTGCTGTCGCTTTGTTTTCCTACTGCCTGCAAATCCAGAAGACGCAAGTATTGCCCTCCCAACCATAAGAAATGCAAAACAATTAGAAGGGAATTTGAAACTCTTGTTTTGTCATTTATTTCTAGCTGATGGATTCGAAGAAGTGTAGTTGAGCTAAGTGATGTTTCAGCCACTTTTGCTGTAAAGATGAGGATGGGCAACTCTCATTTCCAGTGCTGTTTTATCTGCTTTTTCTGCCTGCAGAAACACAAACTCTGATTAAAACACTTCAGGTGCCTTTCCCTTAAAGCTTTCTCCTGCATAAATGAGCTGGTGATGGATTTCTGCTGAACAGTTTTGAAGCATCTCTGCACCTGACTTCCCAGCATCCAGGATCATCCAGACTCACAACTTCAGCCTAAGATGTTCCATAAATAATTTTAAATGACGATTGTCACCCATTGATCATTAGTTCACCAGAAGTTGGATCTAGGGTGAATATTTTCAGGAGTTATTTCTCACTGTTAAGAGTTCTGAATAATTATCCACGTTATATAGCTTCCCAGAGATTACTCACCATTAAGCAGATTTAGGTCTTGTTAACCATGGGGAAGGAATTGCTGAAATTCTTTACGTGTACATGGGGACACACTTGGTCCTTGTAAAGTGCCTCGTTTGTTTGTTAGTACTACTTCCAGCATACAGTAATTAAGATTTATACTGCTTGAGGATATTTGATGTTAACACTGGAAATTATGTTTTTCTGTAATCAGAATGTAAATGGGGTGTGGGGGGGAAGGTACACTTGAGACTCCTTGTGTTCATGAGTGTGGAACTGTCATTTATATTTGCTTTCGCACAGCAGTTCAAAAGTCCAAGAGCAGCCAGGGCCATATCCAAATGCTGTATCCACAAAGATTTAGAGAGTTCTGTGCTTTCAAATAAGATTTAATAACAACAGAAACATCTCTGTTAACCAGAGTGGATATAATCCTTGTTTCTACATCCTAGAACTTAATGTGTAATAACAAGGTCTCTATGAGGGGAATACACAGGCTGCTAAAAAATTTCAAAATATTTTAAGAAAAATCTTCTTTGTCAATTTTTTTTCTGTGACATTATTGTTTTGGAGTAACAGACTCTGCCGTGAAAAATTTGCAGTAATCATAGGGAAAAAAAAATTAGAAAAATAATAAAATCAGCTCCCCATTTTTCTGAGGCGCTGCAGTTGTGAGCCCCATGGAAAGACAGAGAGAGAGAAGGGAGATCAAAATATATTTTGATTGACATGGTCATGATGCATCCTGCATCACCCTTTTTCTTACCAGACATTCTAGTCAGAGGAGCAAGAGTTTATGCATTACTAATGATTGCAACACAGCAATAACAGACTTTTTTCCCTGGTAAATAAATATCCTTTTCCTTAGCAAAGTGAGAAAACATTTTACTATTAAATTGCAGAATAATATAGAACTGAAAAATAGAGAACAGAAATCAGATGTGACCTGAGAGGTTTATGACTGAGGGAACAGCCTGGAGTGACACAGCTCTGCTAAATTCACATTGGAAAGGGGAAAATGGAATTCTTTCAGAAGGGAAGTACATTTACTTCCCAATTAGTAGGCTTGCTTCCCAATTCAAGACAAATGCTGTATTCATCTAGTTACCAGAATTTGATTTGTGTTTAATTTGAAACATAGTTATGGATAGATGTATTGATATACCTTCTGCTTTTTTTTTCCCCTGTCTTTTTACTTTTTCACTCTTTTGTAAGTTTTTAACAGAAGAATTCAAAACTGAACATCAATACAAGGAAGCACATTGTGGTGGTGTTTGTTTTTTGTTCTTTGTGTCAAGACAGTGTCCTTTCATACCTGTTATTTCAAACTAGCTAGAATGAAAGTTGAGTTTAATAAAGCTTTTTTGAGCACTCAAGTGACATTAATGTTTCAAAAATTATAACCTCCAGGGCCACAGATATGCACCTGACATCCTGGCATTTATTTTTTAAACATAAATTAGTTTGGAAGTGGTTTAGTCGAAATAATTTACCTTTATTGACTACTTTCCAATGCAAGAATAAACAATTCAATTGAATTTATCCAGCTATTAGGTTGCCTCACCCCAACAAGCTTTAAGCACACTGGTTGCTTTCAAACAAAATTTAACAGGGACGCTGTTATTTAAAAAAGAATTAAATTTGTGTGAATCTCAACAGTTAAGTAGGTTCAAATTAGTAAGGAAAAAGCAGAAAAGGCTCAGCTGGTAAATATTCTGTTTGGCCACAGCAATGAGCACATGAAGAGATCCCAACCAGCTTCAGCCTTCCTCTCACATTGACTTTGGCCTGCTGCTCATGGAAATATCCAAGGGATACAGGGCAGAGCTGGAGATGTTGGTGTTGGAGTCAAAGAAGGAATAAAGAAAGAGGCACAGGGAAGTTCATCAGAGAAAAGGTTCTATTAGCTCCACTGCCCAGAGAGCTCATTGGTTTTGATAGCAAGAAGCAATTTCCTGCACTTTAGAGTGTCACTTGGCTGGAGCTGTAAATCAGTGCAGCTTATGGGAATACCAAGGTGTGCTAATTATATTCTCCCTGGCATTAAAATGGATCCTCTATGGCATTAAAATCCCTCCTAGGAAGAACTGACCCTGTGAGGAGATTCCTTGATTTAGAGCCTGGGTAATAATGATAACCATAATGTAACAATACAACTTGAAAAATAGTATAAGGTACCATTTTACTAGTAAGCAAATGCTTTAAAAACAAAGACAATAATGCAAAAACTCCTGAAGAATAAGCCAAAAGGTAGGAGATAAACAGGATTTTTCTAAAACCATAATAATTGCTACCAGATATGAATTCTGGAACAACATAAAATATGCACAGAATAACTGATTCTTCTCATCTTGAAATTTTTTAATGCATTACTCAGTATTTTGGATGGAAAGCAAGAGATACTCCTTGTAAAATCACAAGAAAAGGGATAAGAAAATGCCATAAACACCAGGGAGAAGGCCTTTCACTTCCTTCTGTTATGATTGCTAAACAGCGAATTAGTGAATGAGAATCATCTGGAACCCAGATGTGCAGTGACTTGAGTATGTCATGTTCTGGGCTATTCTAATCATTAAGTTACTTAACACAAACAGGTTTTTGCTTTGCCAGCATCTTCTCCACAAAGTTTTATGAACCCAACTTTTCATTTCCCATTTCTTTTGTCTGTTCTTCAAAACCAAAATGTTTCACCTGAAGCTGAATAAAAAGCTTCATATGCCACTGACTTTCCTTTTGACAATTCACTTAGGAAAAAACAACAAAACAAATTTCAGTCTCTATAGAATCATTTTTTTTTTCCTCCCCTGGTTTGACTAAGTGAGGAATAATCTATTATTTATATTCCTACCCACTACACACAGAGCTCTCTCTGGGGAGAAGACGAGATAAAGAGCAAACTACCTGCGACAGATGTTGCTCATATTCTCTCATGCACTATGGGAAGGTGCTCAGATTCTGCCGTGGTGCAAGTGGCATGTGGGAAATAGAGAGAAGGGAAACTGTAATGGTGTTCTGAGGAGGGAAAATAGTTTATGTAAAACATTCTGCCTCTAACAAATCATCCCATAAGCTGTTGCATCAAGGTAGGCAAACCACTGGGACACAGCTTTTCATTTTACACCTTCATTCTTGACTGTGTCTCCTGCACGAACCAGCTACAGGACCCTGCTGTTCCCAGCACTGTGCCTGAATTCAAATCACAGGGAGCAGAAGCAATGAGAGCCTTAAATCAAGGAATTATTGGAAAGCAGTAAGGAAAATTGTATTTTCCTTAATTAAGAACACAATGCAATTGATTAAAGGGAAGGAAATGCAGTAAGGTATATTACTATGACAGTACCTGGTACATACATGCATGTCTGAATTGCTTTTGAAGGGCTGTGATTTTCTAGTTGGGAAGTCTACAGGTAACCAAGATGTTTCTGTTCTCTCTTCTAAATTGAATGTCTGCTCTTTCTTCAGCACACACTTTCTGTATATTTTTCTTTAGAAGCAATTTTGAGCAAGTAATCGAAGTATTTAGAAATCTACTAGACAACTGGAACACTGATGTCTGAGGGAGCCAGGCTCTGAAATATGGAGGATTTGAATATTAGAACCCTTTAGATCAACGGAATTCTTGATGGTATTGTCATAAATAATGTTCAGTAAACCAAGATTCCGTGTTATGGTGGTCTGTATAGGAAAGTTGGCTGTAGCCCTGGCTTGACTGGAGCAGCTCAGCAGATGCACATCAAATGTTTCAGAAGTGTGAGAGAAGATAAAGCTCTAGGAATGGTTTGCAGGCAGGAAATGAAAACCCCTTCTGAGTGTGATTTTTTTTTCTTGTCAGCTCTAGGATGAAAATACATATTACAGGAATTTGGGATTCAAACGTATCTCACAAACCATGTCAGCATCAGAAGCTGCTTCCTACTTAATTCCTCCCCCAGACAGAGATTTGATTACCCATCTGTACTCATTTGTCCTCTCAAAAATGTTCTGGAGAAATGGAAACAAAGTTCTTGGAATCCCTGGAAAGCCCTTTCTGATAAAACTTGAGCTACTTATCCTTTTACATAGAATACAAAAGATATTTAAGTTTTTAAGTTTTATGTTTATGTGAACACCTGTATCTCAGTGGCTGTACTGCCATTCTCCTCCCTTCCTGTAGCTTCTGAAAGATAAGCAGATAAAAATGTTTCCAAGTTATTCAATGCAGTTTTTTCTCTAGAAGCTCTTCTTTCCTCTGTGTGTGCCCAGTCTTTAATGGAGCTAATATCAAGTAGAGATTATATGTTCTTCCGTGAAACAAATTATATACTCATAAAAACTTTTTGCTAGTCAAAATTTTAGAAAATGCCATTATGCATCTTGCAGTGCTTCAGTCTGGATAATTTTTTAAATCTTGAAGAAAAATACAACTGAATGCAAGGGAATTTTTCTATGCTGGAAAATCAAGCTTTCCCTACTTATTAAAAAGAAAAAAAAAAAAAAGGAAAAGAAAATTTTGGATTGGTGGAGACCATCCTACTTTTCCATAATTGCCTGCCTCTTATTTTTATGAACTACAAAGTACAAAGAATTCAGCTGGTCAGAATTTTTACTTATATGCTAAAACCCATTTATTCCTGGGCAAAGTGAAAGGAAAAAGAAAGTGTGTATGTAGAACCCTAGTAATTTAGTTTTCAGTAGGTCATGTTGCTGCACAGGCTTAAGAGCTAGTTCACACTGTTATTGAATAAAAGCAAAAAGTATAGTTACCATAGCAATGGCCACAACATGTGATGCTGATTTTTTTTCCCTCTGAGATTTAAAAGTCTCTCACATTTTTAAGGAAATATGCATCAAAATATCTCATCTGCACTTGAAGGCCTTGGTGGTTTTTATTGAAATGCACCAGATTTGATGTGTTCAGCAGCAGCTCTTTACCGGAGCAATTTTGAAGGCCAAGTTGCAAGAGCACTAATAGTTTGAACACAGCCTTATACAGGCTTTTTGTCGCTCGCTGCTGGAAATACACATTTTCATGTCTTCCTGGGTTTGCAAACAGAAGGGAAATGAGAAGCTGTATAAAGGAGGTTATATTTGCAAAATCAAGTAAACATTGTGTCACGTTCCTTCGCTCTGGAATGGCGAGTGTAAAACAAGTATCACAAGTTCTGTGTCCTGAACTATCTTGGATGAAAAAATCTCTGGGTATATCCTATCATTCCCCTACTTTCCCATTAACCATAAATGGAAGAGTGGAGAATATATGATGTGGGTTAACATCTTAGTTTAGGAGGTAAGTGTTTGCAGTATTAAACTTGCAGCAGTTAATGATTTACACATGTTTCAATGGTTTACGTGGCACAAACTTTAATTATAAATCAGCTATTGCAAAGGACAAGAGTCCAAAAACTTCTGTCTGCTGTCTTTTAAAAAACCTTCCAGCTAATCCATACTTTTGGAAGAAATTTTAGGAAGATAATACAAAATGACTTTGTCTTGGCACACAGGAATTCCTGCTGGCAAAGAAGGGTATTATGAAGCATATTTCTACTGGTAGCACAGGCTTCTGGAAGAAATTTAAATGGAATTTTTAGAACAATTCAGTCTTCAGAGATCCTTTATTGCTTCCTCACAGAGCAGGTTTAGTATTCACTGAAATTTTATTTAACTTCCATTGGCTACGTAAGCACTTTCCTTCAGTTACTACTTGATGAGTCTTTTCCTTTTTACTTTTCATGTTAAGCCAGTGGTGCTGGATCGTTTTATGGACCTCTGAGAAAACATCACTGTTGATATACAAATATCTGTGCAGGGAATATGAGCCTAAAAAATGTGCTAGTTTTTCTCAGTTAACTTTTCAGAGGGTCTCAAAAGCATCACACAGTCTGCAGGTTGAAAATAGATGCCCTGAACTATTAAAAAAGCATTGCTATAGTCTGTGAAATAATTATTACATTTTACCTCTGCAGCTGATACAGATGAAGTCCTGTGTAGGCATCCTATAGTTGATTTATCAATGGAAAATATTATTATTTAATTTTAATAATAATCCAGTGTAGAAGACAGTCATATAGAGACAGAGCAGTAAATGAGTCAGGTAGAGATCATTGACAGTGAGTAATGGTTTCATATAACACAAAATGTCAAAAGAATAATTTACAGATAATATTAGGAAGGGTAAATGAGGAGACAATGGTTCAAAGTGAAAATAAGCTCAGGGTGCAGGGATCCAAAAATTGTGTTTGAAGGCGATGTAATGCAAATACAAAGCTGGCAGTGCTGCATCCCTTTGAAAGAGAGGAAAGTCTGTGGTCTAATTGTAAAATATGGTTCCATTTACTGAACAAATAATGTTATCAGCAGGACAAGAGGAAAGCTGAGAAGAAAGCACTGGTTTATACTGTGGGCAGTCACCTGTCTACAAATGGGCAGAACAAAGGGTATGGATTTGTACAGTCCCATTTAACTACTTTGGGATTATTTTGTACAAGTGCCATATCATTTTTCATATCTGTACATACAATGTTGAAAATAATGATTTGGTTGTTCAGCCTATAATGCCAACACATAAATTTCCTTCTGAATGGAGGTTCCTTCTTAATTACATTCAACTGTACATCGCTGGTCTGTGGAACAGGTTTATTTTTGAGTCACTCATTTAACAGGTGCTTGAGAGCAATACAAAGATACTGTGAACATGGTGATGGGATTTAGACCAAAAACATTCATCAGACCCAATCGGGATACAACAGGCAGAGGAAGATAAATTTTGGATCAAAGGACTGTTGGTGAAAAAGAAGCACTTTTTTTTTCTCATTGGTATATAGGACTACATTACTGGGCTCAGTTACCTGCCAGTTTTGGCAAGTATGTAATCTCATCTGTAAATTCAATAACCTCAGTTTTGAAAGTAATTAAAGTGCTGTTCTTCCCTTTTCGTATTGGACATATGCCCCAGAACTTAATGACTCTGATGTTCAGAATTTTACTTTCAATTTCCAGTCTCTATTCCTGGCCAGCACTGGAATGTGCCACTATTATTCTGTACCCTTTCTCCTCTGTAGTGTTTTGGGGAGTGACATTTAGTTCAGTCTTTAATCTTCCTCATTATTCTTGAGACTTTTAGTCTGTGTTAAGAGTACAGATATCTTTCTTCAGCAACCTTGTCATGTGAACACTAAGGCCTGGTTTCAACATTATAGCACATATTTATTTTTCTAATTAAAAAAGCAGCAACAAAAAACCCAAACCCTTCAGGACGTGATTAACATTAATCTTCTCTAGCATGAGTACAGTCTGTTATGATCAGCTCAGGAGTTGCAGTTGTTTACAAGGTGAGATCAACACAAACCCTCACATTTTGGAGTAGACTGAGAGTGCCTTCTTTTAAACATCCCTACAGAGCACACCTGTTGACCAAAATCTCACCATTTACTGTTCTTTCATGGTCCATTTACAATAAAATGTTACATCCTTCTTGTTCTGGTTTCCTTGATTTTGCAGCCACTAACCCAGCCAGCACAGTTGCTATCCCTTTAACACACTGCTTCTGTCCCAGTATACATACTATGTTTTTATTAAATCCATAATTCATATTTCCAAGTTCCTTTTCTCACATCAGGAGTTGTAAGCAAGAATAGTAATGACACACATCAGGAGTTATAAGCAAGGATGGTAATGATATAAGGATGTTGCAACAAACAAAATGTTGTGCAGGCGCAGTGCTGCTCCCCATGAGCCTCCATATAACTCCCCTGCCTTTGTGCTGAAGAATCACAGACTGAAAATGCTTCCAGCTAGACAAATGTTTTGGGGATTTGGATCTTAAAATGAAAGGATCAGACTGTGTGTTTGCAAGTTCTCACTGGCCATTGTACACTGCACAAAGACCCTGTTAGGTAGGGAAAGATTTGTTGCAGCCTATTTTCTTCAGCTAATGTTGTAGCAGGTTAAAAAAGATAAAATGCCCTTAATTTTTTAGAAATGGTTCAAAAAATGTTTGAATATTTAACCTCAAAATTTTTGTTGTAGAAGTGGATGATCACACACACTTATTTACTCTTTTTCTGCTACAGAAAAATGACTTCCACAAAAAAAAAAGAGAGAAAACATGGAGATATGTGCATTACTATGTAGGTCAACTATTAATTGGTTTCAAAGGGCTTTATTCTTTAAAAGAAATGATCCTTTTATACTTACAGGAGACATTTGTTCCATTTGCAGTATAAATTGGGACACATGCAGTTTCCTTTGTTGTTCTCCAAACCAAGATGATTAAGCAAGCTCATTAACTCAATGAGCAATACAGTAAGACCTTTTGCAAACTACTTCAGAAGAAAAGTAGAAAAATCTCTATAAACACAGGTGAGCAATAAAATACCAATAAGGCAAAAGTATTGTTTGCAGCATACCCTTAATCAGTGGCTATTCTTTTTACGTCTCAGCATGAAATCTCCACTGAAGAAATCTCTGAAGTTAGTTTCACAAGAAATAATCAGGAGAACTGTATAAAAACTAACAGCCAGTAAGAATTAGATTTTGCCTATACAAAATACCTATTAGATGTTCACAAATGGACCACTTGCATTTTAAAATATTTTGGCTTTCTGTCAAAACTCAAAATTGTCCAGGCAGTGAGGGATCAAATTAGGAATGCTAATGCCTGTATAAAATTAAATCTGACCAGGATGTCAAGGAAAGAAAAAAAAAAAAA
>VXBN01006019.1:54984-121352 GCA_013397395.1 Sinosuthora webbiana
AAAAAAAAAAAAGAGCTTCTTTAGGTATGGTTGTGATAAAAGGAAGACTAGAGAAAATGTGAATCCTCTTCAGAAGGAAATAGGAGAAATAGGAGATCTGCTTCCCTGGGCCATGGAGAAAGTTGAGGTACTCACTATCTGCTGGCATTATTTTCTGGTGGATACCTGACTACTAGCAAAGTCTCTCAAACATGAAGGAAATTCATCAAGAGGCAGGAAGACATTGGGCTGCACAAGCCTTTTCTATCTAATCTATAAGGCAGGTCACAAATTACATTATTTTACTGCTCTCACCACCTGTTTTGCTCCACCACTGTCCAATATTGCCTGCTAGTTCCTTCCGGAGAAATCTGGAAATGACTGAGAACTGACCCCCAAGTTAATTTATTAACATCTGTAGTCCTGCAACTGGAAAAGAAAACCAGGCTCTGCTCAGGTTGGGTTTTTGCTACTCCAACACAACAGGCACCAATGCTGCAGTATTATAACAGCATAGTTGAGATTAAGAATCTGGTTATATTTATTCTCTCTTCAAGTTGAAAAAATACTTGCTCATGTTGTAGAAGCAATCATATATGTCAAAGCCACTTGGCTTTGGATAGTTATGAAGAAAAGATAAACAAATCAAGTGTTGGCCAGTGCAACATATCAGAGAGTAAAATGTAATTTGGTTTTGTGGAACATCATAGAAACTCAGCCTCGTCGAAAAATACTTTCCAGATTGAACTTATCAAAGACTTTGAAAACAGAATGATCTGGCCACAACATATTTATAAATAACTCAGACATTTATGAACAGTTCTGTTCCCTTCCTTGGTCAAGCTTCACTTAACCTAGACAGGCAGTCCATAGGAGATAACTGAGCTAAATTCAACAGTGATCAAGCTGACTCAGAAATACACAAACTTCCTCACTTACCATTCAAGTGTTACTCTGTTTCTATAGAGTAGAAGTTTATAGATTATAAATGGTTTTGGGGAAAAAATATTAACACCACTGTGTTTTACACTATTAAATCACAAATACAGTCAAAGATACCTAACTTAGGTAATGATTTAGGTATCAATATTTTAGCTATTAATAATTTAGGTATATAACTATAATTTCTAGTTATTGTTTCTACTAGAATATTTTCTACTCTCTCTGTAAGTTCGTACTTACCTCTTGATAGCTTGGTTCTGATGATGTATTTTTAAAGTAAACACTTATTTTCAATATCAAGAATTTTTACCAGACAGATTTAAAACATTTATTTTTAAAACATTTTAGTTGTCTCATTTTCCAGCATCACTCAGAAAACTTGCCTTCATTTGCAAACATAACTGTGTGAAATATTGCTACAGTGAAGTCAGCAAAATGACTCTGGACTGCAGGGTGCTGAAATTCCCACATCCTCTTCCCTGACTGCTACAGAGCCAGGATTTCTCCCCTGTTGTGTTTATGCTGAATTGAATGGAGTTAGAGCCTATAAATGATTTGCCACTGTGTAAATGTTTCAGTAACAAAACTCCAAGAATTTCCTATAACAGAGTAACTAAGGTTTAAGAGAGGAGTGGTAGGTTATTTGTAAATACAGTAAGTGAATCTTATTCTAAAGTAGGCACACTATTTCCTTTTTTGTTGTTGTCGTTGTTTAATTTATGATGGATTATTATTATGTTGTACCAATTTATCCAATTCACACTTTTCTGAGTGTGCCTTTGTAGTGACACACAGTTCTGTACAGGCTAGACAGCTGCCCAGAGAAAACTACACTAACAAACCTAAATGAAATAGTTAAGAGTAGGTGATACTGGCACAGTTTCCTCGAAAAGGACTTCAGTCCATTCATGACCAGAACACTGACTATTTTTCTTCAAGTTAAACATTTCTCCAAATTTAAGTAATAGGAAGGACAAATTCTCTCTCTCATTATGGTATCACCCAAATTTAGGACCAAAAAGAATTGGAAAAGTATAATCCTTCACCTAATTGTCATCATTTTAATAATTGTCTGCAATTAAGAACATAAAATTCAAGAAAAAATATAATTCAGGTAGTACACTCATAGTAGGTAGCTTGCAGGATTCACTGTCACAGAATCACAGAATGAATTAAGGTGAAAGGAACCACAGTGGGTCATCTGGCCCAACATCCTTGCTCATGTAGGGTTCTCCTAAAGTACATGACCCAGGATTGTGTCCATACAGTTCTGGAATATCTCCAGAGAGGGAGACCCCCACACCCTCTCTGGACAATCTCTTCCAGTATTCAGTCACACACAGAGCAAAATTTTTCCTTGTATTCAAGTGGAGCTTCCTGGGCATCAGTTTCTGCTCGTTGCTTCCTGTCCTAATCCTTGGCACCACCGAGCAGAGCCTGGTCCATCCTCTGACACCTCCTTGCAGACACTGTCAGACACTGATGAGGACCCCTCTCAGTCCTCTCCTGCTGAGCAGGCTCAGCTCCCTCAGGCTTTCCTCCCTTCATCATCTTTGCTGCCTTACACTGAACCCTCTCCAGGAGCTCCATGTCTCTTCTGAGGTGCCCAGGATTGCACACAGCACTCCAGGTGTGGAGGGGCAGGATCACCTCCCTGGACCTGATGGCAATGGTTTTTCCAATGCACCCCAGAATCCCATTGGCTTTCTTGGCCACAAGGACACACCGGTCACTGGTCACGTGTGTTTAAACTGAGATTTCTGCAGGAAAGGCAGGTCAGGGGCTGTCTCATACCACGTATGTTCAAGTTTGAACATCCACAAGCTGAGCCACAAAAAACTACAATTATGCAGTCAGCAAAAATAATACCTTTCTAGGAAATGCTTAGCCATGGCATTTTAATACATTTTTTAGCAGCAATCTCTCCCTGGAGAAAGGTCTCACTTTAGTACCCAGCGCTAAATATAGGGAATACTAGTGGTAAAGTGAAGGTACTCCCTAAGTAACATGCTACTGCAAACCTTTGTAATTTTGAGGCTTTTATACCCAGAAGGCAGCATTGCTACAAATGACAAGTCAGAGAAGCTCAAATGGCTCTTTCACTATGTGCACAGTGTACATACATATGCAAGAATGAGCCACCATCCAAAAGCCTTTTGGCTCCCAGACATAAAAAGCTGTGGTGTGGTTTCCAGAATACAACTGCAGGCAGTATGGAAATTGTACCATGAGAATATTGAGGGGAGTATATGTAAAATAAAGAGTGATTGCTGTGTTAGAAGCCCTCAGGTTGGAATTCAGCACAAGAGCTCTATAGGTTTCAGAAAGAAAATACCTTAAATGGTGCTAAAAGATATTAACTAAACGTTGCGTTTGCATAGGAAAGAGGCATTATTTGTCAAATATAATGTTTTAATTTAAGTGATGATCAAAGGTCTGTTATTGCTTTATGCCCCAAACAAGTTCATTTTTCTCAATCCAGTCTGGTTTATGAAGAAAACAGAAAAAGTGTTTAAATCAAGTAAGTTTGCTTTCAGAGAAAACACTTCTGCAGTGAAAGATTCTTTGCTTCTTTTCACTTTTTACAGTGAGAATTTTGTTCTATATTTTGATTCAAAGTGAAGATAGTTCCAGAGGAGTAATACTGATTGAGGACTTGGACAGGGTCTGAAGAGGGATTGCTTCTGCCAGGTACTTCCTTTGTAACCATCCTCCTCTGCCCCTCTCCTTTCCACTTTGCCTACATGGTCTGCTTGAAAAGGAAGCTTTGAGAACATGGTGTCTTTCCTACAATAGCTAGAATTTATCTAACATAATTGGAACCTTTAAAGCCTTTTACTGATTTTGTAGCACTGATTAAAAAGATATTTTTACTTACCTATACTCTGGTTCACCTATGGTGACCAGCCCTTACACCCACACAAATGACAATGTTAGCATCCTTGCAGCATTGGTAAAGCCAAAAAGCTAATGCTGTTTAAGCATCCAAACACCTTCAGAACACTACCAAAGGAATATCCCTTGTAGCAAGCAAGGTGTCAGAAAAAGACTGGGAAATTGCTCATTTATGTGGCATTTTAAAGTAATATTTTTTTAAGCTAAGCTATAGGAAGCAACACCTTGAAATAATCTATTTCTGTAAACTCTTTGCTCTTTTGTCCTGACCATGTGAGTTTTAACTCTATATATTATTTGTTAGACTCACAGAATCATTAGGTTGGCAGAGACTTTCGAGATCATCAAGTCCAACCCAGCCCTTACACCTCAACTAGACCATGGCACCGAGTGCCACATCCAGGGATGGTGACTCCACCACCTCCCCGGGCAGACCATTCCAAAACTTTATCACTCTTTTTGTAAAAAACAATTTTCCTAATATCCAACTTATATTTCCCTTGGTGCAGCTTAAGACTGTGTCCTCTCATTCTGTCAGTTACTGCCTGGAGAAAGGGACCAACCCTCACTCTTGTAGGCCCTAAGAGAGATGCCCATCATCAGCTACCTGTGGTGTTTCTGGCTTCAGGAAGAAGAGTAATGTGTTTTTAAGGTGGGTAATACCTTGTCCTGGGTTGCAGTGTAGGATATGTGCAAAGTATGTATTCTATCACCATCTTCATGAGCTGTTGAAACCAGGTGGGGGTGTGTTTCCCTTGCCCCCTCCCTCTGGACTATCTCCTGTTAATGGCCCCATCAATGCCTTGCTGCATGACTCACAGGTAATTCCCTCTGGGAGCTATCTCTGTTTAAGTGTTAGCACTGAAACACATAATCACAGAATGATTATATGCAGGTGCTTTTATTGAAGAGCTCTGGGAATCAGGGGTACAGGATACAAACCCAAATCTGACTCCAACATGGAGATTTGAAATGGACATTTTTATACCCTTTTGTTATATAAACACATATTAATTATTGAACCCATATTGTTCTATTGTATGAATTCTTGGAGTTTTCATCAGGCCCCCCAAACATCTTTTCTCATGATTCTTATACAATACAATAATCATATTCAAGTACCAAACAATCATTACATTTAACAATCATATCACATGATGATTATGCAGGTGCAGTTTCTTCTGTACATAATCTAGTAAAGAGAAAACCTAACCCTCATTTCCAGGACCAATGTAGTTTTGGTTCCCTTCCCAGGCCTATCCAGGCCCAACCTTTTTTCTGCCTCCCCTGAATCTATTGTATACAGTTCCCATGATTTTAGAAACATTTTAACCCTATGCTATCACAAGGACCCGCTGCATGACTCCTAGAAAGATACCATCCCATTGTGAGATGCTCCACCCAGGGGGAGGAGCCAAGGATTCCCACCTGGATATAATCTGGGATTTGGGACAGTACAGGGAGTCTTTACCCACTGGATTCCCAGAGGACAAGAGCTTCCAGACCTTTCTATGGGATCACTGCTTTGAGGAGACTACCTCATCTGGACTGCTTCCACCACCCTGCTCAGGTTGTATTCTGACTCTGTCAGTGGTCTTTTGTATTATTGCATTTATTTTATTTTACTTTTTTTTTTTTTTTTTTTTCTTTTTAAATTGTATTTCTGACTTGGAGTCTCTCCCTGGTTTTGCTTTCAAACCCCTACAGTAGATCATTAGTTATTAGTACCTAAATTGCTGCTAAGTACAATCATTTAGCTTTACCAGAAAAACTTAAATGCAATGTATAATTTGTGTGTTTTAAACACGATGCTGGAAGGGAGGTGAATCCCTTAGATGTCTACCTCAGGTCAGTTCAGAGTCTCTCTTGCTTTGTAGTTCTCAATGATCTGCTCAGTGAGACGATCTTATGCAGCCCAGAGTTGTAACTAAATCTGTTTATACGTGTCCTACAGCTCCTACAGGGAAAAATCCCAGAACATGATCAATCTATTCAGGGATTTTAAGTGTGATTTATATAATTTACAAGCTGTGTTTAATACAAACTATCATGGCACTTATCCTTTAAAAAAAAAAAAAATCTTGAAGGTTCAAAGAGTTTTACAAGCACTGATAATTAACTCTGGAATTTTCAAAAAGGTTTGAAAGTGAGCCCCTTATCCACAGCTGAATTGGCTGGGTAACTCCTGAAGACTGCTTTAAAAGATCCTAACTTGAGTATTTTAAGTACAGCTCTGTTCCTCAGAATAGAAAATACTTCCTTACCCCATCCAACTTTCTTTGTAAGTCTTACTATGAAAGATCCCAGCTGATCACTGTCTTTCTGTTATAAGATTTTCAAATGATTAATTTGACCCCAGTCTTTAAGGACAAGTAAGCACAAGTAATGCTTTGTTTAGAGATTCTTCTTAAAATCAGATACTCCAGGGTCCACTGATACATATTCAAATGTTAGTAAGAAAATGAGATTGTTTTTATAGTGAAGATGATTAACACAATAATTTAATATCAGTTGCTAGAGATTCTCCATGATTAGCAATAATAGACATATTCTTCCACAAGTTATGCTACATTTCAATAAAGAACAGATTTTTTAAAACTGCATGTATCTGTGCTATAAGCAGTCAGAATTGAATACATTAGTCCTTTTTAATTATTTTACTGCTGAATTTCTTTGTGTTGAATATAATTTCTTTATATTTTTACTGCTTCTATATCTTTAATTTTGTGGTTTTTTTTTTTTTTTTTCTCGTCTGGAAATAGACAGTCAGCAATATCTTTGAAGAAGTTTTAGGTGATGTATCCTATTTTTGTAACTGAGTGATTTTGAGCCTAGAGGAAAGAAATAAATCAAAATTGTATTTGGGTGCTAGGAAGGAACAGAAAAATTGTTGGGGAAGAAAAACAAAGAAACACTGTGCCAGTATTCAATTTCTGTCTTCTTGGTTGTCACAAGAACTATGAGATTGTTGTAGGTTTTAGGAGCAGAAGTAACCAATTTTAACTTATCCTTAATTGAAAAATATCACTGATAATCTCGAGAACTGCAAAGTGGTATTTTAAGCAAAATCTTTAAGTAAGAAGCGTGAGTACAAGGGAATGCTGTAAGCCTAAAGAATAACTCTTTTTTGGGGGAAGCTTCTACATCCCATATTCTGCTACAAATTACTACAAACTTCCTACTACAATTCTGCTACCCGTGACTGAGAATTTCATGGTGAGCCATAGAAACAAACAACTGTGTGTAGACAGTAAGTAGAAACACTGTAATGCTCCTAATGGTCTCTGTTGGAACAGTACAAGGCTACTTCTAATCTGTTAAAAATCTCTTTCTTCTTCACAGTGTTTGTCCTTTCAGAGATAGACAAAAATAATGCAGAATTTGCTCTTTTATGGGTAGTTATTTTATGGACATTATGGCACAGAAAGCTTTTCACATCATGTGAGGAAATATAATTTAGCCTTGGAGCTCCATAGGCGCACTGACTGCCCTACTCACAGGATTGGCCACACCACACATTCAGCATCTAATGGGATGCATTACATGCAGCTCTGAGCACTTGGGGAGAATTAAGCAGCCCTGTGGTTGCTGTTCTCTTTGCAACAAAACTCTTTAGGAGGCAGGAAGGATTTTGCAGAATTTCTCAATGTTTTCTCCAACTTCAGGTGAGCTAATCTGAAAGTGAACTCCACAGCAAGTGTCTTACACTTAGTTTCCTCATTTTTCACCTTTACTGACCCAGAGGTCTAAGACATTCTTTGGTTTGCTTCAATCCTCTGTCCAAACCTCCAGGACTCGTTCACCTGTGACTGAAGGGGGCAGAAATTCCTGTGGATGAAATGATCATTACCCAGTTTCTGAACCACTTGTTTCCCAGACTCATACATACATCATAAGTGTCAATGGCTCAACTGCTTTGTCATTTCTTTCTGCATAACAGAAAGCATCACCCATTTTATTTCACTGCTCCTCTCTTTGGTTATTTCTTTCATTGCTTCTCTCTGGTTATTTATCAGCAGTTTTCCTTTGCTGGCTGTTCCAAACATGGCACCTTCAAACCTTTATAGCTTGTGCCCATCTTAATTTGTGGTTATGGTGTAGAGTAACTAACTAAATAGAAGCAAAGATAACAGACTAACACGATAACATGGTGATAATGACCTGCTCTGCTTATTTTTTCAGCCGATTTTCCCTGAGAGGTTCTTGGTAGCATAATCCCTACACAATCCTGTATTTAACTGTCTTGATAGATCTTAGAGCAGAAATTATGCAAAATATGGTAGGTCCAAGTCTGCTCTCACGAACCATCTATGTTCCAAAAATCAAAAACTGGTTTGCACAGAATATATGGCTTCTACTAGAAAATAATAAACCCTCCTTACATTACTGACCCATTATACACACATTTTACAATCTGAAGGAACAATCTGTGCTAAAGAGAAACATAAATAAGTTCTTATTTTGGCAGTTTTATTACAAACTGTGTTGCACAATAGCAGATGAGCAATTTTATTCATTGACAAATGGCTTAGATCGGACTGGTGCAATGGTTCATTAACCTTATGATAAGTTTGGGCTATCTCAGAAGTGTTCTTGCTGTGAATTTAGATTTGATGACGGCTCACACATCAAGGAAACAAATTGCCTTGTCTTTTATAGGAAAGAAGGGGGGAGTAAAGAAGTTAATTGATGTCTTTTAAATCCTATAACTAATAAAGCATGGGTTTTTTTTCTAGATACTGCTTTCTAATTCTTATGAGATGCATTAGATAGACAGAATGCCAAAAGCACAGATTATTTTAGTTCTGTTGTTAACAATTAGAGGGAGTCAAAGAACCCTGATCACAATTATCAGATTTTAATGAGCAATTGTCTGTCAAGATTTTTTCACAACTCTGAGGGCTCATACACTTTTTGTATGCAAGGTACAGTTACCCTTGTATAGTGAGTTTTTCTTTAGATAATCAGTACCTGATTTTTAACTATCAGTTTTCACTGGACATTTTTGAATAATTGCTTTTTTGATCTCTCGGAAGAGCTATTACTTACCTTCTTTAATCTAATAAATTATGGACTAAGAAAATACTAAAATCACAAGTCAGGAAAGCAAAAATTATTTTTAAAAAATCTCCTGATATAAGTCTATTTTGATTCAACGTGTCAAATCACATTGACCTCATCTACATCAACCAGATTCTCATTCCTGCCTGATACCTTTTAATCAGTCTTCTTTATTTTTAAAGGCAAATTTGAAGAGGTGCTGGGTTTAAAGCCTTAGAGTTCATGTTACCAGAGAGATCTTGACTATTATATTTAGTTTTACTTATGGTAAAAATATAGTGGGAAATGAGGCAATGCTAGCTTCAGTGTTTCTAGATTAACCTATAAATAAATGCACACTTCAACCTCAAGGCAATTAAAGATCGATCCCCTCCAGAATGTTGACTTTGGGCTACCTACTTCATCAGATACTGGGATTTTTTTGAAGTAACTCTCCTTGAAATTCCATAAATGCTGGATGTTAATCAAGTAATTAATTATGACTGTACACTAAACATGCTGTAGTTTTAGACTCATACTTTATTTGATGAAAAAGCTGCAAGATACGCAGAGGATGAGATTTGAAGCCTTTGTGACAGTGAGTGCCACATATGAGGAAGAATGAGTACAGGTGGGATAGTATTTTTCCTGCTTATTCTGGATCATTGATGTAAATACCCTGAATTTCTGTTTAGTGCCATCCTACTTCTGTCTGTTATCTCTGTAAGATATTCAGGCTTCTAGGATCACCAAGTAAATAAGGGAGTTGATCACTGTTCAGCATCAGTGCTCTAAATCTTTCTCTCAAGCACATAACTCACTTAGACTTGGAGGAGAAAGAGAATTGTACTCAGTATTTATGTAAAATTCTGTATTTTTCTATCTGCCTCTTTCCCCCTCCCCCCAGATATTTTTTAATATTTTGGCTCATTTCAGCTAAATTTAAAGATGGGACAGTGGTCACCAGGTAATGAATGTCAGACATAGGGAAATCAGTGACTAAGAACCAACTGGTGAGAAGACAGTAATATAACTTCTAATTAGACACTGGAGAATTCAAGTAAGAAAGTGTAAAACAAAACATTGAAGCTCCAACTGCACAAACAACTTTAAACAAAGTTTATGAGATAGTAGAATATTCACCCACAAACTGTAGTTGTAATGCAGTTTTTAGAAATACAGGCAAAAGTTTTGTGTGTTCTGCTGGTTTGGGCTTTTGTTTCCTGTCATTGAGGCATGATTTCTTTTATTCCCTAAAAAATGAAAAATTCTAATTCAGTCAATTAAGGTCTCAGAAAATGCTGTAATTTTTTGCTTGTATGATAAAGAATAAGGATTGATTTAAAAAAAACCCAAACAGTTCCCTTTTATTTTTTCTTACATTGAAGGAACTCTTCATTATCTTCATAGATGTTTTGTTACATATTAATATTTATGGCTTAATATTTAGAAAGGCTGAAAGGCTCTTTTTTTCCAATAACTGCTATTTTATTCCTGTTTAAAAATATTCTTTAGAAACCTATGATGGCTCACTCCTGCCACCATCTTTGGTGATAAACTAGATAAAGCTTCCCATGAATCGTGCTTTTATGGCTGATTCTTGTCTTCTTTTTCTAAGTTATATAGTGCAGAAAGAAGATTTTACTCTATCACTGTCATTTATACTGAGGAGGGTGCTGTGCCATCAAATATCTCTATTAAAATAGATATGGCTACTTCAGAAATAAGGTGCTGCTTGATTTAATGGAAACACTTGTTCCAAAATGTCACCTTGCTACAAGGACTGAAGTTAAACACAAAGAAACTGCAGATAATAAATAGGCACAGATGTCAAATTCTGTCACCACTCAGTTAGAAATGTTCCAGAACATAGCAGGGAGCTTCATTGCAAATGCCAACAGTGTTGGTAGGCCTTGAAGGACTGGTTCTGCTGAGTCCTTACACATGGTACATGCCTTTTTTCCCCCCTTTCTCTTTGTTTTCCATTGACAAATCTGGTTTGGAGAGTTCATAACCCGCCCATGTTTGGATACACCAGTCCAGAGAGAATTCATTTAGGTTGTGCTTAAATTTTACTTAAATTGAAATTGAAAGTTGAAAATAACCCAGGCTGGTCAAAGAGTAGTTTCAACCTTCCTGCAATTGAATACATATACACATAAGTTTTAAAGCAATAATGTGAAAAAAAAAATTCTTTCAGCTTTCTCAATTCATTTCAAGTAAACACCGCTTCTTGTTCCCAGTTTTGAGCCAGAACTGAGACACAACTATTTGGTTCTGAAGCTGAATGTGAGTTCCTTAGGCTCAGAGTGTGAACACATAGGATTTGAATTGAACACATATTCATGGTGCAGTCTTGGTCCTGCCATCCTTGATTAACAAAGCTAAGGTAAAAAAATAAAAGGGAATTTACTTCAGTCTTTGGACAGCATTTATCATCACTCCTTAGAAAGAAGAAACAATGCCTTTAATAGTGGAAATTTCTGGCTGATGAAAGCTTTAGAAAGTCACAGACATTGCAGGGCAGTGAGAAGGACCAAATCTTGCCCAAATGACTGCAATTCAAGTGCTGAAGACAGGGAAGAAGTGTAAATCAAGAGATAGGAGAGGAAGTGGGAAAGGTGAGCAAATGAAGGAAAAGAATTCCAAAGCCAGCTGAAAACAATGCAAGTGAATGGGATGAGCAGAAATGCAGGGAACTGGCCGGAAGCTTGCCAAAAGAATGCTCATTGAAATCTTGAATTCAGAGAACCAAGCGGAACAAACACGCTGGAAATTTTGTACGATCAAAAAAGTTGAAATTTCAAGAAATCATAACATTTGGTACTGTTGTGACAGGAACCTGATAGACTGCAATGATTTGTGGGGAAGGAAATATGGGATCTTTGCAAAATCCTAGAATCTGGGAAATAATATAAAAGATGTTGGAGGAGAAAAACTGATGAGTTTAAACATTAAAACTTGTTGTAGTAGAGATGGCCATGCACTCAGAGTGCTCCAATAAAACTTTAGACGGCTTCAAGTATCACCACCACGTTATCTAAAATTCTTTCTTAACTTTTTTACGTATCAGTCTTATGGGCAGCTCCCCACAGCTCTGGCTCTTTCTCTCCATCTTCTCTCTTCCATCTGCATTTCCAGCTTGCTGCTTCCTGTCTCTATCACAGCCACCTAACCCCATCTGTCCCTTGTACAGTGGCTTACCTTCTCTGTCCCTCACATGACCTCCTATCTCTTCCTCCTCACAGTACAGCCAGCAGATTCCAACTGACTCTCTACCCACTAACTCACTCTTTTATCACCCCCAGGTGTGAGGGCATGGCTGTTCCCACTCTTAGGAAATTAACAAGCTGCAACATATCAGAGGCAGGATTGCCTTTAGCACTAACTCTGTCTTTTCACAAAACTAAATAATGAAAAATCAGAAACCATGTGAAAACAATAAAAGTGAATAGGATGGCAAGAAGTGCAGGGAAATGGACTGAAGCTTACCCAGTTAATCGTTATTAAAATTTCTAGATTTCATTCCCTTTCCTGAACAGAATTTCAGGATATTTTTTTCCTGTAATTATCTGGTTATGCATTAGCAGTTATAAATTCATAAATCTTTATTTTCTTTGCATGATTCTGCCTCTTTGCAGGTTTTGGCATTTGGAAGTTTTAAAATTACAAAAAATATTAGTTTCTTGTTCATTACTGCACCAAGTACCGGCATGTTAATCCTGGATATTCCTAAAATCATGTTCTTCCAAGCCAAAGGCTTATATTGATTTTTTATAGTGGGAAAATTCAATTTCTGAATTTCCTAAATCTTTGTGAATCCTATAATAGAAGAAAAATCCCATGTTTTTATATAACTAGCTAACGTTAATAATTGCCACATCTCCCCCACAAGTGATGGACTGGGCACTTCAAACTCTCCAAACTCTGACAGTGCAGTTTCATGACAGGGCAGGGTTCCTCAATCACTTTGCATCAGATTAATCCAAAATGTGCTTCTGCTTTTATCATTATTATTTTGGAAGTCAATGAAGCTGCATGACTGGCTTAGGTCCCAAATACCTCCATGGTGGCACAGATCTCGCAGTCTGGCAATGTGTCTCATGTGCCACTTTGAAGGAGGGCAATATTGTATTATCCACACTTCACAGATGTAAAATGAGGACTCCGAGTGTTTATCCAAAACAACTGCCTCAGCAAAACTACCTGACTTCATAGTTCCTGAAAGAACATAGTCCCAAAAGGTTTGGAACATAGCCCCAAAAGTTTTCCAGATTATGTCCTTCCTTAGATAAAGGAAAATATTATTAATTTCCCCCTCTGAGAGAATGCTTGCTGGTTTCTCAAACAATTTAGTTATCTCAATGTCTCTAACCCAGGGTGCACTTTGATAAACTGGACCTAAATAATTTGATCATTCCAACAAGCTGTGCTTGAAAATATGTTTTCATATTAGTGGCACTGTCCATATAGTTGTCTGTATTTCCATTCAAACTGAGAATTAGAAGAATTATTTTCTTCCTGTTGCTTAAAAGAGTTCTATTCAGGGGGTTTTGTCATGCTAATGAAACAGATTTTTTAGGAATGAAAGGTCAACTGTTTGAATTGTCAATCAACTGAATTTGTCACTCTTTAAATCTGTCAAAAGCCAGTGTTCTACTTTGAAAAAATATCATAAAAGTTCAAGGTAATAATATTATAAAAAAATTATGTTCCTTGTGTTCTAAAGAGGGAGTTGAAACTTTCTGATTAGTTCTTTGGTTTTTCAAAGCCTCAGTTTGATTAGGATAATGAGGAAGCATTCATGAATGGTGTTATGTCCAATGCCTTTCTCCAAAGATTCATGTGAGGCTGACAGTAATTTTTTTTTGCTGACACAAGGGTCATTATATTATTAAATTTTAAAAATCACATTATGCCAAATAAACTGTGTGATGCAGCTAAATGGTTGCAACAGAACAGGACATGTTCTAATAGAGACAAAAGGAAAATACTTGACATGTGAAATAGGCATGAGGGTCAGACCTGAAGAAGCAAATTATACAGACAAACTCTGGTGGAATGGATTTATTCACTTTGGTACTGCCAGCTCAGCTTTGGTTACAGAAATAACAACTTTTTGCTGACTGAAGCCACAGGCAGCAGGCCCTGGCCCTGCCTCTGCAGGCACGCCTGACCTTCCTTGGTGTTCCAACAACAACCCACACTCCCACACCATGCTAAGAAGTGGAACTGGAGGAGTCAAGCACGTCCTTTCAGAGGCATAGAAAGGGCAAAACCCTAGTCATCAACTCCAGCAATGTGTTCCTGAAGACATGAGAGCAAAACCAGATATTCAGCACTGATAAAACTTCAGACTTTGGCGCCTTCTTTATCGGTAAGAGACACAGAAGGAAGATAATTTACTTTATGTTCTTCTTTGATGAGCATATTAATAACTTCCAGATTATCCACAGTGGGGTGGGTGTCACACAACCAAGAGGTAGAGATTTCACCTGGTTTTTGGGTCAGATACACATGTAGGCCTTCACATACACCTCTGACACATTACAGCTTAAGCCTTTCCAGCAAGCTTACTTTGCTAATATTTAAGACAGGTACATGATAAATAGGTTCATGAATACAGAGGGATCTGTGGAAGCTCTGAAGCTGCTGTCGGTAGAGGTAGACTGAGTAATAACTCTGGGAAATGCAAGGAGGAAACTGAATGGTGATTTATTAACTCAAATGAACATATACTGTTTAACAAGTATAGCAAGTGGAAGTGAATAATACATGAAAACTGCTGGGTCTTAAATTTAGTGCATAGAAAACTGCAGATTAAATCCATAGTCGTGGAATAGTAAGTGGAGAAGCTGAAGAGTGACAGCTTGTAATGGTTGGTAAGGGTAGAAATGAACCTGATTACAGATGTCAAGATGTCACAGAGCCTTAGGCACAAGGAAAACTAGATTGACACTTGAAAACTGGGTAAAACTTTTCTGTGTAGTTCAGGGGCCTGTTATGTGTTACACTCATAGCATGTGGTGCTTAACTTATGGCTTTGTTCCACACTGAAAATGAGTCATAAGTGCTGCTTCAAGCTGTTTTGATTCTGATGACAACTCCAAAAATATAAAGCAACCAGGAGCTACTTACTGCAAGATGTTTCCTGTCCAAATAACATGTCAACCTATCTAACCTCCAGGTTTTCTGGCCTGACAGATTTTGTGGATTTTCTCTGGCCCCAACACCAAAGTCTCACTTTTGAAGCTGGCCTCAAAAATCTCAGCACTTCCAGAACTCAAGCTTTGCGGGGGATGTTGAGAGCAGCAAAAAAAAAAGAGAGAGCTGATCTATGAAACTCTTTGGATGCCTTTGAGCTTTTGAGATCCAACATCACTGATGAGTTAAATTTACAGGTTTTAGGTTTTGTTTTTTTTTTTCTCTCTCTACTGCATCCATCCTCACAAACTCCTCCACAAACAAGAAGCAGCCTGGGTGGAAATGTTTGACTCTTCAAGTCTCAGAGAAGCATGTGTATCACACTGAGAATCTCTGCAGGGTTTCCTCTGCTATTCAAGTCTGGATTTCCCGTTGAATATTGCTTTGATCAGCCATTAGACACAATTCATTCACAGATTCATCATGTCCTGAATGAATGGGAACAGGCTCCTCAGGGAAGTGGTCACAACAGCAATCCTGACAGAGTTCAAGAACCTTTTGGTCAATGCTCTGAGGCACATGGAGTGATTCTTGCGGTGTCCAGGAGTAGGACTCGATGATCCTGATGGTTCCCTTCCAACTCAGCAGATTCTGTGATTTCATGATTCCACTGGATCATTTGGTCTGGTATCTTTATACCACATATCATCACATTTCATCGGTTTTTACTTCAATACTGAGGATAGTAAGTTGAATTGGTGTAAATTATGGCATCTGCAGAGAAAGTTGCAATATCTGAACGAAGTGCTCTAAGATACAATAACATATTTGAATGGTTAATTGTTGCTGCTGTGTTTTGAGTTTCTTATTCTAACATTACCCAGCCTTTTCTTTCCTGGTCAAACAGAAATACTGTCATGAAATCATTTGCCATTCCTGTAGCTCATGAGATAAAAGGAGTCACCTTTTCCAGAGCTTCCTCCAGAATTCTACAGTGGCTCTAGCATCTTAATTTTTCAATGTCAGCATGGAGAATACCACACTGTATTCTCAAATCTGATGATGATTCCCCACTGAATACACTTCACACGATTTATTAGATTCCCACATTTTATCTGTTGTTATGTATATTATTTGCAACTTCACATCTATAGTCACAAATGCATGAATTCATACCATTTTGCCAATGTATTCCTCACAGTTGCTTCTTAAATCTTGCAACTCAAATCTGACATTGCTGTACTTTCAGTTAAGGATTGTTAGTTTAGATACTTAAGCAGTTAACAGTTTTCAAACCACCTGAAATATTTATATATCACTCTAGTAATTATTTAAAACTTACACTGCTGTGTCACAGGTTACATTACACAAAGCTTGTGCATGATTCTGTATATTTAAAAATGTTCAGATTCAAGTTATGTTATTTCATGTCTTCCTTAGACATAACTGGACTGAGAATGCCTCATAAAGGAAAACAGTTATATGTAGGAAGTACTACTGATCTCTTTACAGTGTTATTAACAGTTTTCCTAAATCCATCTAGTAATTGGCCCAAACCACTCTTGTATTTTAATCCCACTTGGTACATGCATTTGTTATTTGTTGCAGGAAAAAAAAAAAAAAAAAGCCAACAAAAAGTTTACTATATTTTCCATGCACAACATCTTAAAATAAGAGAATGAGAATATTTTCTTTTTTAATTTAGATATGTTATATATTCAGAAAATGTCATGTATTATTTCCAGAGGGATTAATCTTACCTAATTAAAACTGTCTAAAATTTAACTATTTCAAATAATGGTAGTCATTCATGGACTCCTTATTAGTTAATGAAGAGACAGCTCTGTTGAATGTAATGAATTAAAGTTATGGGAAGAGCTTTGTATTTCTTAAATCATTCACCAAAAATAACCTGGGTCTTTTCAGGTTTGGACTCAAAAATATACTGTGCTTCCAAACCCTCTCCTAAAGTCAAACTTCATTGTAGTTTATATTTGCATAGAAATGTATTCCTCCCCCAGCACTGCACAGGAATTTAAAACATGGTTCTGAAAGCTTCACTGAGGACTGGTTTCCTTCAGTGGAGCCCAGGGTTTGAAAGTGAGAACACGTGAGGTTTCTGTTTTGGAATTCGCTTTCCACAAAAAGAGACTTTTTTTCCCAGTGTTTCTGGTGGCAACAAATGGATTGAAGATATAAATTGCTTGTAAGCAGTTCCTAAAATTTATCAGGTCTAAGAAAACATTAATATATTCTGGAGCCACAAGCTTCAATGATTTTTATGTAAGTTTAAACAAGTTCAAGTAAAGCTTCAAAGGGCAGTGGTCTGGATTTCTGCTTCCTTGAGCCAAACGACCCTTCTGGCCACTTACACACATTCTCCTTTTTCACTGAAAAACATTTTAAAAGTCCTTTACAAACCCCTGTCTACAGAGGCACTGGATTGGTTGAAAGGTTTCTAATCCTATAATTTTGTGCACGCAGAGTGCCTCATGCAGAGGAGCTTTTACTGCTTTATAAGTGCTCCCATTTTAACTCTCTTGCTTCTCCAGTTTAAGGTTACACTGCACTTGAAAAACACCATCTTAATTGTACTTCAACAGCAACTTCATAGCTTTTTTGTTCCTCTTTCAAGTGTTTGAAATGAGAGCATAACTGCTCCCTGAGGCTGCTGCTATTAGCCTGGTGTAGGGCTGCTTGTCTTCATTGCAGGTGTAGAGTTTTGAAGGAGACACATTTTTCAGCAGCCTTTTTTTCCACGCTGAATTCACTGAGGGCTGACGTGGGAAGTCAGTGCTGCCACAGGACTCGGGCCAGGTCACTGCTTCCAAACCAGTCATTCTCACACCACTGGTCCCATGCACTACCAAACAGAAAGATTCCCAGTTTGAGGAGCTCCAAGAAGTGCCAGGGGATGGAGCTGTCTGTGTGCAAAGGTGCATAGAAATGTGGGCTTTCTCTCCATTATTAACTGCCCCTCTTCCCACATTCTGAGGAGGGTTATTTCCAGAGGTTTGTGCTCACACTGATTCTACACACTGTGGTGGGACAGGAAAAAGCCAAGCTCAACACCCAAGGTCAAGATGCCAAACTTGGAATATAAAACAGCAGAACTTCCATATCTTCTGCTGTCCAATTAACCTAATAAACTAACAGTTTAGGAATAAATGCAATATATACCTACAAATTGTGCCCAAGGGATAAAGACTGCTGCTGTTTTTAAACTAGGCCAAACCTTATAATTCATAATCAAATGTTCCTTTAAAGTGATTATGAGCTCCTGAAACCTAGTCTACTCTGTCTATACTAAGTTCATGGCCCCTGAAAGAAAATATCCGCCTCACCTAGCTCAGATTCCTCTCTGGGGATCACCTTTTTCATTATAGTTATCATTAAATATATTTGTATTTTTTTTTCACTTTAGCACTCCAAGACCCCCAAAGAGGTCATTGTACTTGACCTTCTGTGAGCCTGGAAGAGCTTGTGATCTAAATAGGCAAATTATATATCCATTTCTGGAGACTGTGTTGACCTTTCTCAGATTGCCAACATCCCAGTCACCTTTGTGGCAGTGACTGTCCTGCTGGGCTAATTACCTCTTAATCGTGTTGTTCCTCTTATTTTTGCCATAAAATGGCCAGATGCAGACATGAAGCATGTAATCTTTTTCCCAGACTTCCTTGCTAGAGTGATTGCTCTGTAAGGACTTTGGAAGTAGTTTTGGAAAGGCAGTTTAGTCATCACTGTCTGGATATCTCAAAAGAAATCTAAACCATTTAATAGCAAAAGAAATTGTTTGGACCTTCAAATGTCAATAGAACTTTCCAAGTGTGTCATAGAGTTTACAAAACAAATCTATCCCAATTCGGTTGTAGGAAATATGAAGAGCTGCTTGACAGACAGCATTGTTTCTCATGTTTTGTTCTTTCAGAATAGGTAAGAAAAGAATTAGAAATATCTCACACAGGCTACACTGGGACTGCCTCTATTCAACAGATGTGTTCTTGATAAGGCTACAAGTGACAGCAGAGGTGGTTGGTCACCTGTGTTATTCAGGATATTCAGGTTAATCAGGATGATGGGAAACTACAGAATAATAAGGGATAAATGATGAATGAAAATTAAATTCAGTCTTGATAAACACAAAGAAATGCACTAGAGAGACAAAACACTTAACTTCACACTTACAATGATAAACTGACTTGCACTCACAGATTTTGGATTCTGGTCTTATAATCAACACAGCTGAAAACATCTGATCAATGTTTAGGAGAGGTTAAAAAAAAAGGCATTTTGGGAAATTATTAGAAAAAGGTAGAAGAGAATGTAGACAATTTTGTTATCCTTTACTAAATTATCATATGCCTATACCTTGATGAGCACAATTCTCCATTTCAGATAAGACATACCAGAAGTAAAATGGGACCAGAAAAAATTTGACAAAGGTTGAATCAAAGATGTGATACTATTTCTGTGTGAGGAACAGCTAAATGGACTCAGAACCTTTAATGTTGAAAAATATTTTAAAAAGACTGAATATTGAAAGGAAAAAAAAAAAAAAAAAGAATAAAAANAAAAAAAGAAAAAAGAAAAAAAAAAAGACTGAAAGTGATAGAAACTATAGAAATAATAGAAATCTACCCTATATGTCAGGGGATAGACCATCAAATGTAAATAGGGATTCACTGCTAGATGTCTCCTCCAGTGAAGCAGTGATCATAGTGACACTGTGAAGCAGTCACACAAAACTGAAACAGATCCTTCTTTACACAGTGTGTGAGAGGTGTTTGAGCAAATCTGTGAACTCCATATTTCTAAGCACTGGAGATGATAAATGAATATGCACAAGTTCAATTACTAACCTATAAATCCATAGAATAAAAATCAATTGAATCTCTTGACTACAAAAACACGCTCTTTTCCCCAGAAGTCCCTGATCTGAAATTTCCATGGATGGATCACTGCATCTTGACTTACATGCATATGCCTCCCTAAACATGTGCTCTGTGATGTTGTCAGAGGCAGGATTCAGGGGGTTACGTGGTCCTTCTTCCTCTGTGCATCTGTTCTTATGCTCTCACCATTATGTTTAAGTCCTGGCTAAATTGTTCCTCCAGCACAGCCAGACTTTGAAACTGCTGCTCCTGTAAGGTAACAAAGAAATAAAAATATAATACTGACATGATGTGCTCTATATTCCCTCTGTCACAAGACTCATATTCTTCAAATAAGTGATTATTTGTGCTTGGTTGTGTTTTAAGTCAGATCCTTCCAATACCAGCAATCTACTCCCTCCTGATCGTGANCTTTTTTTTTACCTCACATCTGCTCCTGTGAGGTAAAAGAACAAAATAAATAATACTGTCATGATGTGACTCCTTCCAAGAGAGCATAGAATGCTCTGTATTCACTCTGTCACAAGACTCATATCCTTCAATGAGTGATTATTTGTGCTTGGTTTTGTGTTAAGTTGGATCATTCCAATACCAACAATCTACTCCCTCCTGATCGTGAGACAGAAATACCTCTGCCCTCTGTTTCATCGTGCCTAAGGAGGAAACTTGCAGCCACCCTGGATTTTTGCTGAAAATATGTGTAGTCTTGCCCGGAACAGGTTTTTTGAAGACATTTCTAGTTCACTTCCAGCTTATGCCAAAGAAGAAAGCTGATGGGCTGGCTGTACAGACCAGACTAGACAACAATACAGGACCGCAACATGTGTCTGTCTGTCATATCCCACCCTTAAGGGGAAGGTGGTATCAAAGATTCAGAAATGCTCAAGTTAAAAAAGAACAACAGAAGTCAGAGGTTTCAAAAAAACTCACCAAGTTTTATTAGAAAATTACACACTTGGGCATGGAAATTGGCATGTTTGTCCCTGGCCTACAGGATAAGCACTCAGGAGTGGGTTTTGGATAAAGGAATAGGGTGAAAGGGCAGAAAGAAAGTCATTCAATTCTTCTGGGATTCTACACTGTCTGAATAAGACCTGATGTATTTTTGCCAATTGTCACCTTTCCTGATTCGAGCACCAGGGCTGTAAGTGAGCTCAGCAGTTCTGATGCCTGACGTGCCAACCTGATGCCTGACCCAAGACCTCCTGTGCTAAAAGTCTGAGTAACTCCATCGTACACTGATGAATCACACTCACCACAGACAAGCACAGAGGAAACCTAGAGCACTCACTCACCAAAGAGGTTGCAGGAAGATCTCCACTGTCTGACATTTCTGCTAAAATGATGCCAACCTACGTTTCAAAAAAAGAGAATATTTAACCCCCCTGTCTGAAAACGTGTTTCCAAGTGACCTGAGTGCAACCCAGGTGTGAACCCTCTTACACAGTGCCAGTTAATGTTGGCTTATTTGAAAGAACACATTTAAAGAAAAAAATGTGGCACAGCAGAGGTGAAATAGCCCACTAATTCTAATAGTCTGAATAAATACTTTATACTGCTTTACTTGAAAAGCATCAGGTGGCTTGGGTGAGGATATCTGCAGTCTCTGGAAATTCTCACCCCTGGACACATTTCAGTCATTTTACAATGTTGTGCAATCCTGAAAGTCTCACAGAAAGAGTTAATTTTCTGTAGACTGAAAAAGGACTTCAGAACTGTGTGAAAATACAAATACTTATATTAAACTTCACTTCACATTAAATCCTTAACCACTGCAAAAAGCAGCAAAATTTCTTTTTCTCTATTTTTCTCTTGGTTGGCCAAAAGCATAAACCTAATCCTTTATAGCAACACTTGTGTTCTGGATTTGAAGAAAAAAGCATTCCCCACCATTTTTACACTCGGAGAGCAGATGACAACTTCCTACATTCTCTCATGTCACATAAGCAGCATGTATCAGTGTCAGGCAGAAGGTGTTCCTTGACTGGAAAATCTCCAGTAATCACAGGAGAAAGCCAGGGAGTTAATCAGAAAGGCAGCAATGACAGAATGTTTCTTTATTTCTCACAGCACTTAGGTCATTGCCTTGCTCCATGCCTACCCATTAAAAAGATGTAGTCATTTTGACCTCCTGAGGCTTTAAAGCTTGTTTCCAGAGCCATGCTATGCTATCCTGCAGTCGTTGGAATCTGCCAAATAATGCTTCGTTACTGAAATATCACTGATGGGATATTCTATAGGGAAATATCAGATTTATTAAAGGGTTGTTTTCCCTTGTGGAATACTGTGTTGTCTGTCTCAACTCCTTCCTGCAGTGTTTTCAAGAACAGAACTTGCTGAAAATGTTTAAGGTATTAGGTCTCGCTGATAAATAATCTCAAACTGTCAGGAAGAGTAATAAAGACCTTGGGATAAAACTGCCTGTAATCAGCAGCCTTGTTTGCAACCTCAGGAAGCAGCAAAGGATTTAGTGGGTCTGGACACAGTGCAGACCCTTTCCTTGGAGACTCTTTTGTTCCTCATCCCTGTTCTCCTACTGAGCACGGAACATCAGTCAGGGAGTTTATAGCCTCATCAAACTCAAACACTTGCTTCTGGGTTTTAAAAATGCCAACTGTTGCCTGCCCTCAGGAGACAGTGTTTTGCAGAGCTGATAGAGATTTTGAAATGTAAAACTGGAGCTGATTTGAGAGTATTAGTCAGAAGCTCAGCAGTCTAGCTGGAGTTAATTTTACATTAAGAGTGAAGAGCAAAGTAAAGACAGAAATATGATGCAGGTTTTAAGGAATCATGGGAATAAGAATACTTTGCATCTAAATACCAAATGACTTTAAGCAAACCACTGTGATGATGTGGTAGATTTTAGGACTACTTTTCTATCCTATCTTTAAATTTCCCATTTTTTCAGTGTAATTGTTTTTCATTAAGAGCAAACCTGCATTTCCTAGTTGTAAATATGGGTTTGCATAGAGACAAAGTACAGCACAATACTGTTCTTAAAGATTTGGCTGACAAGTAGATGTCTTTTTGTTAATAGCAGAATAATTACAATATCAAACCTTGTTGCTTGTCCAAACACTTTCATTTAGGCAACATTTGTCAAAAATTTCTGAAGTTAAAGACCTCCTAAACCCTATCATTAAATCAATATGAAATTTATCCCAAAAATTACTTTTTAAGACTGCCATTGTTCCTCTCAGGGAAACAAAAACCCCAAACCAACCATGCATCCTACCAACCAAAAGCCCAGTTTTCCCCCCATGTCCATTCCAGCTCTAACTATTCTATAGACCACAATAAGTGTGCAAGGAAGAGTCATTTCTACAGTGCTGTAAAATTCTGAATGTTAACAAGCCAGACTTATTCTTGATTTAGGGCTGTTTTCTGAGGTCCTCAGATAATGTAGTCTGGGTTCTGATACAATGTCTTTGATGGGTGATTAACTGGCAAAAGTAAGACACAAAAATCTAGAAGCAGTAAATGAAGACTTGTGAGTCTTTAGATGGGCATTGCTTGTGTGCCCAGGAGAGGGATGCACTTAATTTAATTTGCCTAATTTAAATTGAGAGAGAGGGAAAAAATGTTATATTGGATGTTTAAAGTTATTCTGGTGTTTAGGGTATTTTGGGGTGTCAGGTTTGATGGGGAATATTTGGTTTTGTTTGTTTCGTTGGGGGGTGGGTGGGGGAATGTTTGGTCATATGGGTGGGGGAATGGTTGACTGAAATGACTGTTTTTCAAAGCTATCCTTGGTTGTGTTGGTTGCAAATTCCACTCATGGAGATACTCCAAACTCCTAATGCCATTCCTAAGGGAATTTGTTGTGAACTCCAGAACGTTAGCTCAGTCTGGGCAGCTATGCCACAGAACACAAGGAAGGCCCGTGTCCAGCTGGAGACACACAAGAATAATTTGGAGCATTTCAAACCTCACTCTGTGCCCACGTGTGAGTAAACAGGTCAGGCCATAGATCTTCAGTGACTATAAAAGTTCTTAGACTTACACCAGCTCTGCAGACAGCTGTGTATAGCAAGTGCACACTCCAAAATACAGATGTCTGGGGGTTCTCCTTGGTTTCTCAAACACAGATACCTGGTGCCATTTCAGCTTTCATGGATCTGAAATCCATCTGAATGTGTATGGTTCTTGCATGGGTGTTGCATTATATCTTCCAGGCCTGAACAGATGTTTTAGATACCCCAGAGCATTTCAAATGACATTGAATGCCTGGTTTTAGGCAGCTAAACCAAATCTCAAGTGAAGTCTGTATGTTTCCCGATCATTTCAACTACCTAGCTGGAATTTCCTTATCCTCAACACAATAATTTAAAAGTATAATTTATCTGACCAAAAGAAGGAATTTCCATTAGAATATTATTAATAAATATTATTTTTTCTTCCTTGAATTTTGCTGAAGACATTTATGCCTAGTGAAAATAGAAATACAAGGCCTTGAATGAATTCAGCCTTGGTTGTCTACAATTGGGTGGCATTTCAACATCAAGTCCGTACAAGACCATGTGAGACAAAGACCACGAGAAAAGTGACCCTTTTATTCCTGCCACTTTTGTACAGTTTCTGGTTACATCTGAATGCAGAAAATAAAATTTACACTTGTGAGTGATTTAAAATTTACACTGGTGAAGTGTGCTTTAACGGGTTTATGCTGCTGCCTGTTGTGGTGATTAGGCCATTGATGTTCAATATAAGCACTATTTCCTTTTATTTAACTCTGTATCAGACTGGTGGAGCTACTGAAATGCAGCAAAACAGAGCAAATCTGTTATTGCTTATGCATCACTGAAGTCTTTGGACCCTCTGTTCCAGCTTCACTTTTTTTCTGTTTACTTAACCGGTGCAAAAATCAAAATCATGTATAATGACAGCTGAATGTCTGACTCTGAGCTCTCTTTACACTTGTGCAAGTAACCTCAAACACTTCAGTATAGTAANTTTTTTTTTTTTTTTTTTGTAATGCTGAGGGAGCCAAATGGAATTATTAATCTTTGACCCATATCTGTTGGAAGCATTTGAACAACCCCTTTTAAGGAGTTTAGCCTTCTCTGTAGCATGCACATAACTTTCATTAACATTAAATAGAGTTACATGTGCACACCAGGGCATAAGCTGCTAAGTAGATATTAATTGGCTAAGAAATAATTCCCTTTTTCTTCTCCTTACAGTTGGTGTTTTGGAACTCACTTTTGGCTTGCTACCTCTGTAATACTTTGAGGTTGCATTTATTCCTTTAACTATTTAAGTGATGAATTTTCTTTGAGGGATCTGTCAGTGCCTGCAGCCATTTTAAAGGCAGTAGAAGAATAAAAGCGTCAATATTTAAAATCTGGAGTATACACTGTCCCTTTCTAGGCCAATCCCTTTAAATTATCAGTATATTAAATAACACTTTAACTAGTAAGTTCAAAGGAATTATGAGTTATTGTGAGTCTGCCGTCAATATTATTTTGTGGCTGTAGAAAATAGTTTGGACACAAACATGTATTACTTCTTTACGTCTATTCAAAACACACTGTCCTTTCTTTGTAGCAGTTAACCAACACAAAATGCCAAGCTGTGAAAATAAAGCAACATAGCAGTACAATGACTAGAATTTTATATTAAGCATACAACTGTAATGGACCACTTACACAAGCAAATTGCTTTATTGTCATCTGAGATTGCCATTGGGAGTGGGTTCAGGATTTCCACATATCTTTAAAAAATCTGTTTAATTTATCCAGATTGAACTTTGTAAGCATTTCAAGTCATCCTTTAAAGAAGTACAATGCAAACTGCAAGTGTTTGCTAAAACCCGAGTTAGCAGTGTGTCTAAGCAGTGTGCTTACACAGAAAGTTGGGGATGCTTCCAAGTTTGGGGATCTTACTGTGTCTGTTTTTCACCTACCAAATTGTGATCACAGATCATGTGAAGCAACTTCCTCCTTTCCCTGCAATGTTCTGTAGCTCTCTACTGTGTTCCTTTACGTTTGGGCAAGCACAGGTACTACCACAGAATCCCTGCTTCCTTCTGCTCTGACCTCTGCAGCTGCACCATGAGCTAGGCGTTGGAGGTAAGAATCATTTTGCTTTTCTTGGACATCCATGATGCAGAAATACACATCTTAGATCTATGAGATGACTCCTGTATTTTTGTAACTTTTGCATCTTTTGGGGATTTTCAAAATAAGAAGTATTTTTGGGGACTGGGCTGCCAGCTTAAAAATTAGGCTTTCTTCAATATTTAAACTGAAACATTCATAGAAAGCGTTGTCTCTGGAATTCATGTTTTCTAATTTTGCAGGTATGACAATGTAGAGAAGTGTTGCATCCATCTTTTTTTATGATGGGCTTTGTTTCAACCATGCCAAGTTTTACTCTAGAACCAGGGTCATATGTCCTTCTGATGTATTACTATATTTTCCTTGCATTATTTTTCACTTCCTTTTGCTTATGTTCAATGAGCTCTGGCTGGTACTATCAGGCCATGACAGTGCTATACAGCCTTAAATGTAAAGAGGGCAGAGCTGATTATTTTTCCTCTTAGGGGCTGCCCTTTGGCCTGCAGGCAGTTCTTTTAAAAATAGCTCCACTCTGCCTGATGCTATTATTATCACACATGCAATTCCCAATTCAGCTGTCCAGATCAGAAGTGAAGCCTCTCTCTAGAAAAGCAGCAGAGATGCTGCATCTCCACTTTCTTCTGTTCAGACAAGCTCCTTCCACAAGGCTCTGTGGCAAGGCTTGGTGGGTTTTTGTTTTTCTTGGTTTCTGTATTTTTGATCGTGCTTGTTGTGCAAGAGAAAAAGCTGAGTGCAGGATGCTGGTGAGCCTGGAATACATGCATATAAAACTGATGTTCTGCTTCCTAGGTCTGCTCAGACAGCATTGGCAGGCTGGTGGCACTTTCATTTGTGTTTCTCAAAAAGAAGAAAGTAAAACCAACCTGGTAGCTGAAACATATTGGGAAGATTTCTGCTACAAACTCCTAGTAGCACAGAGAAGTTATTTAAAATCCCCAGTTCAGTTTAAGCCTTTAATAAAATGGATATCTGCTTATTTTCAAGATAGAAAGTCTCACTGCAATCACCAGGAGGGTTGCTATATGCAAGTGACACGAGCTGCTCCCAAAAGCTCACACAAATTTACTGAGGACTTGAGAGAATGGGTGGTTTCATCAAGCTCTAAAGAGTGGGACGGCCAGGCTCACCTCTGTAAAGTAAAATTTGGGGTTTCTGCTCCGTTCTGGGACATCTTACAACATCCCATTTTTAATAGAGATTAAGGGTGACTCGTAAATCTCCTATGAATGCTACTTTAGGTTTCTAGTGCCACTGACCTAGCAATCAAAAATTGCATCATGTTTTAAAACATAGCACAGGTTTCCCATCTATTTATCAGCTTTTATCAAAGGCGCTATCCATGTGTTTAAATACAAAGACATCTCAGGAGAAGCCCTACTTCAATGGTTTCCCAGCTTGGTACACAGCTGGAAAAGGGGAGTTGCTGATTAACTTCTCAGGTCCTAGAGCAAAGATGTCAGGTGATGGAACAGTCAATTAGAAATTATTTGGACTCTGAGATTCTGAGACTGTTTTTTTTTTCCTAGAGGTTCCTCCACAAATTACAGGAACTGAGACTTTGAGATTCAAGCCAAAGCATGAAGAGTAAAAAATAAAGTTAATTTGAGTGAGTGCTGGGTTTATGTTTATAGTTGTATACAGTACAATGATACTGTACAGGTTGTTTCTTTATAGGATATTTTGATGTTTAACTTTTGTGAATCATGATGAGATGAAAGGAAAAATGTAGTATTCCATAAGGCCTCAGGCATAAAAGCACCATTAATAATTTAACACTAAAAAATATGGTCACTCTAGAGGCTGTCAGATACTTACTTCTGTGGTACAAATCCCTACAGAGATAGGTACCATAACATTGATTGAACAATTCATTTGATGAATTTCACAATATTTTCTAATACATTTGACAATGTATTTCATTATTTACCTAACTTGTGCACCAACCACTGCTAAACTATTATCTCATGGATGCAAAAGCTGTTTAACTTAGAAAGAGTTTATTTTCATTGAAGAAAAGTAAGAAGTTGCTTTGCAATGCCATCTAATAGCACCACATCCAGTGAACAGCTGTCACTTAACTAGGAAAGGTATTCAGAGAATGCGAAACACTTGCTCAAACTTTGTATTAAGGGATACAAACTATTAAAGGTATTTTGTAATTTTTTTCTTGGCAAAGGCTTTGGTCCAAAACTTAGTCCAGGATGTAATTTAGAGATTCCAAGATAGGAGCATGAGGTATCTCCAGCATTCTGGTGATGGAACTGTGGCCTTACAAGGCAGCCCTCAGCTTATCCTAATCAGGTTACGGCTTTCAATAACTTCAGTGCGCACCATGAATTGAGGACATGACCTCATTAATATTCAGATACACAGAGCTGATGTTGAAAATTCACTCTGCTCCATCATAGAGGAACCATTTGGCGTGGGATTTTAGCACACAGCTTCATCGTGTGGGGATTTCTGGAACCTCTCTCTGACCAAGTAAGGTTTTAACACTGGTCCTACTCTCAGATGGATGGCAGCGTACACAAGGGCAATGTGAAGTGTTATATATAAATGTTTATGAATTCATTTTCTGCTGGAATTTTAGGGTGAAGGCTGCTAGGTCAAGGTTCGCTATTTATTTGTAAAAGAAAAAGACCCTAACAGACTGAATTGGCCAATTCTAACATCTGGTGTATAGATATGAGTTTATATAACAGCTCCCAATCTTTCCTGCTACAATCTCATCTGTAAACAAACAAGACATTTACTAGACAAAAAACAGGCACAAGCAGATTTAATGACTTCTCCCAAGTTATAAAAAAGGTTACCAAAAAAGGTTTCTTTCTGGGACAGGCTTGGATCTCAGATCTCCCAATGCACCTTTTAATGTTACAAATGCATCCTTTTTTTGCTGGATATTTGGCTTCAAAAGCCCTTAGTAATGAGCATGATGAGGCTGAAGATTTCATCATGGAAAATTGTCGAATAATCAGTAAGCACTGGTATTTGAATGTGCTGCCATTAACATATCCTCTTAAGTGGAGTTACATTGTTTTATTTATTAACAGAATAAAGAAAGGATGTGACTAATTTGTTTTTGCTTCTTTTCACAGATGATCATATAGTAAAGGTGAAGCATTCCCTATTTTTTTAACAGATCAAAGCATTTGTTTTACTGTCTAATGCTTTGGTACTGACTGTCCCAAGGCCCCTGCTGCTATGAACGAATGCAAATTACATCAGGAAATCCAATGGGCTCAGTAAACATTGAATATTAATTCAAGATGGTTTTGGAAATGCATAAACAGCATCAGTCCCAAAATCCAGAGCAGAAGCAAATAACAATGTTAAATTGATATGTCAGAATTTTATAGGCAGTGTTGTTTTGGCTATAAAAATCTGTTTTTTTCTTGCCTTGTTGAGTGATCATGTTGTTCTATCATAATACATGAATTCTAAATCGTTGAGTAATATCTTTTCTTCCCCCATATTTTACCCAGGGCTTGCTCAGATCCCTAAGAGCTACTTTTCCTGTGTTGTCCAGTCCGTTTGCTCTAGATATACCAAAGAAATATATATTTTTGAGAGGTACTAGAGTTTTGTGATCAGAGACTCAGAACACAATGCAGGAAACCTACAGCAACTCACCAGGTTTCTTTACTTTGCTTGTGTGTGTCTCTTGTATTACCTGTGGAGCTTTCTCTATCTCCATCCATGGATTTTCTCATTTTTATCATTCAGATTCTCTCCCCATCTGACCAGAGCGAGTGTCTGTGTGGGTCTGAGTTGCCAGATGGAATTAAACTACAACAATCAGGCACTCTGGTCAAGTTATAGCCTTGATATTGCTCACCTATGAATGCTTTCTTCTGCTTTGATCCTTTCTCAGTAATGGACAGTTTAGAAGAAATTGTTTCCATAGTTCAGCTAACACAAGAAGATCCAACTGTCAGCTGCTTCCTCCTGGAAAAAATTATTCTGGATCAGGTCACACCTACAAACAATTAATTTATGAAAGTCAGAACTATCATCATTCAGCTAGAGACCTAACCAACCTCCAGCTCAAAAAGAGGAAAGAATGTGTTTCTATATCATCATTAAAGCACTTTGATCTTCAAAATATTTGTGCTGGTATGAACATAACACTGTAGTGAGTCTGACACTACTTAGATATCTTGTGTGACCCTAAAGGAGCTGTGAACATTTCAATTAGAATTCTGAATGCCAAGCTGGACACTTCTCAGCAAAATGTCCAACACTGTCTGTCTTTCGAAGGCCCATTGCCCAACCAACTTTCAAATTTGTTCTGCATTTCCTTTAGGAGAAAGAAGCAGATTGTCTGACTATTGAAATGAATAAGAAGAGTGCATTGGCATTCAGCTTTCTTTACTTTTCCCATGTATCATTACATATTTTAGTGTTCACCTTGGGAACTTTTCTTATGCAAGACATAATATCACAAAGCATGGATCTGAAATATTGAGATCTTGGTATACTGGCAAATCCACAAACTGTTAATAAAATACTCTGTGTTAGAGGGTGGGAAAGGAAATCACACTGTGTAAGCAATGATTTCAGTAAATGTAAAAGATCTAGTGATACCCAGAGGCTCATCAGGTGGTAGCAGTAGATACTGAATACTCATTCTCCAGGGTGTGCAGCTACTTTCCTTGTTATTCTAGAGATGAAAAAGGCAATTTAAATATTTTATACTCTCTGCTCTTAACTGATGCCTAGAATTGCTCTAGCAGCCCACAGATGGACTCCTGCTATCTCACAGCTCGCTGGAGACATTCATACAGATGCCTTGTGAAACCACCACCAATTGCCCAATTGCCCAATGTGACAATCAGAGCTCCTCAAGCCACAGGTTCCACTTTGCAGGATGGAAAAGGAATGTGATGCACTCTGACAGCAAAGGAACATCTTTTTCTTTCTCTATTAGCCTTCCTTTTGCAGAGGCTGGAAGACACATGATGCTTCCAGGGTCTATTGACAACAAAAGCACTTTGATACAGAGTTGTGCTCAGTTTTTCAAGAAATATAAGCTCAAACCCAGTATTAATGGTTGTCTCTGTTATACACCTGGGTGTTTTCTGACAGAAGGTATTCTGAGGACTATGGTTTCTCCACTTGTTTTATAAATATATTTAATTTTATGTGTGTCATACTGTCAGCAACAACTTTTATGACTGCAGATACTAAATATAAAGCAGCATTGCCACCCAAAAATTTTAACTAGTATGCACAGTTTAGTCTATGTTTCATGATCAGGTAAACATTACTTTTTAATAGACTATTTGTGCAGTAATTTTCCTTTCATTCCTCCCAGGCAGAGCAATAATGAACGCTAAAACCAATTTGCAGTAACAAAATAATTTGGTGAAATTCAGAAATGGACACCTGCTAAAAGTGGTTCCGGGACTAAATACTAATACCCATTAACTGAAAAGTTCTTGCATTAATTGAATATTTTTTCTCATGAGAGGGTTCATTCCGATATTTTTATACTTCAAACGCAGATGTAATGGAGATTTTTCTGATAAGCTCAAAATCTAAGTTAAGATGCTCCTCACATAAAACATTTTACTGTTGCTTTTATTTTTCATCTTTTTATTTTGGTTTTGACAAAAGAGGAATTTTTGTGTTGGTTTGAGGTATTTTTTTCCCCGAGAAATTTGCAAGAGAAAGCAAATGTACTGTGCATTTTAATTCTTTTTCAAGTTAGTAATATACTACAAAAATATCATATATACAAACAAAGACAGAGAGAGATGTATTAAGCTCCTGCGGCCACCTTGGGAGTCATCAGCTGATCTGATAATAAAAGTGAAAATTTCTTGGCTTCTACACACGTGTTCTGAGCACAAAGCTTCAATATTTCCTTAAAATCCAGCAGTGAAATGTCTTCTGTTTTAATACAGAAGCTGATCTTAAGTTATCCAAGTAATGTGTATTTTCCCAGATGAACCTTTGACAGTATTTTAAACAGAACTCATTAATTTCTACAGATGTTTAGCATTCCCAAAGGCAATTTTCTTTTCTTTAAAGACGTATGTGAATTTATGTAAGCCTTCCACTCACTGGACAGAATCCAGAGTATTTTAAATACAAAACTAAATGCTTAAATAAGTTTTTAGACAAGTTGAAAAGGCTACAAATTTACTAGTATCTACATTTTGACCAGTGGAAATCACAGAAGTCTATTTTATATAAGATTTTTTTCTGGCACAAAAATCGACATTTAAATGCTATTAAGGCATACAAATAATAATTCGAAAATACTTAGGAGTATACTAATGGATAATTTAAAAATCTATATCTGTGACATCAGATATCTCTCTTTGTTTCAGACACAATGATCAAGACATAAATCTAGTTTTCCTATCAAATAAAGCACTCTCACACTCCAGGGAGATTTGGTATTTGACACAACCTATATGGAAAGAACAAGGGAAAATAAAATGCTTGATTATTCTTAGTAGATTTGAAGAACTGTTCTCCATAATCACATTGTATCCGAAATCTGTGTTTTTAACTGGTGAAGCATTCTGGAGCAGAAATGGCTCTGTTTCTAAAGTGTGTCTTGCTTAGCAAAGCAAAGATGGTAACTACATTTTGATACTCTGAGTAAATTCTCAAAGCTAGTGAACTGCTGACTTAGGATGCAGGAGGATGGGTGAACTCTATTCTGTTTTAGCTCAAAGAAATGTACAGGTAAAGACGTAACCTATAAGTTTTTGTTCTCTGTTATTTGAAGATTCATATGATAAAAGATAAACAGGGTGACAAAACCAGTTACAGAATAATTCTGCCACTCTTGGGTAAAAGATATTCTATATTCAAGTGTTTATACATTCTTACAGCTGAAGACATGGCATAGAATTAGTTGAGGGTTTTTTTTTCTCTGCTAGTAGGTGATATTACCAAATAGCAATAGACAGGATAATAGTAACCAGTTAGCTTCCAGTCCAGTGTACAAAATGCACCAATTTCATGTGGAAATAGAAATTGACAGATTTTGTAGTGTTTTATGTTCATACTACCAGTTATAAATTGCATCAAGTCTTGACTTTCAGTGTTCTTCTAGTTTTTAGCTGTCTATTCTTAATGTATAGGAAAAGTATCATTAAAAAATATAGGAATCCATTTTAAGATGTGTCTAACAAGCTTTAGGGTTCTTGCATAGTGGTTAGTGATAGTACCCAAGCTCAAGGAGTCTTTTTTTTTTTTTTTTTTCCCATCAGATGTGCTTAATGAGAAATGTGCACAAGGAGAAATGAAAAAATGAATTAAATGAATGAAAAATAGGAAATACAGTGTTCAGTTACCTGTGGATTTCTTTTGTTCTTTTTTAAGGTTTGGTTTTTACTCTTTTTTTTTAATCCCTCCTGTTTCTTTACCGCTTTGTCTGGATAAAATTGAATCCATATACCCAGGAAACCCCTAGATTCTATTGTCATGCTTCCTGATAACACACTATCAGTTTATTCCCAGGTTTAATCCATTTAAAGCATCTCACATTAAATGTTGCTCATTTGTTGTTATACTTTTGAAGTCATGGCTTGAACTGTATTGTTTTCTGTAGCAAACTTCTTTTTCTCAGCTGAATTCCTGGGGAATATGATCTACCACTGGGGCTCGTCTCATTGCTAATGCTAAATAACCCCCTAGGTGTTCTTACTCCTTTGTATTCCTATTTAACTTGGGAGAAAAAAAAAAAAAACCAACCAAACCTATGCAGAAGATTTTAAAATCAAGTGGAGAAGAATTTTGTAGTGTGATTAAGTAATTTATTATTGGCCAAAAGTAGATATGTAGGGTCAAAAGAAAGAGTTAGGACTTTGCCTTTGATGTATTATTATTCCTGTAAGCATTAGTGAGGAAACCTAGATGATTGGTAAAGGTCCCTAATATTACATGGTCACATTTGGATAAGACAAATCACGACTTTCAAAGGTTCAAATTTCAAAGATTTAGATACTATTGATCTTTCTGGGTTTTCCCAGGATTGAACTCTGTTTGTACAAACCCCTTTCTTCAGTGCAAGGTTAATTATGAAAAACCTTTAAATAATGGACTACCTGCCAAATACTTCTTCTCCTGGACACCTCAGAAAGGAATAAACACCTGGAAACAGCACTATCACAGCCTGTGAAAAAATGCATCCTGCAGAGCCTTTGGCATACAGATCCTTGCCCTGCTATGAGTAAGACATGTTGCTGCCTAGTCTGTGTGCTGATCTGTGCAAAATGTTTTCTCAGCCTGTTTCTTAGCGGATGGAATTGTAAAACTACTCGCACCTTCGGAGCTGAATCCTGAGAGATGCAGAACTCCACCAGTTCCCACTGCTTGTGGTGAAAGCTGATGATATTTAGCAACTTGTCAGTCCTTGTTCTGAGTTGCTGGGGGCTGCACAGGCAAGGGAGCATCGGGGAGCCAGGTGGGATCCATGTGGGCGCCTGCAAACACCACATCCCTCAGCAGTGAGAAACTTGAACGCTGGCCACTGGCTTGTTTCCTGCCTCAGACACTTTAGCACATCATGCATGAAAAAGAGATCAAACTGCCCTTCGTTTTGGCCCACATTGTTAAAATTCTTGGATGGAGATACACGGACCAGATAACTCACACTGCATTCATGTGATTTTGCTGGCCTCTGCCAAAGGCTGGTTCAGTGATTTCTAAAGTGCTTGTGGCTTACAAAGCGAGATGATTGACAGCCATTACAGTGCTATACCTTGCATATTGAGGAGGAAAAAAATGTGTTACTGATGAGAATTGTAAAAATTAGCTATGAAAATCATGAAACTCGCACTTGATTACTATTGGCTCGAACAATATTTCTTTTCATCATGTGTAATCATGTGCTAGAATTCCTGCCTCATTAAATAAGAGAGACTATATAAAAACATGCATTTATCCAGCATGAAAACCCAACTCTGCTTAGAGCTCTGCTGGTGTCTAAGCGAATTTATACTGATGACTCCAATGGCTTATCAGATAAGAATTGGTATTTTTTTCTTGTCCTCATGTTTCTGACCATATTATCTATTTTTCAAAATTGCAAGCAATCACTTCACTTATACATCCAACCACAGAGGCTATTTTATTTTTCTGGAGATTTTTTTTTTTCTCTCTGTCTCTGTTTTTGGTTTTGTTTGGTTGGGTTTTTGTTTGTTTGTTTGTTTTTTGTGGTTTTTTTTTTAACTTGATGCATTGTTTTCAAGAGCTCTGGTTAGCACATCATATAACAAACCCAGCTCATTATTATGCATTATCTACTGCTGCTTGCTGCAATGCAATATTTACACTTTGGCATTAAGGCAGGAGACGGCCCTCGTTATGGAGCACAGCCACTGCTGATAGATAGACACAACGGCTTTTCAGAAACATGAAGAATTGAAAATGGTTCATCTGGGGATTGCAAGTGCTATGAATTCTTTATATCTAACAGTTGGCCTGCACTGACCCAAAGGATATTAGATTTCTTAGGAGCAAACGTGCTCTGCTGAAATGTACTTAAAAAGCTCGATCTCAGCGTCCTGCAGCGGCTGCTCCCCCCCATCATCCCTGGCTTTTGCCAGACAGAGCTTCCTCTCCCTCTGTGCAACCCTTGCTCCCTGCCTCATGCCTCCCGCTGGTTCCCTTAGTCTCCGTGCTGGCATCCTGCAGGCAGCGGGCAGGAGCACACAGGGGTAAGCGTGTGCACCATTAGGAGCTGGAGGAGGTTGCTCCCAAGCCTGGATTTTATTGCCATGTCACTTGGATTGTTTTTACAGCTGGCAGGCCGGAATGACCTTTGGCTGCCTCTTCTCTTTTCTGTCGGCTCCTTCCCCATGAGTCCACGTCAAATCTGCTTCTCTTGCGGTCTTTTAAAGGGCTGCTCTGCCATCGCTGCTGCCTGTGGAGCAGGAGGCTCTGACCCCAGACTGGGCAGTGGAAGGGGGAAGGTGGATGCTGAATGGCCCAGCACTTCCCGTGCCTTGCTGCTCCAACAGCACCAGGACTGAGCCAGGTGTAACCTGCTGCTGCTGGCATGGGACACCAGAGCTTCACCAAGGGGAAGGAAAGCACAGCAGGAACCAAACAGGGAGATGAGGGAGGACACGAAGTAACACCTGCCTTGCACAAAGCACAAGGCAAAATCACCTTGTCATGCTAATGAGACATTTCTCTAATTATTGCCCTTTGAGGATCCCAAGGCGCTTTTCCTGCAAAAACTGAGCACTGTGGTATCATGTTGCAGGAAGTATCAGTATCATCCCAATTTCTTTTTTCTTTTGAGACAGATCAGTTGACTGATGTCACTGTTGGTCAGTGAGTGGTTGCCACTTACGACCATCTAAGGCACTGGAAAATGCTGCTACCTCAGAAGTTGTTCCCATTTTCTCTTTGAACTTTTCTATATTTTGTGTCACCAAACCATCCCAACGTCTCTGTCAGCAGAAGACCCTTCACAGAGGCAGAATGCAGGACAAAATTTGTTTTTTGGTTTTTTTTTTTTTTTTTTTTTCCCCCATAAACCCTAGAAATTTTTTTTTTTTTTTTTTTTTTTTTTTTTTCTGCCAACTCATGATGAATTTAGAGATCTGCAGAGGAGGGAAGCAAACTTTATGGGCATTGCAGTGGCCTCTGACACCATGACCCAAACTAAGGCCCTGCCTGCCTGGCTCTGCCACCACGGTTCCTGTCCTTGCCCCCATTTCAATGACATTTCAGAGAGGAAGAAGCAGAGAGCAGGATTTAGGGGGGATGAAAACTGTCAGTTAATTGAGACAATTTTTAATTAAACTGTGCATTTCACTAACTGCTCTGTGCAAAGAGCTTTACTGTAGTGTTGCTGTGGCAACCTTAACTTTGAGCATCCTGACATGTGATTAAAACCTAAGATTTAAATGTTTCATTAACAAAGAGAGATTCTTATAGATTCTTTTTTTTTTTTTAACTTTTCATGGGCATCCACCAAAATCACTGATCCTGTAGACTGAGGATCAGAGTGCCACCTCAGATTTTAGTAACTGAGGGAAGGGACGGAGAGAAACAGCCGTGCAGACGACTGAAAGCCTATGGGGGAGAGATATCCTTTTCCTGAATTACAAGTGCCTGCCCCCTTCTCCCCCCTGCCCCGCATCTTCCCACTCCCTAAGGATGCTGTACCAATCAGACTTAGTAGCTTAAAAGGCCATAAAGGGAAAAATGTCAGGTGTGAGCTGCTCTGCTCAGCATGACAGGAGTTCAGATAAGAACACAAAAAATACCACATGGGGTTAGACATAAGGTTCATTTAGCCTGCTAACCCTTGCCTGGCAACAGCAAGTAGCAAATGCTTAGGATATGTATAGACTTGACCTTTCTCTCACAGACCCTCCCAGCTCCTGATAACCACTACTTAGATGTGTCCTTGCAAATCTCCCCCAAATGGTGGTTTTTCCTAGTAAAGACCTTCTGAGCTAGGAGAGGCATTTCCTTTCCTTTCTTTTTTTTTTATTTTTTTTTCCCATAAGTGGCCACACTTTGTCCTTTGAAGCAAAAATGATTGCTGCTTGTATTATGATGGAATGGGATCAAGGATTCAGGGCAGCCCTGTAGGCAAACAATGAAATCGAGGCATCCTAGCGTTAAGGCAAGATGCCTTCTCCTTTCTTTTCTTCTTTCTGTGCCTTTTAAGAAAGAAAAATTGGATACAGGCCCCAATATATGTTCCTGTATAGAGATGGGGATCTGTCCTGACATGTCCTTCTCTTTTCCCCATTAATTGTCATAACAGTTTCACCGTAGAAAGCTGCGGTCACATCATCATCTCGGATTTTACTTTCCAAGGGTGAATAGGAAAAAAGTCTCTTGTATAGGTAAATTTCTGTCAGACAGCAATCCTGAAATAATACTCCTCGATTCTTCATATCTCTTTTAATTTCTCTTGGGCACAGCTCTAATTTAAGTTGTTTAGGAATATGATACAGTGGGAAGGTGTTACATTTTAAATAGTGGACTTATCTCGGAAAAGGTGAATTACATTAATACACCATTTATCTCATCCCTCGGATTTCTTCTTTCCCTCATCCAACAATGCATGTTCAGTCACTTCTCGGGTTTTGCCTTTTATTTTCAGGAAGAGATGAAAACTCAGAGGGCATCTAAGCATTTGTGCAACATAGGAGCAACACATAATTTCTTGACCTGCTGGACAATTAGTTCATGCCCTGAAGTGTGATATTTGACTACCTTTCCTTACAGATTTAGTTTGTGGTGTTAATAGCTGTAAAATTATTGAGTTTCTGATTAGATGCAGTCACATAACTTGTTTCAATGATTTCCAGTTGCAGGAATATCCAGATATACTTTGGGTGTGTTCCAAACTTGCTCTTTTGCCTTCCCAGGACCATTCATCCATCAGGGCTGTAATAAGAAGAGAGAAAATTTGCTGTAACACGAAAAATTTTGAACAGCTCAAGCACAGTAAGACTGCTTGTTTACTTATCTTCTCTCTCCTATAACCTCTATGTTTATTTTTAAATGGTCTCACATTTAGAGATTGATGAAAACTGTAAGTCAAGATGTATTTTGCAGTTTTATCAATTCTGAGTTGGACAAAATTTTATAAAATATTAATGACTGTACACACCTACAGAAGATAAACTTTAGTAAATGTAACTATTTCATACAATGTGTCCTGTGAATCTGGAGGATGCAAAGGTTAAAAAAATATATTAGGAGAACTAGTAGGATTTTTGTTAAAGAAGAGCTGTATTAAAAATGGGTGTGATATTTATTATTTGAACTATACAGTTAGGAGATATTATCTTGATAAACATCTAGTTTCACATTCTATTTAACTAATTATAGTCTAAATTTCCAGATTTTAAAAAGTGAGATTTTCTTTATCCTTTATTTCCAGCAGATCAACATTTTTTTCAAAATCAGAGTTTAAAATTACCCAGTAAGTTCTCTTTGATGTTCTGAATACTTTACCTCAAGATTTTAAATTTAGTTAATAACAGTGTCAAAGTTCTGTAGACAATGATTCAGAAGGAAAGTAAATAATTATAAGATAAGGACTAAAGAAAAAAATGCAAAACAGTGTTTCAATATATCCATAATTTTTTTGGCAGAATTAATGGAAAATATTGCCCAGGTTGAGAAATGAAAATTGCTCACAGATTTTAAATCTTTTAGTGCTGGAAAGGGTCAAAACCTCTACTTTAGGTACCCTAATGCCCAAGTAAAAAGCTCCTGGTTTCAGCTTCTCATATTGTTAATTACTGCTTAAAAAATAAAATAATATTGCAAGGCTCCTACAGGATAAATACACTGGACCTGCCAAAAAGAAACAGCATTGACTCACAGAATGGTTTAGGTTGGAAGGAACTCAAAAAGTCATCTAGTTTCAGCCTCTCTGCCATGGGCAGGGACACTTCCACTGCCCCAGGTTGTTCCAAGCCCTGTCCAATCTGGCCTTAAACACTTCCATGGATGGGGCAGCCATGGCTTCTCTGGGAAACCTGTTCCAATGCCTCACCATCCTCACATTAAGGGTTTTTTTCATAACATCTCGTCTAAATCTGCAGTTTTTAATTTTAAAGCCATTCACCCTTGTCCTATCCATCCATGCCTTTGTAAAAAGTCCCACTCCAGCTTTTCTGTAGGCCCTCTTTAGGCAGTGGTATAAAGATTTCATTCTTTCATATCTTCATTTGAGATGAAATGGTACCTCTCAATAAAAAAAGGCTGCAGTGCAGCCAAATTCCTTGACTGTGGGTAAAAGAAAGGAAAAAAAAATCTCAGCAGAAAACTGGTCACATAAGCAGTTGATGCATGTCCTCATGTATTTGCATGTGATATGCATATGGGCTGATTCCTGCCATGGGATTCTGTCATGATAAATCTTTGTCTAAAAACAATTTTAAAAGTAAAATGTGAGATTTTCCATATCATCCCCTAAGCAAGGACTAAAAGAACACCTAATGTTGCAAGTTTGATAAAATCCCTCTCCAATATCTGTTTTAAACAATACATGCCTTAAGCTTTGTAGCCATTAAAGAAGAACAAATTGTTCTGCCTCTTTGGAGATCTGAAGTGCAAATAGAACACTTATTATTTAGGGAAAAAAATTATTATGGAAGACAACATAATTTTTTGCATGATACTAACAAAATATGGGTTTTCATTTTTTTGCTTTTTCAAAGTTTGCATCCTCCTCTACAAATATTTTCAATGACTTCATATATTTTCAAAAGTGATTTTTTCTCCCTTCTTTTTGTCACGTTAGATTCCATGCAGTTTAACTTCATTTTATCTGCCAGAGGTGGGAATTAAATAATTTCTGAGAGATGTAAGGGAAGCTGGAACTTTCCCCAGTTGCCTGCCTTCTTTTTTTTTTGCATGTCTCAGAGTTTTGACATTTTCCCTGGTGACGGTTGCTATGCTGTGCCTCAGCACATTGGCTTGGGATCCTTGCAATGCCTAAGGTGCTAAGGCATGTTTTGTACAGAAAATATTATTATTATTATGATTATTATTATCATTATTATTACTATTTGGGGTTTTTTTAAAAGGCTTCTTGGAACAGGATATCAGTTAGAATTTTTCCCCTAGAGATGATGTCAAACTTCTCATGAACACACGGCAGAGTCAAAGGCACAGAAAATTACTAATGACTGAAGACATTTTGTGCACAGACACTTTGCTTGTTATCTTTAAGAGGGACATAACATTCACCAGGTTCAATTAAAGGCCTGATTTCTTATAGCCAATATCTCCCTTCTGAGCAGGGTTGCAAAAGCCAGGAAAAATCTTTGCATTTCCCAATAACCAGGTGTGCCACTCCCACAGGCACAGCATGTGTGTGAATATTGTCTTCCTAATAGCTCACAACCCCAGCTTAACACCCGACATCTGAGATCCCAGAATTGTCTTACATGAAGTATAAATCAGAGGGAATTTATTTTCTCCTTGTCCTGTTTCATTTAACTGTGAATTTCACTCGTATGTGCAAAATAGTAAGACAAAAAAAAAAATTCTCTTTTCACAGGTGGCCCCTTATCACTTGTCATTTTTCTTCTCTCCCAGCTCAACCTGTTTTGTGAGCACCTGAATTGCCTTATGAAAAAAAATAATAATAATAAAAAAAAGGAAGCAGCACTATTTGTCCTGTGTTTTGTGAACTCTGGCTGGCTCAGGCCTCCGGGAGGAGTTGTGGGCAGGTAAAACTGACAGCAGGCTATAGCTGAGTGCGTGGCTGCTGCCAGGATCAGCTCCCCCCAGGCCTGATGCACATTGTCACCCTTGTTGTAGCAGCAATAAAGGATGCACAGGCTGGTGGAGGAGAGATCCTTCCCCAGCACACACCAAGAAGGGCATGTTGAGAGCCCTGTGTTTGGTTAAAGCCCAGAACCAACTTATGTTCCTGAGTCAAGCTGTGTGAAAAATTGATTTTTTTTTTCTTTTTTTTTTTAAGAGAAAGCTGCCAAATTGGTAAAAAAACAGTGATGGTAGCAACAGAACAACAAAAACAACAATAAAATTTGACCTGAGTGTAAAACTTGGGGTGAGGGCATAGGGAGTGGAGGAGAGAGGGAATGGTTTTTTTCTGAAATAAAATGTGTCATTTTGCTCAACCCAAAACGAAAAGTTCTCTTAGGGACACTTGTAAAAGGAAAAAAAAAAAGAAAAAAAAAATCAACAGGGCAACACCATCAGCCATTGTTTCCTCAGCACCTTTAGAATTTAACACATTTTATCCTGGCTGCCAGACATCCCTGTGTCTGAGCAGGTCTGAACCCATTCGTACCTTTGGTGATGCTGTGAACTCACATGGGCTCTATGTGATCCTCACAATATATTTGAATCATATTGTTCCCCCAAAAAACTACACAACCCAAATTTTCTAAGGTAGCTAAACAAAATGAAGGAAACAGAAACAAAAGTAGGAGTTATCATAAACTGTATATCTAAGGTTAGTTTTCAACTAAAGAGGACAGGAAAGAAAATAATTATTTTTTTCTCTTTAAGCCTTCAGTTTTTCATTTGCTACCTTTTTACCCCCCTTTATTTTTTGTTTCATCAGAACAGGATTAATCCATATGTTTGGAGCAACAAACTTGATTTGAAGTTAAATTTTTCAAACTGCATGTAAGAATATTAATTTTTGTAGCCAGCCTGCTTCCACAACACAGGCTCCTCCAGAACCCATGTCTCTGCCTGTTTGGGTATTCCTATTTGAATGTCACACTATTTAACTTACATATAAAAGCAGAGAAATGAGCCCAAGGAAAATCCCATCCTGAAAAGTGGGTGGAGCATCAGTGAAGGTATTTTATGTGGGTTCACACTCAGGGCACAGTTTGCCAGGTGCTGCTTGCTCTGGTTTTCCACTACCTGCAATGAATCTGCCCCACTAGGGTGTAGCATTTAAGTCTGGGTCAGATCATCACTTTTACTATTACGAACTTAAAATTATATTGCTCTGTATTGCATAGAAATATGTTGAAGTAGAAATTATAAGTGCTATTCTGAGCGATCATGGAATATTTCTTTAAATTCCATACTTGATGGTTGTCTAGAGCTTTTCTCTATTTTTTTTTTTTTTAATAAGGATCATCATATCAGTTTCTATTTATAGTTTATATCTCTAATCTGAAATATGTTGTTTATATAGAAGTTAATGCAGACTTTTTTTAGCTATCTTACCATGAAGTTTGTGTTATACCTAAGCTAAAAAGATTGTTAGTTTATACCATCTGTTATAGAAATCTGAATTTTTTTATTGATTTCCATTGTTGTTTCAGTAACAAAAATAATTTCATTTTTCAGGAATCCTTGAGTATAATCTTCATTTTTTAAACACTAAAGGCAGAATCAAAATCAACAACCTACCAACTGAAATCTATGAAAAAGCTGCAAACCAACACATCTGTTTCCATGAACACATCCAAAACACATCATGAAAAATTGTGTTATCCAGCCATGTCCTTGGACAGCAATATTTTTACTTTGAGGAGAACACTCATGATACCTACCTAAATAATTAAAAGGGGAATTTTATCCAACGAGGCATTTTTCCAGGGGAATAGATTCTTGTAAGAGAAACATTCAAATACATCACAAGAATTCCTTCCACATGTCACAGGCACAATGTGTTACAGGCCATCCTGCCCTGGAAACTGGGGGCTGAAATCGATGAACAGTATGATTAAGTGACTTGTTTAATTATACATTAAACTTATATGGGAGATCATATCTGCTCACAGCTCTTCCAACCATTCACAGTCTGCAAATCTCTTAAACTCATCAGAAAAAAAAATCTCCCTGTAGGCCACAAACATGACAAAGGGATTTAGATCATAACTGAGGAAGAGGTTTAAACTGTGCTAAAGCATCTCCACTACAACCACAGTAAATATTTCCACAGTGGACTCATAAAGCCTTTGATCTTTCATTTGTCTTTTTGCAGAACATATTGAACTTCATGAATTTCACCAAATGTCTTACTTGTGAAATGAAAACACAAGAGTGAGACGTGTAGACAATAAATAATGGACAAAACCACCTCTGGTCGGGGAAATTCTGTCTCCTGCAAAACAGTTATTCACTACTATTTCAGTCATGAGAAGAAAAAATACTTACAAAGTCTTCTTGAGATCAGTCTAAGAACTGAAACTAAAGTCCTGATCGATTACCCAAAACCTGGACTGTATCTGCCATGACTTTGTGATACATTATAATATTTCTCCCTTTGGCCATCAATATCTGTGTGTTCCTTGACAACATTCCTTCCATTCCTTGGTACCAATCATCTTTTCCAGAGTTTTGAGCTGATACATATTTAATTAAGCTTTTTTTTTTTTTTTTTTTTAGTTTGAATTCAGCTTTAAAACACTTCTTGGTATTTGAAAATATGCTTACCTTTTGGTCTACGTTAGTAAAATAAAAGGTTGCTATCTTTACTTATAACTCTGTGATTAAAAATTCTGCATATATTCTACTTTTAAAATATATATTAATAATTATTTGGATTCCTTATTTTGTCTTTAGATGCATGAACATTTTTTCAGTAAAACAGTTCAATCGAAAGAAGTTAAAAAAAAAACAGCTAGTGAAGGTAAAAAATACAAACCCGCCTATAATTCCTTTTCAGATTAATCTGAAAGTCAACATCTTTCTCTAGTTTTTTATTCATAAAGCTAATTTTAGAAAGAAACTTTAACCACAATCAATTTTTTGGAGAAGGAATGTACATCTTTTTCTAAAACATTTATGGGAAATTTCACGATCTACAGGATGCCTTAAATTAATTATCAAATGATGTCCAGAAAGGTCAGAGGCTGATACGTAATTAAAGATGATGATTAAGAGTAGGGATGTTTTACATCACCATGATTCCCATCACCTTATTTAGCTACCAGCATTGCAGTGCAGACATTTCAGTATTTGTCAGGATGACTCCTGCTCTCACCCTGAACATTTTTAGATGTGTTAGACTCTTAGCTGAGATCAATCCAGCTGTCAATATATCATTATTAGAGTAAGGAAGCTGGATAGAAAATGAACTAGAGACACCATAGGAAGACCCAGCAATGCTTAGATTAGGTATCTCCTCGTTGATAAGCTTTCAATTTCTAAATCCAAATTTCCTAACAGAGTCTGATTGCGTGAGATTCCATCCCCGGGATTTCCACATACGGTGCAGAGACTAAATATCAAAGGTCTCTGAACTGTGAGTGATATTTACCCACAGTGTACATGTCATTAACAAGCAGATAAGAGAAGATTGATCTTGGCTTTGACTTTAAGAAAAGATCTGCCAGTTTGTGTGTGTACAAATTTTGTTACCAGCAAAAGTATTATCCTTGCAAAATGCTGGAGCTTCAAATTTGGAGCCACAGGCGTCATATTAATTCTGATCATAGCAAATTGTTTCAGATTGACCAAATTGTTGCTGTTGCTCTTTTGCTTATGATCATACGTTGTTTTGGATCATATGAAATGTTTTTTCTAAGAAATAGCTTTTCTAAGCTATTTTTCAATAGCAAATGTGCCAATCAAGGCTAAAGCTCTAAAAGATATCTCTAAGTGGATGCATTGTTGAACAGTTTGATCACTCACGTACCGTCTGCAGTTACTTGCAACTCCAATTCTTGCCCATTTCTGCCTGATTCAGAGCAGCAATATGAAATTGAGCCCCTTGCTTGAAAGATACGGGTGTTGCTGCATTTAAGTTAAATGACAGCTCAGTTAATATTAAAATCCCAGTCCTTTATGGAAACTGTGTGTTCCTTAGGAGTAATGGTAAGTCCTCAGTCCTTCTTGAGAGGTCACCCACCCGCAGTTTGATGGCAAATTTTGATTACACTCTATGATTCATGTGCACAAAACTATTTTCAAAGGAGGATAATTTCTTCACTGAAAAGGTGGCAAAGCATTGGAATAGGCTGCCCAGGGAAGTGCTGCAATCACCATCCCTGGAAATGTTAAAGAAACATATCAATGTGGCACTTGGAGACATGGTTGTAGACACTGGACTATACAATGTGCATTAATGATGGGACTCAATGAACTTATTAGTCTTTTTAGTCCTTAACGACTCCATGATTTCTGTGATTTACACATCAGCAGTGGAGGGAAAACAATCTCTATAAAAATACTGCTGGGAAGCCCTTGTTGACATGGTCTCCATTCCAGTTTATCACACAGATCCCAGAGAAAAGACTTGTGCCTTTTCCCAAGTACCTTCTCCTCCACAAAGATGACACCACCTCCCACTTTAATAAACTCCAGAAACTCGGGAGAAAGCCACTTGAATGCTTATAAAAAAATTCCCTCAAGAAAAGACCTTCACTCCATTTGATGCAAATTTGCGGATTTGCAAAGTTTTCAATAAATATAAAAGTCACCAAAATTTTTTTGCTAAATTTCACTAGGAGTACCAGCAAAGTCAGCCATTCCATCTGCTGCCTCCTCATTCCCCAAACACCCGCACTCAACCTGTTCCTCTTTGGCTCAAAATCTGCATGACCCACGCAGGACCTGGGAGGGCAGGGCTGTGCCCTTTATCACCACATCATCCACTCCACAGTTAACATTTACCTGTTGTGTTGAAAGATTATTTTGTCCTCCTGGAAATCAGATCTCTTTTATAATGTGCAATTACTGCAGGCAGGTGTAAAGTTTCAGGCTTTTTATTCTTGGTAATGTTGCATTTCTTAGTTCTTTGCACTCCCCAAATTCCCTGTGCATTCAGTCAGACATTTATAAAGGCAAGAGGAGGGTAGTCGAGCTTCTCAAATAATGTTGTTTTGCAGGTGTGCATATGAGAGCAGAAATAATTATAAAAATTATATATACAGAGAATAAAGTATTGCAGATGCAGTTTAGAACACCTAAGAAGAAACACTGGTGAGCAAGAAACACACCACAATTATTGATTTTATTTTATTGGGTAAGGAAAAAATGATGAATTTTCCTCTTCTAGCAGGTGGCAATAGCTTGTTGAATACTGAAATGGATTGAATTTCAAGATATGGCTGCACATTATTATCCTTTATCACTGTCATATTCAAGCCTGGATGATTTCATTCACTAAATGAAAACCACATTGGAAGATGCCATTTTATTTGGGAATAGGTTTATACATTCAAAATTATCCTTGGCACTCCAGTGTTAATACCCCTCCAGTGATAATTTTAAAAATTATTGGTGGAAGATGGAGGGATTAAAACTTCCAAGGATGTCAATCATTTCAGCAACCCTCTCCCTTGCCTGTGCCATCCACAGTAGGAGCAGAGGCTGCAGATTTTGTGGTTTATGTTATACATCTGGAATGGTACACTCCTTAGTATATTAATTATGCATCTCGATATTTGTCTCATATGATTATTTTTTCCTTCAGCTAAAAATAATTTAATCACACATAAAACCCATGAAAATTCCATCTCTAGATTCTCCAGATTTATAACCTACTTACCTCACTTCAGTTTGTTTTGAGATTTTGAGATTGCCCTTATTTATTATACAGTCTATAAAGTAGAATTATTCTAAATCACTCCTGTGGAACCATGAAAATGAAACCTTGGATAGGCAAGAGGATTTTTATGTCTTTTAATTAGAGCTTATGTTGAAACTTCAAATGCTATGGCAAAAATGTTCATTGAGCAGCCTTTGCTTAAGCTGACTGCAAAGGACAGAGCCCCAGCTGTATAGAGATGAGATGTCTCAGATTTTGAGCAGTTTCGAATGACAATATCAATATTCAAAATCTTTACCTCTGACTTAGTCAGGAGCTTTATACAGAAATTCTGTTGCTTTATCCCCATTTTCCAGCCTGGCAAGTTGAAGGGAGGTGAATGTTGGGATTATTGCACTTGCTCCCTTTCTACAGCTGCTTGGTGGCAACACAGCCATGAATTTGTCCAGGATTTACTTTTAGGCTGTCAATCCAAAGTCAGACAATGATTAAAACAGCACAAAATTAACCCTCATACTTCAAGATTCCAGCTAGTCCATCATGACTCAGAAAGTTTGGTCCTCATGCACAATCAGCTTGCAGTGTTCATAGCTCTTTTTCTTCTTTTCTGAAGTATCAAATAATCTATTCTCTGTGTTTGCAGCCACCTGGACACAGCTGTTACCTGTCTTCCCTCCTGTTCTCTGTCTGCAGCAAAGCATTCAGTCTGCTGAAGACTGGAAATCTTCTATTTAAATGTAGTCTTTGAGCTCAAAATGCTTCATGCATGTGAAATACAATGGGTTAGGATATGGAAGCAGCCAGGCTAGATGATCTAAAGGTACCTTCTGGCCATAAGTGCTATCAAATTATTAAACCTATGAAATTGCAGGACACAAAATACAGGATAATGGTAAATCAGTGGGAGTGGTGGAAATTAAGTATCAAGTGTATTAAACCCCACATACTTGGTTTCATTAAACTCCAAGCACTAGAATTTCTCCCAGGCAATCCTATTTCATAGGATAATACAAGAAAGAGGAAGAAGCTTTAGGGCCACTTGACCAGTGTCTCCCCATGTTTGCTAAGTGCACACACTAAAACTAATTTTCAAGGAATTTAATGTCTGAGAGCCAATCCAGCAAAGGAAGTAAATCCTGTCTTACAGAACACCTGCAAGTCACTAGGTAAGAAATATTCTCAACACAGCTTCAATAAGCTTATGTATGCAAATTTAACTCCAAGTACAGACAGGTACTGTGACTGTCTCAGCTGCTGGGCCTGTAGATTTTTTGGCAGAATGGGGGAAGAGATTGCTTTTTAAATTTGGGAAGTTTCAATATTTGGAGCAAGAATCTAATACAGTTTGAACGAAATCCTTTTAAGTATATTTCTCAGTTACTTCATCTAACAGTTACCTTAGTTCCATATATATACACACATAACATTTATTTATATATTTATAGACTTGTTATTAATTTACAACATCTTTTCATATTTTCTCACATCTCCCAGGGAGGTGTGGTATTATGTGCAGCGGAAAACTAAAGTTAAACAGATCATGAATATCATCAGTTTGAAAATTTATAGTGTTTGACCTGATCAGACATGTTTTAGACTATTCTCAGTCTTTGTTCTCTTTCTTCTCTGATAAATTTTCATATGTATTGGTCCTGATGCAGAGAACACATTGAAGCTCTTCAATACACAAAGTAACTTATTACTTACATTTTTGTGTCTATATATCTATAAAATCCAAATCACAACATGTAGAGATACTGTTTTACTAATCCCTGACTTTCAGTAACCAAATATCTCCTGGAACAGATGCAGCTTGCAGCAGATGCCACACTTGCGGCCCCTGATCTGGATGATATGTGGAATATCACAGCTATTTTCTAGTTTGGATTTACGTTTTTTGTTTTTATTTTCTCCCACAAAAACAGGTGATGAGATGGTCTGTGTAGGGTTTTCATCCCTAGATGCAAATCTGGACCTCAGGATTGACACAACTGGACAAAACAGAATGAAGGCCTGCACTGAGACCAAGAACACACGAACAAAGCCAGGCAAAATCCTTTCTCCAAAAAGCCCTTGCAAGAAGCAACTTTGGGGACATGAAACCTCCCAGGGCCACATATACTTGGCCAAACAAAATTTAATCTCTGGATTTCCAAGTCTTTACTCTCCTGCTTATGCTAATTTTCATGAAAGGCTTCTGGTGCAGCATATGGCTTGGTCATCATAAATAGGAAGTCAGGGGATGAGGTTAGCCTTTCATGGGTCTGCATGCCTGAAAATCTACATGTTCAGTGTTTTGATGTTTATGAGATCAAAGGCAGTTCCTCTCTGTAAACCCATGCCTAATGAAAGCAAATATATACCTGAAATGTAAAACTCTTACAGGTGAAGTTTCTAGGACTGGTGTTCAAAGGGGTTTTGACTGAAAGGTTATTAGAAATATGCTGAAAACAATTTTTAAATATTAGTTCCATGGGATGTTTCAAAAAGCGTTGTCTCTCTTACCTGACTGAACATACAAGCATAATTAAAGATGCATTACATTTAGTAACTGTTGTGGTTTAAGCTGGCAGGCAGATAAATACCACACAGCCTCTTGCTCACTTCCCACACTGCAGTGGGATGGGGGAGAGAATAGGGAAAATAAAGTAAAATTTGTGGGTTAACATTAAGACAGTTTAACAAAACATAAAAGGAAATTAATAATTAATAATAATAATAATAGAACTAGAATATGAAAAATGAATGATGCATAATGTTCACCACTCGGATTACCCCCAGTTAATAGATGCATGTTTATATATGTTTATATATGTCTATATACATATAAACAAGTATATATGTGAACATTACATCATCAAGGTGTATCCTTTGGCCAGTTTTCCACAGTCCTGGATGTGTCCCCAGCTTCTTGTGCATCCACAGACCAAGGCTATAAGGCATGTGTCTCATGAAAATTTTGTTTATGGTTGTTTTTCATGTGGACGAAATTCCAACTTCCCTAGTTCTTCATCATTTAATTTTATTTTTTTCTTCACAGTATCTTTTCTGCCTTCTTCATGTATCAGTAACTTACATAACTTAGGGAAAATAATCTTACTGCATTACTTCAGAGATGCTCTTTGATTTCTTGGTAACTCCCTTTTCTGACTGTTCATTTGAAATTCTGAGGAAGGAAGAGCCTGGAGAGGGAAGGGCTGGACTGTGCAACAGCCTGAAGTCAGAGCATGAGGGCAATTCAGAATAACAGAATGTGCCTTGTTCAATCTTTAAGTCACAAAATCAGACTTAATATTCTATTTTAATTCTGTCTTTTGCTGCATAATCTTGAGAGAAATAGCTAAGACTTCATCCCCTATTCCCCATCTCTAAAGGGAATAATAACATTTATAGTATTAATAAAATCTTTGCTTTGGACATAAATGCATGACAAGATGGAGGTATCTGGGTAGTATGATAATACTAAAAGCAACTTGGATCAGTAATGTACTCAAATGTAGTTAACTGGTAATCTTAGCCCCTGGGTTTGCCTTTTAGGATCAGAAATGGTTAATCTTTCCACTGTTGTTATTATTGTCTTTAATAACCTTAGATTCCTCCTTTTGTTCCAGCAACTTGCACTGCATGTGAACATTTTAACTATAGGCATGACATTTTAATTGGAAGTTGTATGTGTGACAGTGGCTCTTTAAACCAACAGGTCTGAACCACTTCTATCATAGCTTTATTTAAATTTATTTGTTTTGCTGATAAGAACTCTGGAATTATATTTCCAAAGACCAGCCTGTGGGTATCATTAATAAAAAACCACCTTGAAACAGCTGCCCCTTTCCATGGCAAACTTCATTTCCACATAATGATCATTCTATAAAAAGATTCTAATAAAGAACTTATCCTGGTAGGTGCTCTGTATCTAATTGTCTTCAAGGGGGTTAACAGGAATTCTGGGGAAGTTTGATGACTTCTTACATCCACAACATTTTTCTTCCTCTTCATGTAATATAGTCATTCTCTTTCAATGAGAGTTTGTATCTTCCCATTAACTCGTTAACTGCACTTGTAAACTGTCACTGAAGCAAGCAGATCTTACAGGAATCTGGACACAATGTTGGCTTTTATTGGTAAAACACAATTACAAAGGTAATTGGCTCCTATATATCTGTGTGACACTTTCTTGGCACAAGCTTCTCCCGTTCCTGGATTGCCTTCCCCTCTTCCACTCCTCCTCAATATGTTTTAGTATTGGAGCCAATAGACTGGTGACCATTCAGAGGTTATACTTGGCAGGTTTAGAACACAGATGCTGGGTTGCAACCCTCAGGGGCTTGCAGGAGGTTTTTATACCAAGCTCTCTGAGTGAGTTCTTCTCTTGGACGGTGCAGCAACTACAAAATTGTCTTTAAATATGGCGAGTTAACCTGTTGATGAGTTCAGCCCATATTGTAGACCTCCAGTTTCTCCTGCTTTATTTTTATCCGGAGAGAATTAGATTGTCTTACCTTCAGGATCATGTTTTCCAAGCATTCATACCAAGATGAGTTGATGATGGACCATTTTATGTCATTTTTTTTAAGATGATAGAGTGCCTTAAAGATCACCCACCCAAGCCCCTCTGCAGTCATTGAGACAGATTACCATTTCTGCATCCTACTACAAATAATCCAAAGTGTAAAAGAAGAAAACACGCCAGGTGGCTGAAGTGGGAAGTGGGGCTAACAGAATGATGTAAAGCTGTCAAATTTTCCACCAGTCAGAGGCAGTAATCACAGCCTACAAAATGCAAACAAATATAGTCATAGTCTCTTCTGTAATACTTTCTGAGAGTTCCCTTGAACAAGATCTATTATAAATTAGTAGTTCCAGGGTAAAAACAAACTAGGTACTGCTTCATGTCCTTTGGAAAAAAAACCCAACAAAACAACAACAAAAAAAATCCAAAAGCAAACCATGGCTCCTTCTTGAAACAGTGTCAGAGTCCCTGGTCAGGTTGTGGGCTGGGGAGTAAAGGGGTTTTGCCATGAAAGATGTGACAGCTCAGTGTTGAGATCAAAGTCAGAGAGATGAGGTTTTATAAAGACTATCTCAAAGCCAGAAGTGAATTCTTCAGCCTCTAAAAGAGCAGAGATCCTGCAAGATGAGATCTGGTTTAGATGTTGTGCATTTCTCAAGCTCATCCAAAAAGAATAAAATGAAAAAATACACAGTTGGAAAATATAGAAACTTCTTTACCACTCCTTTTTAATTTCTTCTTTTCCATTCATTGTTATTTTCCTCTTTTTGACAAATTAATATCTATAAGGTTCTTCAATTGGGAAAAAACTATTTAAAAAATTTGGGAGGTTAGAGGTTTGCTTATTACTGACAGAACCAACTGTCACTTCCATTTGGACTCTGCAGAGCCACCAAGATGAAATTTTCAGCTCTGAATCCAGTGAGGTCAGAGGCATTTAAGGATGCCCACCAGTTCTGAAACTTCTGCCTTCAGCTCTAGATGAATTTATACAGGAATGGCAATAGTGTCTAATTCTTTGCCAGAATACAAAATAAGCCAAACTCAATTTTCTTCATTTTTTGTAGGTTGGATAAAGAGACTAATGTCAGAATTCTTTCATTTCTGGTCAGGGAATTTGAATGCACATGTGGAACCTCTATATTTTTGGAAGGTCCATATGCAATTAACACACGTAGGTGTTCAATAATCAATAACCACATCTGAAAGTTCAATCAGGAGGATTATTTGGAGTAGTGTTACAATCTGTGCATGAAGCAATCTCTTTGTTTTCTGCTCTACTGACCAGAAATTTCTCAGTTTGTAAAGGGTTGAAGAAATGGGGTGTCAAAAGAGCAAGTCCAAAATACTTGTTGTAGCTGGAAAGATTAAGGGAATTCAGGCAATGCTGTGCAAAGTCAACAAAGGTTTAGAGATGAACAACAACTTTTTAGAGATATATTTTAGTCTGAAGAAAGATCTTACAAGTAATAATGCAGTTTCATTGTTAGCATAGGAGACAGATCAAAAATGTGTGTGTATTTGCACAGATGTATGTATGGCTTTTCCCACTGCAGAAGCTTTATTTCTTCTGGAAACAAAAATATCTGTGTGATTTAAATCTCTTACTTTGCTTTGCAATTGGATGTTTATGAATAGAATAACTGCAGCAGCAAATATGTCATGAGCAATCAATAGGTTGTCATATATTTCTATAAAATATTCATCAGATAACTCGAAACTGAACAAATTCATAAAACATGTTGTATCCACTTTGCTTACACCAAGCACTGCTGGAAGGATTAGTTCTATTGGCATCCTTAGGAATTCTCACATTTGAGCAAAGATTCACAGTCTGGGCTGGGAAGATTTTGTTCCTTTTTAAGAGTAGGCAATTACATAAATAAATACAGTAGAAATTTCCTTTTGATAATAATACATCCTTAACTGCCAGAAAAAAATTACCTAGGAAAGCAGTGGATTTTCCACCACTGAAAGATATTAAATCACATTTTTATATATTGTAAAAGAGATGTTTGATGCAAAAATGACTGAGAAAGCACCTCTTTTTGATTTCCTCTGCTTATGAAAGAAGTCAGACTGTAATTTTCTTTCTAGTCCTAGAATTTATGAATCTATGATACTTGCAGTATATTTGCAGATGATTTCTAAAAAAGAAGTGAAAATAGATCAATACTATTCATTGTTAGTTGAATGCCATTTGTTTGGCTCACTGTATATTCCCTACATGCACCTACAGATCCATCATGCACAAAGTTATGGAATATTTAAATGCAAGTCTAATTTAAGGGAACATAACCTTTTGATCTAAAAAATAAACAATCTAACAATAGGAAAAATTGCAATCTGTCGAGACATATTTGAGTTATTTTGCAGTAATTGGCTTGGCAGAAGCTTCAGTCACAGATTTCTGTTTCACAGATTGTCCCCAAATGAATAAAAGGTTTGCTTTGAAATATAATTAATACTGCATTCAGCTGCAAGACTTTCTCAAGTTGTCAAAAGAAGAAGAGAAGAGAAGAGAAGAGAAGAGAAGAGAAGAGAAGAGAAGAGAAGAAAAGAAAAGAAACCAGAATATGAAATAGCTAAACTAAAGCTAAAAATTTGCTAAAGGGCAGCAGAGAAAAAAAAAAAAACAAAAAACAAAAAAAAAAAAAAAAAAAAACAAAAAAAAAAAAAAAAAAAAACAAAAAAAAAAAAAAAAAAAAAAAAAAAAAAAAAAAAAAAAAAAAAAAACAAAAAACAAAAAAAACAAAAAAAAAACCAAAAAAAAACAAAAAAAAAAAACAAAAAAAAACCACAACAACAACAAAAAAAAACCAACAACAACAACAAAAAAGTAAAACAAATGGCAAAAGATTTTCAGGCATTCATTATTATTATTATTATTAATCAACTATCAACACATAGTTCAATAATGTTCCATGAATTATACAGACACTTTTATACTGTCAGTTAAGGTAACATATGATAAAATATTTGTTCTCACAGTGTGGGTACATTACAAGACAGAAGAGGCAAGAAAACCCTATTTTTCAGTGCTGGAGTCGTAAATATCTATTTCACATACAAATATATTCATTTGCACTTTAAATCTACATACAAATGTTTAGGATTCAAAAAGATTGCTTGTGGAAGTTGCTGACTCAGAGTGCAATGTGCAGAAATGGAAAAGTGGGTGCAATTCTTCTCCTCTTCCTAATTAAGGGGTTAATTGACTCAGATTCCTCAGCCACTCTGTACTCCATTGTTTTTTCCACAATTCCTTCAGCACGAGATTTGCACACAAGGCAGGGGATATGAATCCTTGCTGGAAGGGAAATGGAACCAGGATTTTGGTGTGTGGGGCAGGGCTCTGTTTTCCAACCTGCCGCTGGGACGGGGTGTGATGGCCCCAGGTCACAGGATACAGACAGGGGTGGAAAGAAACCCCTCTAGGGGTGCTAAGGGCTGGTATTTTCCTCAAAATCCTGACACATCCCATTTTTCTTCTAAAGACCACTTTTGTGGTTGCTGACAGAAGGCAGATCCTGACATTTGAGGTGTCAAAATCCCATGGCCAACTAAGCACCAGTGTACACAGAACGGTCTACAAAATTTCTTTGATGCTTACCTGCATCTTTTATACATCAGCAGTTTAAAATGAATCTCTAATAGCTTTGCAGTGCACTCCTTCTCCTATTTAAAAAATCAGATTAACAGCATTCCCCAGTAGACGGCAGTGAGTGAGAACAGTTCAAATCAACACAAACCGTAGAAAGTCCAGTGAAAATAGAAATGGAACAATGCCTCCTACAATATTCTTGTGTTGCAGCAAAAATGTTGTTTCCTGCTGAGGTTTCCTAGCTGGTTTTGGAAGACAGCTCTGGTTGGTATTGCAGCTTCCCCTGTTGTAGTTTTCATTAGAGACAGACACATCTGAATTAGTCATGCTGCATTCTCATCACTGTCAGTGAAGAAAATTCAGGATTCAGCTTATTTTATGACCATATCTTTTAATGAACAAAAAGAGATGGCCACTTCGGACTTTCAGGAATTTAAGATTGAATGAGAAGCAAAATGCCTTCCAGTGTGGTTACAACTTTATTTATGAACAAAATAAGCAATTGCAGCAGGTGATGACAGAATAGGTTTTCCCAGACGAACACCAGATATTCCTAAATGTTCTAGTTATCCAAAATGAGTTCACTTTTCCTCAGAACCCAGAAGTCAAAATCCTCTTTGCTTTGCCTCAACTTCAGCGGGGTAAATTAAGCACATGAACATCTACAAGAACTGGCTCATTGATTCAGTCTGTGTGTAACCTGTTATCACTGCACTTACAGCTCACCAGGAGCTTCACATTGTCAGAGATGATTTACAGTGAATTAATTCCACATATTAACCAGATTTCTTTTCTGTTCAGGTAATTACCTGTGAATTAGCAGAATTAGTTGTGTGTGTTGCTTTTCCAAGAGGGTTTCAGGAAGGAAAGGGTGTAACTGCAGCCTGTGTGCTCTGAGGTAGCTACACAGAGTGTAAAGGATTAGCAAGAATCTGGTACTGAGACAGGTTGATGTACAAAATGAAGGTGTTTGCAACGGATACTGTGAAAGAGTAGAGAGAAGGGGGAGACTGAAGATGTGGCTCAGTGTATAACCTAAATCTGGCTGGAAGATGGGCTTTGAACAAGCTGTTATTTTCCACATGGGAGTAGCATTGCTACAGTAAAATGCCAGATTTCATCCATCATAATGTCATGGCTCATATTAAAATGTCTTGAGGGACCTGAGGGAGGGATGGGCAAAAGACATCAAATCAATTTTCAGGCAATTGCTACGGTTTTCAGAACCTAAGCCCTGTGTGATGGCGTTATGGTTGCACAAAGGGAGGCTGTAAATAAGGTCCATATATCAAGAGAGGAAGTAATTTAGAAAAAGGCAGTGGATTTGACTTTTGTATGAGGCTGAACATTCAGTGAAGTACAATCAGGTTATCATTCTATATATTCTTTACGGAGATAAGCACCAAATCCATACTTCCGAGAAATTAGTACATCACTGTAGTCCTAAAAGTGTCAGCTCCAGAGAAATTAGCACATCAGTGTAGTCCTAAAAGTGTCAGCTCCAGAGAGTAGCTCTCTTTTACCAAAACAAACAAACAAACAAACAAACAAGCAACCCATCACCTCTAGGGTTTCTTTTTTGCATTTGTTTAAATTAAAACTTAGTTATGAGATATGCAAGTCAAACACCATTTTATAGCTTGTTTCTTCTGGAAGCTTGAGCATTAAGCTTTTGCAGGGAAAAAAAAAAAAAAAAAAAAAGGACTTTTTTACTAGGTGCTTTTAAGCAGAGAGAATGGGAAATTAGCCCCAGGATAGTCCTGCACTAGAATCAAGTAGAATTTGAGAGTTTTATGGTCTACATAAACAAGGATAAATAGTTTTGTGATGAGTTTTTCAAGACAACAAATGGTCTCTGTACCACAGTGTGCAGGGGGCAATGTTTGTACAAGATCCCCAAGCAGGTGGCTGAGAAGGAAATTGATCTACCTAATGGCTTAATATTTCTGGATGCTGCATCCACTTAGGAACTCTTCTGTTTCCAGGTCTTTCTGTTGGCAAAGGACCAGCATATATGAAAATCTATTCAAAGCATCTGAGTGCCTTCATATTCCATCTGGAAACAGAGTCCAGGGAGTTGCTTGTGAAGAGTCTAAGAAAAAAATGCTTGTTTCTCAGGTATGTGCCTGTGGATATCTACCTCCTCCATGAGCCACGTAGAAGGGAGTAAAAAGAAAAACATCCGTGAAAGCAAGTCTAAAATGGTGGGTTTATCTGAAATGGTCATTACCATAGACATGGTTGACCTGCAACAATCACTAAAGAGAGAATTTTCCATGTAAATGGGTAGTTTTAATCTTAGACAAGGAAACATCAAGATTTTCTACACAGCATCTGTTTATATCTTGTATAAAATTAGCAGCTGGCCTCAATCCTAGCCAAAGTGGACATATGGCTGAATAAAAAAAAAAACTACAATACTTAACACTAATCGACATACTTGTTGGCACTGGAGCTGGGTGAATAATTCAGTTTCTTTTCTGTTTGGTAGCCAAACCACACAAAAAAGGTGGGGAAATTTACTACAGCAAAATATCTCAGCAAAACTAAAAAAAAAATTGCACAATTCTTTCTGCTCAAGTGTTTCATCAATACAAACACATAAATTTACTTATTTTCTTTCTAAGGTTAGTTAATGTCATTACTTGATCTTTTTTCTGTCAGCGCAGATGATTTGCTTAAGTGTAAGATGTTCTTCCAAAACACAAATTCAGTTAGCTCTGGTGAAAGTAAAACCATGCATTTTTAAATAGTAAAATAAAAAATTATGATATTCTCAAAGGGCTCATTTTCTTTTTCATTGTCTTCATGGCTGAAAATAATTACTGATTTTGCCTCCTCTTCCAGAGACATTTTATTTCTTCTTTAAAGATTTTATTTTTCAGTAAATCAGTAAATTCAGCGTTCACTAGGAAAAAAAAGAAAAGAAAACAGACAGATTGGACAGTACTCATTTTTAATTCCATCAAGGACCGACCAATGTACACACAACTAAAAAAAATTTAGGTTTAATCTCTTTGTGAGAGCCAGCTAGCTTGGTGTCCATTGGATACTGAGAATTTCCTCCTTTGGCTTTATTTGCCACACTAATGGCTTCAATGTGTAATTTAGTTTGATGGTTTGCTCTTTCTTTCAGCACAGACCTCATACTGATATTTATTAAGGTTCCAGTATAAAGTATCTGTTCTTTGTGCACTGTCCACTGTGAAGCTGTACTTGTGGTCAATAAGAGCTTCTTTATAATGAACAAAAGAGTTGCATGGCATTTAAAAAGTCTCTTGGAGCATAGATTATTTCTGATAAATAAAGATTTATGGGTTTGGGAGGTGAGATCTGTTTCTTTTGGTGAGCCATAAAAAAGAGTGAAAAACTCCTTCAATCATTTCAACAGCATCTATGTTTATTTCCCCAGAAACATTTGTCAAATGAAAATCTATCTACCCTACAAACAGAAGAGGTGGACTGTACTTTGTGAACTTTGATTTGTATATTTTCTCCTCCTAGAATCCTTCTCTGATTTTGCACCACTGGTGGAAGTAATGCCATTGATTGCTCGGGTCTGATTTAGCACGGTGCATTAATGAATGCCTCTGTGTAAGCCTGTTGATACGGCATTAAAATCAATTCCTTACTTGAACTTGTGTGCTGGCCTCCAGTTACCATTCCTAAAGGTCACAGGTCTCCCTCAGGTTCTGCATCACATTTTGCCAGGTCTATACAGCTGTCATGCATAGCCCCTGGCACCTGAAATGGCACCAGCTGTCTGTTCATAGGTGAGTGGATTTACCTCTGAGGACTGGATGCCACTCCAGCGTCAGATGAGGTGTCTGGGATGTGCTCCCAGCTGAACAGGTTCATTTTTGTCTACAGAGCCTATAAAGCTCTTCAGCTTGTCAAATGAGGGACCAGCTGGATAACTCTCATATCCACGGAGCTCGATTTTGTTGACCACACAGGCACTTAGTGTTACTTGAGATGCTCAAGTGTCTTTAAGACATTCTCACGGTGCTTACAAAAATGACACAATGACATACAGGGACCTTTGCCTCCTGAAGGAGCAGCTCCAAGTGGGATGCTCAGTGGCCTCTGAATTGGCTGTACATGTCAGAATAAGGACAAACTGACTCAAACCCTTCTGACTGTACTGGAAAATAACTTCTTAGAATTGCTTAATTAGGTACCTACCAACACTTAACACGACAACCCCTTGAGATCTGTAGGGCTGGCACAAGTGACACAGGCCTAAAGAAGACTCAGGCCCCTCTTAGCAGCAATTAGATGTCAAGATGACCTGAGCTACCTGCAGTGCCATTAGATGAGTGGTAGGCAGCTGAATCAGCCCTGTGTCCATGCTAGAATGTGCAACAGCAGTAAATCCTTCTTGCTCTCACAGAAGCCCCGGCAAAATCAAAATTAATTGTCAAAATCTGAAGCTGAATCCCATCCAAACCCGGGTGTTCACCTAAAGTGGGCACACAGAGAACCAATAAAGCAGTTAAGAGTGCCAGCCAGAGAATAAGAATAGCCTTTTAGTCAAGTGTTAATATGCACATGTTTAAAATGCAGTGTGTGCTTAAGCAGTTTGCTGATTCAGACCTTGAAGTGCTTGGCCAGTCCTTCCCTCTGCAAAGCTCAGATTAGAAAAGCATGTAATTTTCTTTTTTCCTTTTTTTTTTTTTTTTTCCTTTTCTTATTCTCAAGACAGGAAGTAATTTCTCACCTTTTTAAGTGCCACTTGTCTGTGGGTACTGTAAAAATGTTACATCTTGTGGAAGTGCCAATTAGAGACAATAATTACTTGACCTGTCTGCTGTAGCATTAAAATGCCTAAAAATCTCAGTATTTGGCAGCTGGAATTTTTAATTCTGTGCTTTTCTGACTAAAAAGACACTGTTTTTTTATGGAACTTACTGATAGAGTAATCAACAAGACAGTCACCCAAATTGCAAAACTCCACTCTCCTAAACTAATAGTCCTAGTATCTTTATTTCATTTATTAATTTTAGGAATTCTTTCCAGTGTAGTTCATATAATCACTTTGATGAGTATATAATATATAATTCAAAAATATTCATATGAACAGTAACACACATTTTACGTGGAATATACTTCTAGATGTAGCATTCTAAAATTATATTGGATTTTTCCATCCAAACTCATATTTTCAATGAAGATTAAGCCAGTCTGTACTAAGGAAAACCTAATTTACTTGAAATTTATGTGTATAAATGAAATGGAGTGAAATGCAGAATTACATTCTTATGTGTAACTCTGACTAACTTTTCTGGGAGGAGAAAGTGGAAAAACTAGCTAAACCATTTTTTCATACCCTTGCAATTTAGCACATCTCCTACAATCTTAAAAACCATGCAGGTATTTTTTTCTAGAATGCTTTTATGAGCTTTTAATAATTCTCATGTGTAAAATAAAAGATCTGTTTTAGCTGCATGCTAGGTACTTTCACAGGAAACTGCTTCCAACCAAATTTTACAGGGAGGGTTTGTGTTTTTGGTTTTTTTGGTTTTTTAAGTATGACAGAATATTTTAGGTGTTTTTTTTTTTTTTTCCCAGAACTATTCAACACCACTTCTGTCTAAAAATGTGTATGCATAGGTGGGAGCTGATTAATGGTGCTAAAAACACTTTGTGTAGGATCTTATGCTAATTATCCTTTATACCCTAACCTGTGTCAGTTTTAACAATCTAAATTAGCATTTTCTCTTAGGACTTAAAGGAATGTGAGAATTGTGAAATTGGCTCAGTAAGCTGAATTAACAGTGCGAAAATTGAGATGTTCTGTCTTTCCATATTAACATCTGCTTCTTGTGCTAAATATGATGTTCTAATCTAAGTGATGGAGACCAAAAAAAAAAAAAAAAAAAAAAAAAAAAAAAAAAAAGAAAAAAAAAAAAAAAGACAAAAAGAAAGAGGAAGAAGAGATGGGGTGGGGAAAAGGAAATGAAATTCTTGCTACATTGTAAAAAACTGTAATCGGTGACAATTGTTATTGGCAGTTCCAGGTAATCATGTCTGGAATAATGGATTTTTGACATGCAAGTCTTGAAAATTGGTTGCATTATTGTTGATGCAAATAGTTTACTTTCTTTCCTATTACTGCTGCAACATAATGGAGCATAATCTTACAGGCAGTGGGTGATACAGACAGAACTGTGCTCAGATAAAATCCTGATTACAAATGGTTCCATTTGGTTTATTTTATATTCTAATAGGAACAAAAGTCCTTCTGGGCTCATTACAATATTAAAATAAAACTCTACAATTCTGAAGAAAAAAAAACTTTTATTATTGTTTCCTCTTCTAAAATTGTGTGAGGATTATTCAGATTTTAGGTCTTAGTGAGCTGATAAACAGCACTAATCAATGGCAGTGAGAAGAAATTTGTGTTTTCAAAATACAAAATCCTGTGAACTGCTCATTGTTACTCCTTATTATCATAGTCAATACTGTCTAAAGTGTTTCTGGGCTGCCAGGATGGCATCTGTGTAAGAAGCATCTCCCAGACAGCAGCAGCTGGCTCCAGATGAGTGCAAGTCGGACTGGAACTTCCTACAGGCTCTGCTCCCCAGTCCTGGGTGAACGAGGCTGGAATGAAAAATGCCTGAATCCAGTCAACGCTGGAAGTCTCAAATTTGATCACAGAGTTCAGGCACATGGCAATTCAAAAGTAATTAAATAAATAAATAAATAAGGACAAAGACATCAGCAACTCAACGACAGCTGCTGGAAGGATGTTGGGACAGGAAGAGAGGTGTAAGCTGCACCAGGTGGCTGATGTCTCATTAATCCAGTCTCAATGGAACCAAGGGTGGTGATGGCTCTCTGGGAAAAGCTGCTTCCACAGGGCTCCAAGCCCTCTGTGCTCTGGCTAGGCAGGAGGATATGGGAGCACCAGGTTTTAGTTCCAGAGGCACTTCCAGCTCACAGGTTTTCATAAAGCTGATGGCCTGAGCTCTTGGAGTGAGCTCAGAGATTGGAGAGAGATGGTTCAAGGCCCAGTTCTCATCCTTCCCTGTTTGGCAGGAAGAAAAAAGGGGAAAGAGTTTCCCACTTCTATCTTCCTTAAGGATTTTTCTCAGACTTGTAAGAAAGATAGAAATAATGAGCTTGGCCCCCAGTCATCACTTCATTAAAATAAAAACCCTTTGTGACAGCCCAAATGTTATCTTTAAAATCTTATTACTTGTCAGAATACACTTTTGTCCTATTCCTAGCCAAGAACATTTTAAATGATCTATTTTCTTTTTTTTTTCATCCCTGCAGCATTGCCACATACAGCCCTTCAGAAACATTGTATCACTTTTCAAGAATTCAGTTGAAATTAAATCCCCAGACCTTAAAGGGACTCCTGGCAAAAGAGATGACAAGTACAAAAACACAGAGGGCAGCATGGACACCCCAGTTATGGGGTTTACATTCATGCTTCTTTGTAAACTACCACAATCAAGGGATCAATAAGATAGTTTTGAAAGATTTGGCTGAGTAAAACTACAAATGAGTTCCCATCCCACTGGCATTTTGGGGTTAAGGATGGGCTCCCATTAGGCATCTGCTTAGGAGGCAGCACTCCCTAGTGCAAGAATCACTACAGGCTGAGTTTTGCTTATCAGAACTGCTTTGGGCCTGGCTGAGCTGGGGTTCCTTTCCCTACAGGTGCCCTCACAGTGCAGTGGTGCCCAGCAAGGTGCTGATAATGCCCCAATGTTTGGGCACTGCTGGGCAGTTCTGGCACAGCACCGGTGCTGCCTCTCCAACATTCCCCCTTCACCACCAGGCTGGGATCCTGTGAGGGGACACAGCCAGGACTCACAGCCTGTCCCAAACTGTCCAAAGGGACATTCCATATGACATCTGCTCTGATACAAAAGATAAGAAAAGGAGGAGGAAGGTGGGGGGGCATTAGTTATTTACAGTGTTTGCCTTCTGGAGCACCCTCTCCACGTGATGAAGCCCTGCCTCCCAGAATGTGGCCAGACACCACTTTCTGTTACCATTTCCCCCCCATGCTTTTCCTGTGCATGTAGAACCTTTCATTTTTGCTTTAGTAAATTTATCTCAATTTTAGTAAACATACCTCAACCTACAAGTTGTCTCCCATCTTATTTCCTCTGCCCTGTTCAGCTCAGAAGGGGGAGCTGTAGCAATGCACCCCGCACCTGACGAGGTGTTTCCATAAAAGGAAAGGTTTAAGACCCACCCCTTGCTTTTCTAATAAGGTAAAGGACCCAGAAACTTCAATGTTCTTTTCCCAGTAACTGGCCAGGTGCCAAGCAGAGATAGTGGTTGGATGCCTAGACTTATACCTCAAAACCTGTTGCCAATTGAAATGGGCAAGGTGCCAAAAAGCCCACCTGGGACCATTAAGTATTTAAAAAACTGCACAGAACTGCTCAGTGCTTTTTTTTTGGACTGCCTTAGCAGTGTAAGAGTGTCCTCTACACTGTGTTCAACGTATATTTCTTTTGTTTGATAATGTTTGTTATTTTTGTCACTATTAAAACCTTTTCTTTTACAAAGCATGTCCAGAGAAGGGTTCTTGATATTATTAAGCCACTCTTGGAGGTTGCAGGTCAGCCCTCAGACTTGATACATCTTCATGGAGCTTGTTACACTCTGGCCACATGTAAATCTGTATCAGGGAGCAAAGTGACAGAGAGGCTTGGTGGGCACCTGGCACCCATGCTTTAAAATTTTTGTGGACTCCAAGCAGAGCCCAAAGTGTGAACCTCACTCTGTACTGTCTGCCCCAGAATGTCAGAAAATACACAGTGTTTAGGGAAACCTCCACCTCAGTGGGTTTTTTATTAAGTTGCATAATCACCCAGACAGGACACCTATAGCTCTAACAGAGTAGCAGATATTTCTGTCCCTGCTGCTAAGTTAAGGGTCTCTTTTATGGTTTGTCTCCATGATCTTATAGGCTTGTGCCAGCTGAGCAAAAAGGCTTATGCACCATTATTTGCTAGTTCCTTGTCTAACTTTATAAGCTAGGTGTTCAATAAACATTATATTTACATTTTCTTTTAGCATTGCTTGAACACCTGCAATAAGAATGTTGTTATAACCTGACAGTCACATTCTGGTAGACATAAAATCAATCCTTCAGCACATTTGAATTTTCCCTGATTTTTTCCACTTTATCCTGAAGAGCAGTAAAAGTGACAAATTGCAGTTTAGTTTCTCACCAGAAGCAATTTCTCCCCAAGCACCCAGAAATGCACAACAGTATCATGCACCATTCCCACTCCATGATCAAAGACAAATCTTTCCCCGTGCCAAGTGGCAAGTCACCTCTTTGAAACCTGTTTTTTATTCCTGGATATCACAATCCATACTGGCTAGTCATTACACCTGTCCATCACCTGGGACATTGACATGGATTGGGTAACATCAGTTTTGCTGGTTCATCTGCTTTCTCCTTACAAAGTTCTCATAGCTCCACCCCAGGCAATCACCTGCCCCTGAAACCATCTGTGACTAGAACGTCTTAGGACTGGGTATTTAATGATTTTGTCCAGAGCTGTAAGAAGACGGTTCTGGCACAGTCATATTGCATGTGCTTCAGTGCTGAACCTTTTTGGAAAACTTTATTTTTTATTAAGTATATCTGGTTTTTGTTCTACAGTCCCTTGGGGATGAAAAGGCAAATTAATTTAATAATGGATTGAGTTTCTACCAACATCTGTTTGCAATCTGGCCAGGCTGTTATAAATATCCCTTCCCTGTGTATCAAAATGAAGTCTTGTATTACTTACACTGAGTTCTAGAAATGATTCCAGTGCTCTTTTGCTTGGGAAGGATTTTTATTTTATTTTATAATTATATTTTCTAAAATTGAATAACACTTTTGGACCTTATAAAGCAGTGATTTACCATTCCCCAGATGGTAACATATGCATTGGTATTATTTTGTAGCAAAAGCCTCAAGAAAATCAGAAAGAAAAATTCCAAGCCAAAATCCTACTTTTTTCTTTCCTTTCTTTCCCTTCTTTTGGGAAACAAGTGGAAACCAACCAGTCCCATTAATCCAATTGCTCTTTTTTTTTTTTTTTTTTTTAACTTTCATTCTTTGAATCACGGTAACGTTAAGGGAGAGCCAATATAGGTAAAAAAGAGTCAAAAGAGTAGGATTAGTGCAAAGAGAAAGGCCCAAGAGAAAACCAGCTCAGTACTTTCAGGTGTTGGGCACCCCCACCCAGTGGTCACTGGTGGTTTTCTGAAATGCTGATGAAGAACTTGTGCTCAAAAACTTTGTCTGATGAGGGGCACAGACCTCAGCCCTCACCCTTTCATGCTGAAAGGGGACTGTTATTGTAAAGAAACTTTTATGATGATGGTGATGGATAATAATCATGATAATAATAATAAAAAAATATTATTTCTGTTTGGTTTTCCTATTGTGCAATTACCTAGGAAAAGTCTAATTCTGAATGCTCTGGCACAAGGTAAGCATCCTGCTCTCTCCCTCATGGTCAGTCAGTCTCCATGGACTGCCCTGGGGTACCTTTTTCAAGTACCTCTTGCCCCACAGATTGGGAGAAAGCGAGGTCATGAGAATCTCAAGCTGCAAGATTCTGACTGTAAGGAAAAAATGTTAATTGCCCAATTGCTGAGAGCTGTTTGCTTGACAAGTGTTATCCTGAGTTTCTTTGACAAATGATGGTGGAGAAAGAGTCAGAAATACAGGGATCTCCACAAAGCCACCTACCACCTGCAGCCCATCTGCTTAGAAACAGTGGGCACAGGGAAATAAATATTTAAAGTTGTATTTAACATATAGCTGAACAAAAGCAAATTCCTAGTCCTAACATACAAGTTCCAAAACCTCCACATTTTTTTAGGGCTGACCTTGACATCCTGCCCAGGGCAATGAAGTGTGATACTGATGAGCAGCACAGTAGCAGAACACTTTGCTAAATGTATAGAAATTCAGGATTTTCTATTCTTTAAGAGATGGATTCTTTTTTTCCTGTAAAATAATAAGACTACAGTGTACTAGTTTGGGCTGGACATTGCCATCGTTCAATACTTCTTTGAATTTGTTTTTCTTCCACAGTTATTTCCAGCCCTTGCAGATCACAATTCCCTAAGATGTCACCTGACCACTAGAAGCCATTTGGAAGAATGTGACCTGAGAGTGCAAACAGTCTGAAATAGATGGAGATTAATTATATGGGATTATGAAGAGGCAGATGAGAAGCTAATGGAAAGTCAACATAACTGGGTTTGACCTCTGTTCTGAAAAGAAATACCAACAAAGAGAAAAACTACAAAAAAAACCAAACACAAAAAAACCCCAACAAAATAAAAAAAA
>VXBN01006019.1:121372-132991 GCA_013397395.1 Sinosuthora webbiana
CCAACCCTGTTGTATGATCTTGGAGAAATCAATTTGAGTCTTTTTTCTTTCTTTGTCAGCTTTGTCAGCTTTGTCCTCTCAAATACAATGTTCTCTGGGACAAGGACTGTTTTTTCCTTTGTCTGTACGGTGTCTAAAACAAGGCACTTCAGCCTTGGTGGAAATCTTCAAGTGGAATTGCAAGGATAGTAATTATGGAGTCTTTGTATCCAGTGTCACAAGCACTTAATGAGTTAATAGAGAAGTGTCAGTATTAATATTGAAGGAAGGAAAACAGATACAGCCCAGAGGGGGAAAAAATCACCTTCAGTGTTTGAAAAATCCATAATAGAGGAAGTGTTTCTTGTGGAGTCTGTTTTATTTAGACAATAAGACATTTGTTCAAATTACAATAGACATTCAAACACTTCTTATTAGGAACTTTAAAAACCTGAAGGAAGCTTTCTTTCCTTTTTTCCCATTGAAGTCTGCAAGAAAGAGAGAAAGGCTCTTGCTTTCTTCTTGCCCTGAGAGAGACTTTTCCGCCAGCAAGTGAAACATTTGCTAAATATAATGGTTTATTTTTTTTTTTATATCAAAGGGTTTTGACCAAACCCATTCTTCATAAACATTTTACGGCTTCTTCTGTGTCCTTTCCTTTTTCTAAAGAGTGTCAGCTGCTCAGTGTGGAAGGTGACAATGAGGCTCAGAGCAGCGCAGAGTACCAAAGGCATTGTACTGAATATCTGTGTGTATTTGAGAATGATGAAAATGAGAGAACCTAAATTTGCACTGCTGGAAAGGAAAGCACACAATTGTGCAATTCTATGGATACAGAAATGTTCTCTGGGTTCACAGGCTAAGCCTGTTGATGGGGAATGAATGTGTTTACATATCTTAATTTCTTTGAGGCAGAATGTTTACCATTTTAGCTCCTCACTGTGAATAGAGAACAGGGTTTACTTGGTCACTGAAAGCAACAGAGGATTTCAGTGAGTTTGTAGCATAATTTCCTCAAGCTTTAAAAATAGTGCAGCCATAGGAAAAGAGCACATCCAATGAGCTGCTTTTTGTGACAAAGCTGGAGTTAGGAAGATGTGGACTACGAGAAGCATCCTGGAAATGCTTGTGCTTGTAAGTAATTCTTATTTTCTTAACAGAGAAGCTTGATGTGTTTGGAAAGTCCAATTCACTTCAGCTGGACCTCTTGCGTGTTTAAATTGGACACATACTTGGTGTTCTGCTGGGCTGGCACACCCAACCTGGTGCTTACAGTGGAAATGAGGAATGCATTTGATTATCATGAAGAGAAGCAATTCCCACAACAAAGGGATTAGACTGCAGGACATTCCTACTCTTTTGGGGAAAAACAAAATTGCAACATTTATCCTTAGAAGTTTCAAAACATACAGTATTTTCAGCAGCAAATTATGTGAGTTTTTTTATTATCTTTAAATACCAGGAAAGAGTTGGGTAGTTTCCTCCTCCCTGAGTGATCCCACTGATGGGGAGAAAATCCCATGAGATCAGTGTAATGGGACAGGGCTGAAGTTGTAGACTTGAGCCTTCCCCAGTAGTGTATGTAAATATGAAGCTTATTTCCCTTTTCTCACTGCCCCGAATCTACATGGCTTTGGCTTCAAAGCATCCCTGTCACACCTGTGCAAGAAGAAAGATTCACTTGGTTCTTAAGATTCACGGTTTCAGGATAATCTTTTAGTGTTATTTTCCAGAGAGGAAGAGCACACACTCCTGAAATGTCAATCCTGCTTGATACAGTTAAGGATCCTGTGTCGGTTCAAGTCACCAGAGCCACTATAATATAACAAAATGTTAGATTATACATGTTTGGTTCTATCCCTTTATTCTGCTTCCCAAAACTGGAGGAGGACAAGGTCTGGTGATGGTTTGCTTTGTTTTTTTTGGAAGATATTTTAGTAATCTGTCTGCATCGCATTTGGAAATGCAATTAGCTTCATATATTTGGACTGTTCTGTGCAGACATCAGGTGCTAAGGAAGAAGTGCTAAGAAAATTCACAAAAGCTTTTGGCTCTCTTGCATAGCAGCTGGCTGAACAGATAGAGGGTTGGGGTTTCTTTTTGGAAGTGGGCAGGCCTTTGAAGTCAGTGAAATAACTCTCCTGGTTTAGATTCAATTTTCAGTCAATTGCTGGTCAGATTAGCTATAGGACTGCAAGTGTCTTACTGGTGATGAGCTAAAGCAATTAGATGCCTGAAGCATGTCATCTCCTTGTTAAGAGGCTCCTGGGTATGCCTGCAGTCCCCTTATTTGCAGAAGACTGTAATTCAAATGACATCTGTGAGTTATTTATAGGAAACCAGTGCTGGAGCTGTAACCCATATAAAATCAGCCACTATTTTAGTTCCCTGGCTGAGATACAGTCTCTAAGTCTCTCGTGCTTCAGGATGCTCCTGACATCAAAAGCAGGGTCAAGACTGACCCATGTTTTCTGATTTTGTCTCTTGTCCAGCTGTATTCAGAAATCTTTCTACTACTCTGAGTTTAAAACTCTGTTGGAGGCTCAGTCCTGGGAATGCTGGGTATAATAAATTGGAAAGGGTGCAGAAATAAGCAGGGTCAGGGGAAACCCCAGGACCCTCTGCCAGCAGAGAGCCACCAGCCAGCCTGACAGAGCCAGAGTTTCTCAGAAGATATTCACACACACAGCTCGTAAGGCAAGCACTTCCCGGGAAGGAAATTCAGTCACATCTCTGCTCAGTGAGCTGCAGAGATGGAAATGCTGGGTAACAGCAATATTAACTGTGAGAAAGGAGCTGCGTCTGCCCTGTCACTCATAAGCAGACACATTTTCTCTGCTTGTTGAACTCATCCTCTGGTGTCATCATTCCGTGGCTGGTGCTGCTCCTTCTATCTCCACAGCAGCAGCGCCAGATCAAACATTCATCCTTTCCTCCTGCAACATACAGGAATAAATCACACCAGTGCAGCTGGTCTAGTCCACTGGGACACCTCCTGGGTTAACTCTACAGAAAAAAAACACGGCAAATTTTGTTACTTTTAATCATCAGATTCCCTTTTCATAACTTCTCTTTCATTCCCGTTCCAACTCCATCCCCCTTAAAAATTACCTGGAAAGAAAAAATCTTCTAGTCAGACACAGATGTTTAAGTTTGAGCTGAACAAATTTAATTAGTGCACAGAACTAAAAACTAGAATTGTGTCAGCCCCTTGGTCTTAATATGTATTAAAAGTGTTATTTAGGAACAGGTGTAATTTATTGCATAGCATAAAATTGATCAGATCAGTGCATATCAAAATGATTCACAAATGATAAGATTATGGTAATTAGTTAATCATCTAAATGTATGTTTAAAGTGACGCTTGACAGAGAAGAGACAGGAACTTCAAAATTATCATTAATCCACACAAAATTGCATATATATTTTTGCATATCTTTTGCACCATTTTTGCAGATCTTTCCCAATTTTGTACAAATACTAATAAAAACAAATATGTTTTGACAATGGAAAATAACCTTAAAAGCTTATCGGGATCAATTTTTATTACCACTGAGTTATCTCTAGGATAAATGTGTGTGTGTTATGCACAGGGAGATGCCAGATTGACACATCCATTCAGGAGTGCCAAACTGTGTTCACCCTGACTGCTGTGTTGCCTCCAGTGAGAGTTTCTGTCACTGGATCTTGATTAAGCCTACTGTAGATAAAGCTTAAACCAGATTGAACACAACACATTCTTCATTCTTCTGCAGCCATCCCTCAGTGACATGAGGAACCAGAAGAGGAACCAGTTGTTACTTAAAGGGAGAATCTACTTCTGATCTGGTATTGCACAGGATTTAGGCTGTTTGTGAACAGCTCTGAAAACCTCAATTAACCACTGTTATAAATTTATCATTTCTCATTCTTGCGCAAGTAATAATTACGTATTTGTTTTATGTGTTCATATATTGATATGTCTATGTATTTGCTAGGAGTCCCACCTCTTACTCTAGCAGAGGTCTACCCAATACATTGGATGAAGTCTAGAAATTAACCCCACATCTGGAAATTAACTTCACCCCTGATCATCTGGTTCCAACCCTCTGCCATGAACAAAGACACCTTCCACTATCCCAGGTTGCTCAGAACCCCATCCAGTCTGACCTTGAGCACTTCCAGGGATGGAACATTCACAGCTTCTCTGGGAAACCAGTTCCAGTGCTTTATCATCCTCATATTTTTGTTTTCCCACAATTACATGGTAATATCAGGAATAATCTCTTATATTTTATACATCCTTAGTTTCTTGAATCTGAATTTATCTTCTGTTGCTATAATTCTTTTCTGTGCTTGAAGGATGAAAAGCATGAAAACATGAAAAATTCCTTCCTGACCATGCACATCAGAATAAACTAAAAGAATTAAGATAGGTCCAGGGAAAAGGAGAGAAAAACCCCTAGCAAAAAAAAGAAATAAAACCAGAACAAAACAAGACAAAAAACCAACCAAACCCTCCCATAAAACAATCAAACAAACAAAAAACCAAATACCAAACAAAAGAAACAAACAAACCACAAAAACCCCAGCAAACCAAAAAAAAAACCCAAACAAAAAACCAAAGAAAATCCCAAAAACCAACCAACCAAAAAAAAACCAAAAAAAAAAAAAAAACCAAAAAAAAAACCAACCCAACGACCCCCCCGCAAAAACCCAAACAAAAAAACCTACAAAACTCAAACTAACAAAAAAACCAACCCAAAAGCAACAACAGATAAAACAAACCAAGCTAACCAATGAAAACAAACAAACAAGAAAAACCCAAACAATGCAAAATCCCAGATCCAGCAATTTTAAAACCAAGATATCTAATTAAGAACTTCTTATCATTTGGATTGGCAGACTAGGTAATTATTTGAGTTTTTGATAAACCACTTTACTCTCTTTCCATCTACTCATGTAACATCTGTAGTGAAAAGCTGATGAAGGAGCCAGGGGGGTCAGGCAGACACAGAATTTTTACCTCTGACCCAAAAATTCCACTCCATTAATTTCTTTGTCATCAACTGTGCACTGCAGCCAACAAATGGCAGTGGTGTATGACTGGTAGGGTAATAATATTAATATTCATGTTCTGGATGACAACGCAGTTGTTTGGAAATTTAGGAGCATTGGAATTGACTTCCAAGTTCTCCTGCCAGATGACTGTGAACCCTTCAAAGATTGATCCATCTATTTTCCCTGGTCCAAAAAAATAAGTCTCTTTCTTTTTTTTTCTTGGAAATGTTGTCTGTTTAATTTATAAATTCTCCAGGGTGGAGAATGTCTTGTTATGCACAGAAAGGGGTGTTGATTTCAAAGGAACTCCAGGATTTGCCATGATTCAAAAATTCAAACAACGTTAATCTCATATATCTTTGCTCCTGTTTAACCTGGTTTTGTGTACGGGCAAATCATTTTGTTTGGTGAGCACATTTTGAAAACGAGTGTTGTCTTCTGATTGGCTTTCAGCTGCTGATTTCAATCCATTTTATGGTCACCTAATTATAAAAAGTGAGCTTCATTTACAGAACAGAATTGTTTTGAAGTTGGACTAATGCATCTGGTGTTAGTTTCCAAAATACTTATAGTGTGCTTCAACAGCACAGCCTGGTGTGGCCAGTGTAGTGTGGTTCAACATTTTGTCCGTGGGATTGTAAAAATTCAAGAGATCCATAAAATGATTTGACATAGTAATACTGGCAACACTATACCTTTTCAGAAGGCATTTCTAGAGTTTATTGTATACAGTCTTGGTAAACTGACAAGAAGTTAAATGTTTGATTTTACCATAATACTTTTGTTTGAGCTATTTGGCTCTGCATGTTAGTAAGATCTCATAAATCACTTGGACACTTGGATATAACTGAAAAATTTCCAAGCAAAGACCAATGGCGTATAAAACACTTCAAAGTGTCATGCAGAAAACAACTCCAGGCTTTCTGCAGCAACTTCCTTCTCTCATTTCATGTTAAGTCTTTGTACAGTGAGCACCAAAACACCTGCTCTCTCTGACTTGCCTCTGTTTTTAGCATCAGATCTCACTTGTGCAGCCAGCGCTGCTCGCAACAACCGAGACAGAGTCAAAATTTAGGCTCCCTGTTCCAGATGCAGAAACAAATCCAAGATGTGATGAGCTCGGCACTGGTGACAGAGAAAAGCATCAGTTACTGCACTGAGTATGAAGAGAGATGTGAGTGGAAGGTGTGTTTGGAGTTCAAACGCTGGAGCCTATGATCAGAAGACAAGGATGATCCCAGGGTGAGATGTCCATAAAAGAGGAAATAAAGCTCACCAAAGGTGAGAAAAGAAGATTTAAATTCTCACACGTATGCTTTTCATGTGGGTTCATGTGCTTGCATATGCAGCAGAGCACGAGATCTCGTCTGGAGTAATCTTTGTCATTTGGGTTGAGTTGTTCAGTGAAACCTGTGGAGGCTGGTAGGCCAGTCAGTAATGTGGACAGCCTCCCCTGGAGAGAGAGCAACCCTTAGGTTTCAAATATGTGGTGGTTCCCCCAAGGGAGAAACCTCGGGAGACTGGTCTCTCCCTCAGGGTGAGCACATCTGTTCCCCCCATGAGGCTTTGTGGTTGGTATGTCAATCAGTTACACCTCATTGGTTCTTTCCCTACTTTCTCCTTTTTACCCTACCTGATTGGTCCAGTTTCAATCCTTCCCCTGATTGGTTCGTTCTTGATACTTCCTCTGATTGGTTCATTTCTCAATCCTTAACCCCTATTGGCCAAGTTGTGTAGCCCCTCCCCCTGGCTTAACTATATAAGTCCCTGCTCTCCCGGGTTCTCCAGATCTTTGCCCCTGGATCCCTTCCGGGAAGCAGTGAAATAAAGGCTCTGAGGAACCTCCAGACCAAGACCCCATTTCTCCTTTCACATTGCTGTGAAGGCTCAGGTCAAAACTGAGCTGAAATCACTAGGCTGAGCTGAAATCACTAGGCGGTTGCAGACGTGCCTGTGCAACCAGGTGTGTCCTTTTCAGGACTCTTCTCTGGGGACGTGGCAGCACTGACCACCACTGCCCGTCACGACAAAACCAAACAAAAAATATCATGCAAAAGCAAGGAGCTTGAAAGCCTCATTCATGCACTGTAGGGCCTAGACAATGCATAAATTCTCTACTCATTATTTCTGAAAAATTTGCAGCTGTCCTCTTACCAGCCTTGCTGATTATCTTCCAAAATGAGAAATATCCCTGTCTTTTTAGCATAGAAAGGAAAAGAGAGCGTTAAAGCCTAAGTGATGAAATAGCAGACAAAGTTGATGCCAGGGGCAGGCTGGTGAAAGTCTCCCCTATAATTATAAAATTATACAAAAGATAACTTCTTAATTTGGCACTGATTATTTTTTGACTTCATAAAACTAGAGGGATAATTCATTCATTGCCCTTTTCTGCTTTTTTTAATTAGATATTCTGAAGAAATCCCTTCTTCAGCATCAAAGTTGTTGTGAAGCAAGAGTAAGACAAGATTTTTTTTTCTTCTTAATTATTTTAGATAATGATGGCAGGATACTGAAAATTTTTCCTTGATGGGGAAAAACTTTCTGCAACTCCAGAGCATCCCAACCTATATAAAACTGCCACATAAAGGTGAAGCACAGCTAAACCAAATATAACTCCCATCACAGACCCACAGATAAAAGAGCAAAATGTGACATAATGCTCCTAGGTTGTCCTAGTGCCTTCAGCACAGTGATGTCTTGCAGGACCTCTGGCAGGTACCAATCTCTACACTCTTGTGACCAGTGACAGGACATGAGGGAATGGCCTGAAGCTGAGTCAGGGGAGATTTAGGCTGAATATTAGGAAAAGATTGATTTTGGGCACTGGAACAGCTACCCAGGGAAGTGATCACAGCACCAAGTGTGACAGAACTCAAGGAGCATTTGGGCAACACCTTTAGGCACAGAGTGTGACCCTTGAGGTGTCCTGTGCAGGGCCAGGAGCTGGAGCCAATGATCCTGATGGGTCCCTTCCAACTCAGCATATTCTATGATGCTATGAATCTGTAATTTCCCTGTCTATTCATTTTACAGAAAGCACTGGATAAATTGCATAAACAGCCCCTGAAGCAGAAACAGAGGGATCCCAGCTCCAGGATGGTACCCCAAGAGATTCTGACTCACCCCAGCCTTCTGCTTTCAAAAGTCTTGCACATCTTTCTGCACCCTCTATAAATGTAGGCGTCACCTCCTCTTACTCTCCTGCCTTCTCCTCCTCTTTCTCCTGATATTTTGAAGAGAAATGCCTATCATCAGCTCTGCTCTACACTGAAAAAAAAATCAATGTTCTCATTCTGAGTGTGCTCATCACACTGCACCCCCAAGAGGTGCAGGATGGAGGAAAGCTTTGCTGATGTGTCCTGGGCAAACCTGGCAGTCAAACACTGAGCCCTGCCAAAGTGGTGGCAGCTTTGGAGACAGCTCAGAGACTGCCAAGCATGCTGGGAATTATTTAGTGGAGACAGAGGCGCGAGCAGATTTTAAAAATCTAAATATTTATAGACTTACTTATTCCATGCAGGTGACCTGAGAACAAAGTGATCCAGTGAATGACTGAAAACTAATGACCTGGAGTCACACCTGGGTATTCTGAGTATCCAATTTAGTGCTTAATCACAGGTACTTTCACAGATCAAGTGGGACTTCAGGCTTGCACTTGCATTGCCAAATTGCAAGTCTCCACTCTTTTAACTTGACACATGTCTAATAAAAAAAATGCACGTGAGGAATCAGACTGATGCTCATCTTGAGTGTGTGTTCTTTCCATTGACGCTAATTTTCAGTTTCATTCTAATTTGTTTCATTGGACGTTGGGAATAAAAATGTTTCTGGGGCACTGGTTATAGTCATCCCTCTATTGTCAGGCACAGAGTCAGGGAGAATGCAGCTGGGACCAGAGAAGAACATTTGGGATTCCCAAGTGAAGGGAAATCAGTTAAAATTCTAAAAAATAGTCAAAGTGAACAAATATCTCTTGTCTTGAACAAATAAATGAATAATTATTTCATGAAATGATAAAAAAATTATATTTATCTGCTTACATTTTAACATCCTTTGGGTTTAAAGGAAGTATTCTAAATGTTGGAATTGGCACTGAAAGGGGAGCAATGAGAGGAAGAGCAGTTCTGCTATTAGCTTCCTTTTTATAATTCAATCAATTATTTCTATGAGAAAAATGCCTTCTTATATGTCCCCACTATTCCTATTTGAGATATTAAAACAAGAGAAAATGTTGTCAAAAACCAGTGTCAGAAATGTGTCCATAGCGAATCATTATCGTTTCCCTCATTTTCATCTGTTTGTCAGTAAAATGATGAATTCCAAAAGGTTTTCAAATTTTTAATGTAGGTTTTATGTATAAAGATTTAATAGGAGAGAATAAAAGAATCCCAAAGTAACTCTACATCTCAAAGAAAGTATACACAAATTAAAGCTCTATTATTCCACTGATGGGTTTGTTCTATGGAATTGCATGAACTTCATTACAAGGTAGTCAAGAGTCATAATTAGAATCTGGTGAATAAGGAAAATGCAGAAAAAATACTGTCCTTATTCTTATGATCTCAAAGAAGCTCAGAGTCAAATATTAGTTATTCCGCTGCAAATTAGAAGCAAATGACAATAAAATTGGTCCTACATGTTAATCCACTGGTAATAACCCCACACTACAAACCCCAAGGTCTTTTCCTAATAACTCTGGATGTAAAACCTGCTGTTCTCTGCATGAGGGGGACTAATGAGAGCTGCTTCCCTGCAATTTGAGGTCCTGGCTTGCTCCACTTCTCCATTTCAAATTATGATGTGGAGCCATTGCACTGTAAGTTCTTTCCTGCAGTACTACCAAACTGCCCATGGAACCCAACTCCTCCACCACCCCTCCAAACAAGGACAACTCAGGCTACTGTCCCTGGGTGCTGCTGTCCCATCACTCATTATCAACTCAACCCCTCATTCATTGAGAATCACAGAAAATATTAGAAATTTCGAAAAGTCAAGCTTGAAAAAAATCTTTGTACAGCTACTTATAAAAAAAAATCTTTGCACAGCTACTTGATAAAAAATTTTAATTGTTGAATATTAAATTTTCTCTCACCAGAAACAACTGCAGACATTATTTTGGTATTATTTTCCAGTAAGTTTTACGAGACCTTCAAATGTGTTAAAATTTTTCTTTAACAGTATGTTAACCTAGATTGAGGAATCTCTGCAAAACAACTCCTTGATTTGTATAACAAATCACCTGACCTTTACAAATCTACAAAATAGAAATTGGCCTTGTTTTTGAAAGCTAGAATAGTAACACTTCTATAGCATTTGGTATCCTCTATCTAATTCCAGCTCATATCTCTTTATTTAGTAATTTCAGGGTATCCACTGGCTGCACAAGTGTTTATTGAAGACATTTTGCTATTTTACTTTCTTTCTGATTTTGAAAGTTAAAATTTTCCCAGAGTCTCATTGCATTTTAAGACATTATTTTCTTAAATTTCATTTGACGTCTCTTTAGAATAGTTTCTCCCCTGTTATCTAAATGAATAAAGCACCAAAAAAGACTGATAGGTTTGAGTGAATCTTTTCAGTTATTTTGATTCTGAGAAACCAAGAGCAATTTTGAAATCCATCTTTGTTCCATTTACAAAGATATATAGATACAATAAGAAGACATTAGGAGTTTTCAGTTGGTTTTTTTCAATCAAACTTTGGCCACGAGGGCGGAATTCATTGCACTAAATTTTAGGCATTTAAAAATTAGACACTGACTTCTGAACTACTCAGCGTAGGCAGGATGTTCACTCGTAGTCAATTAAAGAAAAAGATGCTTCCAAGGGTGATTCATCTGACCTGAGTTACCTGAAATGGTAGTTAGGCTGAAATGTCTCTTGAATGCCTGTTTCTGTCCACTGACTGCTGAGAGAACTCATTCTTTTAAACACTAGATCACTCCTATGTCTCATCTCCTAGGCATGTATTTAAAAAATTACCTCCCTGGCCCAGCTTCTCCAGCTTTCAGTGTGGGAATTTTGAAAGTTCTGGCTGACTTCACAATGATGGAGGTAGAAAATCTCCTGCTAAATTCAGCAGAGAAATGTCAGGACAAGATTATTTTTGAAACCAAGCAATTTAAGCAATTGTCTGCACACAACTGATGTGGTTTTTTTTTCTTTCTATTTATTTTGGAACAATTTGTGAAAACTAATTGAGTTACTTAAAGCATAAACCATTGTAAAACCCATTGTTTGTTTTTTGAGTCAATTGTTGATTCCAATTCTATGGATGAAAGCAAGCCTGAGCATGATCTTAGGTATTATCAGAACTCAGTGAACACCTACCTGTCGGATCCTCCATATCTCAGCAAACTGAGCTCTCATTTTTTGTAACTGAGCCCATGTAAAATGCTCTCTAACATAATGAGTGAATTAAATTGAAAGAAGCTCTATTTAAATTGAATGTAAAGTGCAAATTCTTCACAATAAGGGTAACAAAACAGTGGAACTGAGGTTGCTCAGTTGTGGATTATTCCTCATTGGTCAAGGTCAGACTGTGTGGGTCTTTGTGCAACCTGAGCTAGTGAAAGGTGGAAAGGTGCCCCTGCCCGTGGCA
>VXBN01006019.1:142909-156224 GCA_013397395.1 Sinosuthora webbiana
AAAAAATCAGATTTTTTTTCAGGCATAACCCCAGCCTTCACACAAACCTGCTCATCACCTAAATTCATCTCAGTGTCACTTGGCTATTACTCTCACTTTGGGGGTCTTGTTGGTATGAATGAATCAGAATTTAAAACCAAATCCTTGCATAAACAAACCTCCAGTTAAATGCTGCATGCACAGTTTAATCTTACAATCAACGATTTGTGTCCCACAGCCATTCCTGGCACCAAGGAGTGTGGCATCTGTACTACAAAATTCTCTTTCAACAGTTCTGAGTCATGAAGAGAGGAGGATGTTCTCCTTGAGCACAAATGGAACTCAGGAGGGATGGAGATTGCCAGGGCCAGTGTAACCCATGGGATTAGGCAGCATTTCTGCACTATTCACCTCTTCATCCATTTTACAACTCTGCTTACCCTTCTGTGTGCTTGAGGACAAATGATCCAAGAAGAATAAAACCTACATTCTGAGAAGAGCAGCTCTCCATCCAGTCTGCTCTTCAGCCCATGAGCCTTAGGTTAGGTACTTCCACCTCAGTTAGCCAGACAATTCTGCTCCTGTAGGAGTATTCAGACCATGTCAGACCTCCCTGAGTAACTCAAAATAGAGATTTGTGAAATTACTGTTTAAGAGAAATAAAAGTACCAGCTTTACACATTCTCAGTCTTGCAGTAGACAGCTAGAGGAGAGGGAAGAAAGACATATTTGGATGGCAGTGTCTTAATTTAGGTCAGGCACCAGGTTGAAGGCAAGCTTGAGACAAGCAAGAAGCTGCAAGAAGAAATAGATGGAAGAAAGCAGGAACAGGATTGTAGGCAGGCAGGAAGAGCTGAGTGATCAGAGCTAGGAATGAATGGTTTATAGAGGAATATTGCTGTGGTGTGCAGCATGCTGGAAGAATAGATTTGTTGGGCTGCAACAGCATTTGATGGCTTAATAACATTAGTTCATTACCACTGTTATGGCTTCAGTAGTGTGTTCTTTTAGCCTTACAACTTTGATGCCAACATTACCAGTCATTTACTAAGTTTTCTCTAAAAATGTTCATCTCAGATATTTCAGATCCATGAAAACATTGCTGCCTCCTCTCATTTATAGTGGTGCATGCATTCACATGGCAGATCTTTCCAAATTCCATGAGGAACAATGTACAAATGAGAGTGTTTGTGGGCTTGTGGGTTTGAGGGAAGTTGAGGATTTGTGGGTTTGAGGGAGGTCAATAAGTAAGACCTTCACCATAGCCAGCATGTCAGTGCTGGACTCCCCTCACAGGACGTGTCTCTGGTAGGCCACAGACACCATCCCTGGGCTATATGCCTGGTCCCCAAGATCCATGACACTGAACTTGTTGCCCTGAGACATTGTGGATGCCCCATTCCTGGAAATGTCCAAGTCCAGCTTGGAGAGAGCTCTGAGCAACCTGATCTAGTGGAAGGTTTCCCTGCCAATGAGAGGGGTTTGGAACAAGATTAAGGTTCATTCCCACCCAAATCATCCTGTGATTCTATGACTTGCTACATGCTTGTCATGTCAACTTTTCAGTAACCATTCTCATGGCACTTTCAGCAACAGCTTTCCTGAGAGAACATTTCGTGTTGATCCCCATGAAGCAGTTTCACATATGGCACCATCAGTGGCACAGTCCTCTTGAAGGAATATTCTCTTAATTCTCTAAGATGTATGATCTACCCTGATTGCACAGCCACAAAACCCTTCCTTGTTTATTGGGGTTTAAAGCTACCTTTTCCAGACTTCCTATTTTTCAGCCAGACCTGAAGAGAAAGGAAAACCAGAGCACCGCTGGGAGAACTAGCTCTGTCATTGTGAAAATATGACAGATCCTCAAATTACAGTGGGGATAGTTGAAGCACTGTGGAGGAAGGCCCATGTTACAACACTAGTAAATTAAATGTACTTTTGTAGCTTTTGTATCTTACACAACCCAGCAGGAATGACATGAGGAGAGATGACAGGCAAGCACATGCCTCAGCTAAGGAGAGGGGAAAGAAGGTGAGGAAGCAGGAGGTGGTGATAGAGCTTGAATAGCTTCACAAGGCATCCCCAGACAATCAAGTTGACAGAAGGAGTGGGAGTTTGCAGGCAAAATTTCTGCAGTCTCATTAGATTGGGAGCAGGCTGATGAGAGCTCTAAATAACAGGTGCTTTATTTAACAAGGGAGAGAGAACATGAAAATTAAATGAAAAAAAAAAAAATTATTAGGGCTGAAGTTTCACCAGGAGTGTCAGAGGCTGAGGATATGACAGGGAGGAATGGTGTTCTGCCTCTTTCTGTGCCTTTGGATGTCTGTAGGCTCATGGGCAGGAGATCAAAAGGTCTTCTGTGAATACCAGTCACCCTGCAGAATTCTGCCCATCCTTGCAAGGAACTAAGTTTTCCACAGTTGTAGAGTTTTTGTGACTCTTCTGAGGAAGTCCTGATATTTCTTCTTCACCTTCCAAAAATATCCACCAAACTCATTCACCAAAATAACTAGTTATACCACTCCCAGAACAGAACACAATCTACCACCAAATTCAATTTAAAAACTTGTTCTTTGAAAAGTAGGATCTGCCTATGAGGATTTTAGCTCTGTGTAATGAACCAATAAAATCCTTTTTCAGTTTACAAAGGGATTGTTTACAGACACAGCACAGCACAGGTATCCAGCAATTACACAAGTTGTCTATCCATCATCAGCTTCTTTACTTTTCTCGTGGCATCTTAATAAATGAGTAGCAGTCTTTTCATATTTCCTTTTAATACAACAGCAGTAAAGGAACGTTAATGTTCTCTTGTCTTCACTGGTCAAAATGAGATGGATACATCACCATCCTAAATTTGCCAGCAGCTTTTTTTTAAATTTCAAGCTAAATCTGAAAGAATTTTAAAATTTCTCCACTTGTTTTTTAACACTGCATGGTGACTGCCTTGCCAAAAGAGGGAATTCACTTTTGAAGGAGACACTTTGTTCAGTAACAACTGGCAGACTTGCAATTAGTTATATCTGGACTTGCTAATTGGTCACAGTACCTGGTTCTCCTGAAATTCTTGAAGGCAAAGGAAAGAAACTGGAGGCTGCTTCCCATCTCAGAGGCAGGAAGTGATTACAAAGTTGACAAGTATTATTTAGTCTTGTCAGGAGCATTCAGCTCCCACATCTACCAGGACTCTGAAGAAACCAAGACTTGCTACTTCATTCTGCAGCATTTATGCCTGAATTTTTGTTTTATTTTGTGGAAGGAAGAAGAACTTAGAGATAATTTTTCACTCAGTGGGTTTTTCTGATACATACATATACTCCTATCGACCCATTTCAAAGTTCACCACAGGGAAGTATTTTAAAATCCTGCAATTATTTAACTTTGTTTTTTTTCCTTGTTACCCTTTTACACCCTTGCCTGAGGGTAGCACAATTTCACTTGCCTTCTGCAGTCAGTTTTGTCCACAGTACAAGATACACAGGAATGTAGTGATTCATCTCCTCTGACTTTGGATCCTACTGCTCAGCTGCTTTGGCTACCTGTGGCTCACTTCAATAATCACTTCAGAGACCAGAGGGCTTTAAGGTACAATTCATTTGACCTATTTTAGACATTGGCTTTAGCATGAAATAAATTGCACTCCAGAAGTTCTCATTTCTCTCCCAAGTGAGCCTCAGGTGACCAGCACAACCCCAGCTGCCTATGGTGTGCCCGTCTGCAGCTGTGTTAAATCTGTCCCACCCATGAATTTCCCTCAGGTTCTCCATCCACTGAAATCCATGGTGAAATTCCCTTAGGCTTTGGGTACAGTTCTGCCCCATTTCATCTTTGAGAAGAAATGGATGTGCTTGCTGATGTTTTAAACACATGATGGGCTTTTACTTTCCCAAGATTTAGGACAGCACCTTAAAGACTCATTAAATATCTGTATTGAGTTGCTCCTGTTCACTGATCTGTTTGAAATGAAAATTAAGTTAATGCTATAGGGTTGGAGAAGTAACATTCTTCTGCAGGTTTGAAATTGTAAAGGTAATTGTTTTATTAAAATATTTGCTCTTTTGCTCCCTACAAGGTTTTTGATGGCCTGGGAGTCAGTGTAGAGCATCATGCTAGCCGTTAGCACTTTGATTTCCACAATGCCTTTCCTTATTTAATAGGCCTGAAATATTGATTAACATTTACAGATTCAATTCCAAGCACTTGCCAGGGGTTACAGAGAGGCAGAGAGAGCTGGTTGTGCCAGTCAAATTCTGAGGTGTAATGAAATCCCCTACTGTGCCTGTCAGCTTATCCAGTGTACAGGTCATTTCCCACAAGGTCTGCCGTGTTGAAAGAAGCAGTTTTCATATGAAACATTTCACAGGGAAAGGGAAAATATGTCTCCAGTATTGTATGCTTTATCCCTTTGTCTAATATTGAATGGCCTCATTGCTTCACACAATTTTTGCCCCCAAAGCTTTCTAAGTCAATAGAAGAAGAATGTTTCAGGTGGGCAAAAGTCAAGACTCGCAGTGTAAATGCTTTATTACTGTTGTCAAGGAATTTCAGTAACTAAGGCTAGAGAGAGACAAGCCCCAAAAGGATTGGAATCTCAATCCATTTTAGTTAAGTATTGAATGATTCTTTTATTCTTCCAAATATTACAAAGCTCCCTTTGAAAGATACTTACATCTTTCTTCCAATAATGTCCTCTTTCTTAATTTGTTCCAAGACCACATATTTCCTTCATATTCAAACTCTCTTAGCTATTTCAATCCAAGTCCAAATAGAATATATTCTATTCCATCCAAGTCTACATCTGATTTTCTCTTTTTTAGGATCAGGGTGCTTTTGTCTTCTTATCTCCTATAGAGAAAAGAAAGGATACGCAGAGAAAGGTTTCATGTTTCCAGTTTTGCTCCCTCTACTAAATGTTAAATATCTGATTTAAAAAAGGTTCTTTGAAAGAAAGATGTTCTGTTCTTTGAGTGACTAGGATCTAATTTTAGACTGACTATAGCAATAGTCTTTAGGCCAAAAAAAAAAAAAATCAATGGTCCTGGTCTTTCATGTGGTATTGTCGCAAGTTTAAAATTTCTGAATGACGAGTACCATTGTTTGCCCTTAGTTCTCTAACAAGGAAGGGGACACACGTACCTGAGCTGGTCAATGCTTCCAGTGCCGTGGCCTGACCTCCTGACCTCAAGATCATGGCTTTGATTTACAATTTTAGAGTAGACTTTGGCTGGTTTCTCCATCAGCTTGAATTGTGATGGGACATTTGACACGGATGAATGGCTGGATAGAACCACCAACAGGTTCAAAAATATTTTCTTCAGTTTTTGTTGAGTATATTGAAAGGAGAGGAAAATATCCACCTGAGAATGATGCATTGGGTATTTTAGATGTCACTGGTACTGGCTTAGGATGGATCAAGCCCACTGCTTTAATTGAACATTTCTACCAATCTAAATGTAATGGAAATTGAAAAAGGCAAAGGAGTTTCCCATCAGAAAGGGGTGATGAGCAAAATCCCACTATTTCACATTCCACAGAAAGTGCACATTTTCTCCTTCAAGTATGTTTTAATTTATTTATATGTTATTTACAAGAAGCTTTGCACTAAGATAAGTGGCAAACATGCATTCCTAATAAACAATTTGCTACCAAAGATTGGTTTCCCATCTCCAGGAATGAGCTTCAGTGAAACTTCATCTGCAAGTTTCTCTTGGTCTGCAATATACACCCATTTCTGTTGCTAAAAATTAATTATGGTCTGTATAAACCTGTTTTAGTCATTATACTTCAATTTCTGCATTCTCCACTGAGAACAAGATGTCTTTAAAAAGAGCTCTGCTGGAAATGGGAATGAAAGTGACTTTTTTTTCTGGTAGCCAGCATTCTCAAGGTTAACATATAGAATTCTAATGATCCATGAGTGATTCCTAGAGTGGGATCCCATTTAAGATTAAATAACATTTATTTAAGTATCCATATATGAGCTGAGTATTTAATCTCCTGATAGGTACAGCTGACAATTGTTGTATCCAGAAAACTGTTCATGAAGAGTAGAGTTCAACTGTTTAAGCTTTCTGAAACTTTAATATCTGGGGCAATATGCCTAAGGCATTCCTACTGGACTGGAAAATATAAAATAGGATTTGTGGGAGTTGACATCACTGTGAAGCAGAAGCTAAAGGCCAAGCAAGATACTTCTCAGAATCTGAAATTATGCAAGACTGTATTTAGGCAAATGGATGCTGTCCTAGATAACTCCTTCAGGGTGAGCTGATACTCTGAGCACCACAAATATCACAGTTTCTAGTCGTGGAGATATCCTAGAGGATTTGTGCCCTATTCATAGCTTGGACAAACACGATACGGTCCTTATGGAAGGCATAAGCCCTGTGCCAGGTGAGGTCCATAAAGGAACCTCAAATGGAAACAGACATATTCATTTAGGCAAATTTACTAAGTTCTAGAATCCACTGAATTTTCAATAGATGTCTTTGACTATACCAGGAGCTTAGACGTGTAGACACCTGCAGGAAAACTATTTAGGACTTCCATGTTTCGTCATATCAATAGATGAGATTGCTCAGAATACTCCATCTGATGTACCTTAGGACCTTATTGGCAATAAGAATTGGGGTTTTTTTTCCACATAGAATCAATTAGTTTGGAAGAGACCTCTGAGATCATGGAGTCCGACCTATGATTGATCGTCACCTTGTCACCCAGAGAGAGTGCCACATCCAGGCTTTCCTTAAACAACTCCAGGGATGGTGACTCCACCACCTCCCTGGGAAGCCCATTCCAATGCTCAATCATCTTTTCTGTGAAGAAATTCTTCCTGATGTGCAGCTTAAACCTTTCCTGGCACAGTTTATGCTCCGCAAGTTATAGATCCACAAGCCTACACTGGCCAGATATCAACTGGCCACAACTCAGATGATCTCCTACTTTCTTCTGAGATGGCTAAGACTCTCCTTTGCATTTCTCTGCTAATTCTCTGCTCTTTGTAAATCCCAAAAGTAGTTACCTTAGAAAACTGCACAGTGGAGGGTGCAGTCTCACCTCATCTTGATGGAAGACATTGCCCCAGAGAATCAGGGACTCTGAAATCCTCTTCAGATTAATAACATTTCTTGGAATGACCACTTACTTTGACCAGGGGGCTGATATTTCAATACTGATATTGATTTTCTCTGTACAAAGTAGTTAAACATGAATTAGTATGAGATGTGTGACATAGATTTTACTTCCTCTTGGACAGTCCAATCTACTGATGGAAGGCATGATGGAAGTCTCAGGTTTTTTTCTGTAGCCCATTGAAAATGCCATTCATGCAAATGGAGGAAAGCAACAAGCAACAAGCACTTGAAAATCTATGATTTCAGCATGCTGACCTGCATGGATGGACCTGCCCCTAACTGGATGGACAGGATGATTCAGAGTAGGGAAGAAGAAAAGTGAATTTTAGCATCTAACACCCTGTGCTTGCAAGTGAAAGACAAGACTCAAGTACTCTCACATTTCTGACTCAGGACTTTATTTTAAAAGGAAAACACTGTGTTTCTATATGAGGCAAACCTTTATTTGACTTTTAACAAGGGCAAAAAAGTATCTCAGTTCAGATCAACTCAAACATTGTGGGTTTTTCTGAAAAGAGGTAAACAGAAAAAGCAATAACTAGCCGACCCCTAATGAAAAGAAGGTAAACTCAGATGAAATTGAATTTCAGCAGAAGATCTGTGCCTAATTCCCTTCTCATTTTAACAGTCCAGGTCACAGCTATAGTCTCCTGGGATTACCATGACTTGGTTTCTAGTGGTGTCTTTCCAGTGTGTCTTTGACACCATTTCACACCCAACTGCATTCCTCAGAGCAGCTTTTCAGATACTTTTCAGCTTTTCTAGCTCCAGCTAAAAACCTTTATTTTTAAAACTATTGTCACAATTCCTGCTTTCTTATATTTCCCTTTGTTAGGAAAGAAAAGTCTATTGACTCTAATTCAGCTTGACTAGGCTCCAGAGTTTGAAACTTTTTTTTTATTTTTGTTTTCTTTAAGTAAATGCAATGTTTGCTCTTTACATTGCATTTCTTGTTTCTTAACCATTTTGTCACTGTACTGCCCTTATGAATGTATTCCCTTCAGTTAAATTATTGTCTTTTTAGAGCTACTTTGTAGTATTAAAGACAAATCTGTAACGTAATCTGACTGCAGAATGCTGGGGGCATGAATTCTAACATTTTGCTGTAGGCTAGATTGTAAAAAGAAAGTTTCAGGAGCTGTGATTGACCCTATCTGGTATAAATCAAATATGATGTTTTAAAATTGCTGTCTTTTAATTAGACATACACAGGACTGGGGACAGCACTAAACACAATCAGGTGGAATCTCTGCTGCAACCCAGAAATAAAGTTTGCATTTGCTGATCTCCCTTCCTTTTATGAAGGTCTCCAGTTTCTCTTTTCCTCATGCTGGTCACACTTTCAGCTTCCTTTGTCTCTCTGCCCCTTTAAAATAATGGTGCACTGACTTCTTCCTGAAGACATGAAATCTTCTCATTTTCTGTGTTTTTGCCATAATCTTTTTAGCAGCCCCCTCATTCTCTGCATTTTCTGCATCTAATCACCACCTTTCTTCGATTAGCTGTAAGTAAAACTTACAGGTGTTTTGGGGGCTTGGTTTTGATGGAGGTTTTTTTTAAGTTTTAGTGTAATCTAGCCAGAGATTTAGAAATACAGATCACACCAGCTTCTGTGGTGATGTTCTGTTCCTACATTTAGTAAAGGTGCATTTAAAAGTCTCCATCTTGGTGCCTCAAATAGCTCTTACACCATCGAAACCTAAATGGAACTGAAGTTTTAAAAAAAATGCTGAACACCCACAGGTTCCTTTGGTTTTAGTGGTTATTGCAGGTGCTTTATCACTTCTAAAATTTGCACACTTTTACTCAATTTGGAAAGGCCAGCACATTTGCAAAAGTGCACTCTCCACCCTGCAGAGCTTTGTGTTTCAGTAAATGTGTTACCAAGGGAAAAAACAAGATGCAGTCCTTGACATTGTTGCTTAATTTCTGCTTTTTATTACAGGAGTCCTTCCTCTAATGCTTCATGATAAATTCAATTATTGACCAATTCCTAAAGCGAAAGCAGGGACTCTCTGTCTTCAGGAACAGGCAAAGGTTTGAGATTTCTTTTGAGATGACTAAAGGTCATTTTACGGGGTGTGAGTGAGATGCAATCAAGATGTTTTTACCCTTTTTAAGCAGGGTAAAGGTAGCCATGTTCACCTTAAAAAGCCCTCTTGTGGCTTTTCCATTGGCTTCCATCAAATTCTATTAAACCGTGAATCCTGGCAGGGATTTTAAAAACCAGAATAAGCTCCCGTGGGTTCAAATTCACAAAAAACATCAAGGCATTGACATCTAATTAAGAGCTGCTTCTTTAGAAATTCAAGAATCATTTAAATGTATTGTCATTTAGTTCTCAAGTTTCCCACACAGCCAGGAAGCTAACCTAAAATTCAAACATTTCCAAGAGTTATTTTCACAGATCAAGCCTTTTTTTTTTTTTTTTTTTTTTTTTTTTTTTTTTTTTTAATTATTATTTCTCTGACAGTCCACACCTTAAAGCATATAGATTTTTGGACATACATCTTTTCAAAGCCAAGCCAAAAATATGAAAGCAATTTACAGGGTGAAAATGAAGCAAGGAAAATCCCCAAAGGGCTCTTTCCTAGTAGTAAATCTGGGCCTATTTTATAGCTGAGGTAGGAAAATCCTTCCTTGAAAAGACATTTTCTAATTGAACATGAGATAAACAGATCTTTGGGCTAGTTCTTTATTTTTCTCCTCTTACCTTAACAGAAGATTATTCACATTATCAAAATTCTATTAAAGGGTTTTTTTATTGAAGAAAAATGTTGGACTTATTGAAATTAATAACATAACCTCTTTGAGTACCTGTTCACAACTAGACGAAGGTCAGAAGCTCAGGATCACTAAAAGATTGCCTAGAGAGTAAAAATAACTTAAATATAACTTATGTGGGACATTTTAGCTCATTTTTAGCATGTGAAGGTTCCAACTCATATTTTCCAAGAGGAAATTGTATTCCAAAGGACCAAGAAACTTAGTTTTCTTGAAATGAAAACTGAGGACCAGAAGCTTATGTAAACAAAAAACCCAAACAAAACAGAAAAATATTATGGCACTGAGGGTGAAATCTTGAGATATGACAATATTGTGATCTGGGCCTTTGTGATTACGGTTGCAGAGGAATGTTCTCATCTCCTTTATCTCAGAGCAAGGACTGAAGACCTCTGAGAGAAGATAGTGTCACAAAAAAAAAAAAAACTGAAAGAAGCTTACAAATATGTTTTTTTCACCTCCACTGAAATTTCTGCACACCTTGAAAGGTGACGTTTGTGCTGTCCCTTTAAAACCATATCTTAAAAAAGAAAAATACTGCAGTGAAGGAGATTCTGAAGAAAATGTGTAATTTTTACAAAAACAAGTGGTTTCCTTAAAACTAAATAAAAAGTTGAAAAGTCCCCAAATTGCTTCCTAGACAATATATGAATTAAAATTTTAATTTTTAGACATTCATATCTGTTACATATTTGTTTTACTCAGATATTCCAGTGATCAGAAGCCCTTGAGTGTGAAAGGAAGCCAAAATTTCTTTACCAAGTGATATTTTGTAGTCAAGAATTTATATTCTTTGAGGACAGTTTATTTTTACTTGCTGCTAAAAAAGCATTTCTTTTCCTAAGTATTTAGGAATAATTATAAAACTTCTGAGAAAAGTGAACTTTTTTATCCAGATTTTTCCTAATTCTAAACTAGAGATTTGAGGAAACATAAAAGAGAAAGAACAAAAGATTGGAAGTGGGGGAGGAAGTAGAAAATGGTGCTTAATATTTCATAATTTCTATACTGAATCCATTTCATTCTATCTTTGTCCTCCCCTTTTCAGACTTTTTTTCCTTCTGCTCATAGCTGGAAAGTAACATGGCCCAAATTATAGATCATTTATATTGTGTTAATATTCACCATTCCTTATTTTGACAAAACACTGATAAAAGTTGTTTGCTGAAGAAATACGTTAATATTAATAAGTGAATAATGAGTTCACTTAAGAATTTCATTATCTGTACATTCATAAGTTTGAAAGATGAATATGATAGCTGAGCAAAAAAAATATTGCTAATTATGGTCTCAGCTCCATCACCAGAACAGCACAGCTTTTCCTAGAGATGCACTAAAAGCAGAAATCAAAATTACAGCCTTGGACTTAAGAGTGGAGCTGAAACCCCACCTCAGGTTCATTTCTTCCTTCTGGCTTTACTTCTCATCCTGCCATAACTTTCTAAATATTTGTTGAAAGAACTCTTGGGAGCTCTCATGTTTGTTACAAAAGACTGGCCATATTTATTCCAGTAAGGGAAAACGTTGCCCTCACTGTAAACAAGAAGCAGCTGGACTGTGCTGATGAGCTCCAGTGAGAGCAGAGTTTATGCACATTTTTTTGTAGGTAGGCATTTGTGTATTGTCTGCTTCTCCAGCAGAGTTTTGTTTTGTCTTGGAGTTGATACTCCACACCAAGATACATGTAAATAGACTTCCCATGGGCTCTTGTAAAAAAAAGTGATTGCAGAACACATCAAAACATTCACAAAATTACTAAGCTGCCCTAAAATTGGTCTGAGAACTGGTTGAAGAGCAAAGAACAGCTGGAGTGGGCAAGAGGTGGCCACCAAGGGCTGAGAGAACTCCCCTACTGCAGCCTGGGATTGTTTGTTTCCAGGAGACACAGGAGAGCAAAGTCCACCCTAGGAATATTTTCTTACCATCTCATTCATGCTCTGAAAATTGAATCACACAATATTTTTTACAGGAAGGAAAAAACAAAATCAAAACAAAACCTTCCACAAAAGGGTTTTAGTGTACATTTGAAGACAAAATTAATAAGATCAGCTCAGCTTTCAGTGCCAAGTCAGGAAGAAAATTTTCTTCAAGGTTTTGATTGAGTCTATTAGGGCCTCTTCATTATAAAACTTCCAGTGTTGTTCACAGTGGGAAACATGATTCCAAAGTAACTTGTCTGTCAGATTTGTTCTGGTTTAGCAACAGGGAGATTGAATTTTAAAATTAATGTAGGAAGTAGAACAGTGGGAATGGCCGAAAGACGGTTTGCCTATTACAAGTTTATGCTTGTGAAATGTAAATCTTGATGTATTTTTGCTTTTTTTGGACATAAGTAATTGCTGGATCAGCTGGAAACTTGAGTTAGCCCAGCTCAGGTCTGACTTGCTCTCTTAAAATCTCTATCCATCATCTGTAAAAAGGAGATTTGTTCAACAATTGTCCTAACTTTTATGCCTTAATAAAGTGCCAAGAGATCTGTGTCCATCTGATATTCTAACTAGTATTCTGAAATTATGAATATCTATCTATCTATCTATCTATCTATCTATCTATCTATCTATCCAGATAAGTAATTCTAATTTCATTGATGTGATATAGGCAGATTTTTTCCCAGTGGGCCACATGACTATTCCAGAGGGCAAGTTCAGTCACCAAATAAGATTCTGACCATAAGGAAGTTTATGGTGTGATTTCCAGCCTGGGTGAAATTGAAGCACTGTGAATACCTTCCAGTGTGATCACCTGTTAGGCAGAACACACAGATTTAAAGTATTTTGTTTTAAATTATATTTCTTACTTTTTCTTTTCTGAGCTGAAGATAATCTGAAGGTATTTTAAGATGAAGGCATTTATATTCCAAGGAACAAAACAAAGAGATACTGTAATGGCATATGTGAGCTACATTTACCCTGAGGCATTTACCATAAAGTTCAGGGTGGTTTTTTTTGTTGCATCATTCTGACAGCTGTGAATAGGAAAGTGAACATATTGCTATTGTCACTGGGAACTACCATTTACATCTTCGGATACATGAGGGAAAGGGAAAGGTACCAGCATCTGTGAGCACACACAGAGGACATAGATCCAGAGAGCTCCCTTGGATTCATTTTGTTTGGAATTCAAGAGGGACAAAACAGTTAAAACAACTGCTGATTCTTTTTCTAGTAGGGAAAAGAGGGAGGGAATGAAGTTGGGAGAAAAGTAAGGAGGAATGAATGGTGAGAGAGAGAGGGAGGAAGGGAAGGAACTAGGGAAGCTGGCAGGTGAGTATGCAGAAAGGAGAGACAAATTGGGAGAATTATATAAAAAGAAAAGTAAAGAAAATGAAAGAGTGAAAGAAAAATGGAACACAAAAGGAAATAAAAAGGAAGGAAGGAAGGAAGGAAGGAAGGAAGGAAGGAAGGAAGGGAAAG
>VXBN01006019.1:156321-183278 GCA_013397395.1 Sinosuthora webbiana
AGAAAAAGAAAAAGAAAAAGAAAAAGAAAAAGAAAAAGAAAAAGAAAAAGAAAAAGAAAGAAAGCTAAGAAGACAAAGGCTGACTTCTTCCTACATATTTTTCTGGAGAGGTATACGTTGTATATTTGATGTGCAAAGACAATTTAAAATGACCTTCCACAAATGTCCTAGTGCACAAAACAAGAAAAATCCATCACTTTAAATGTCTGGAAAAGTTCATTATGCTTTCTCCAGTCTCTATGGAGCATCTTTAAGCAAAAGCATGGTAAATAATATATCAATTTTCTATCGCCACCTATGAGTGAAAATGTAGAACTGCAAATTATTCTTCAGTGAATAACAGAGAAAAGAGATATGACAGTTGTAGGTCAAATATTTCCAGACATATATATTATATGTCTGAGGCAAAACAAGCTACAATAATTTGTTTCTGAAGGAAAAAAGCCAATTTTCAGCATATTTAGTATTTATTAATTTATTTAATTTTATTAATATCATACATTTTTGGACATATTTCAGTAGTTCTACTGTCCTGTCCTAACTGAAGCCAAAATTTGGATGTTCTGTGGTCCAGGATAAAGACACTTCTGATATGGATGGTGAATACCACATGAAAACAAGGGTAGTCTCAGCCTCCTGTATCTACATAGTATTTCTAGATTATTAGTGCTGAGATACAGGTGGTCATTTAATGGCTACTGGTGCAAGAGGAGAGGAGCAAATAGGAGAGAAACGTGGATAAGAATTTGCTTAAACCAGCAATAGGGTCAAAGTGGAATAGACCAGAAAATCTGAGTGAATGTAAACCAGTGAGATATATTGAACAATGGAGCTGAAAGGATGACAAGATTAGGGAGGGAATGGGTATGGCTGCTGAAAATGTGTGAGATTCCTAAGGTCACAGAGTAAGAAGGAATGAATCCTGTGAGATGGAAGCAGCAGGACTTGAGGAAGAGTAAAGCACAGTGAAGACAACACAGAATGTGTTGGACACTCCTTTAGGACCCAGGAACTCTGGATATCATATTTAGCTGAACAAGAATCTTCCCATGTGACTGGGAAAAAAGGGGGGAAAAAAAAGCATAACTCTGGGCCCAATTCATTGTAAGAGTCCTGCTGGGATTCATTAAGTGAATGAAACATTGCAGCACAGAGATCTTTGAGCGAGTCTCCCCAGGCTCCTGAATAGTCATGGAGGAAAAGCCACATGAAGGCTGTGAATCATCTGCATGCATTTGGCTGGATGAATTGCATTTAAAAGCTGCCTATTTTGCTCCATTGTCTTTGAAGGGAGTCAAGGGTGCCCAGATCACGTGGAGACTTCTGGAGCAGTCATTCAGCTGTCTCCTCTTGTGAATGGAGAGAAATGGGCATTTCCAGTGTGTGATTCATTGCAGCTATCCCAAGCACTTGTCTAAATTGCCTTTTGGAATTGCCTTTTATTTCTTTATTTTAAGAAAAACTCAGCGTGTCATTCCTGAGTGACTAACAGGCTTTGATAACTCACACTTCCACGCCTAAAGTTAGGTGAGATGAATCCCACTCATGAAACATGAAATCCCCATGAATTCCTTCCTGCCAGACAGTTAGTTGGCAAAGGTTGAAAGACCAGCTAGGCTGAAGATTTACATTACAACTGTCCTGGCTGCCTCAGGTAGATGGATAACTAATTGATGCTGTGAGCATTTCTCTTGGACACACCTCTCAATGCACCACAGAGAGGTCCCTAAAAATCATTTTGGCAGCTCAGGGGACATCACTGAGTCTCCAGCCCACAGTATCCCTGTGCCCGTGTTCTTGGGGCAGGACTGTCTCATCTCACTGTAAGGATTGACACATGGAAGTTGCTTGCAGGGATGTAAGAACATATGAACGCCAAGGTCATAAATAAAACAACCCAGTGTAAAATGTTGAGGAGTTCCACTGAAGGACAAAGTGAAGTTGAAGCAGCAGCATTACAAAATTACCATAATAAAGTCCAATTTAGGCATATGGTGAATTCTGAAACAGGTCTTTCTATGTTTGAGTTGGATCCGCCACAAAATATCTGTGTGATCCTCAGCAGGGCAAAGAAAACTTTTGGGAAAATCAAGCACTTTTTGCTTATAGAGCATAAGGCAGAGCAGAACCTTTATTTAATGCAATTTTTATCTGTCCTCTTTAACACTGAAGATACATAGAAAGCTTCCAAAAGGCAAAAAGCTTTGGCTTTGAATGGAAAGACAGTATGTTTAGATTGGATATCAGAGAGAAATTAGTAAGAAATCTTTACTGTGAGGGTGGTGAGACTGTGGCACAGGTTGCCCATTCCAACTGTGGCTACCCCATCCCTGGAAGTGCTCAAGGCCAGATTGGTTGGGGCTTGGAGCAACCTGGGACAGTGGGTGGCCTCCATGCCCATGGCAATTGTCTTGGAACTAGATAATTTTTGTAGTCCCTTCCAACTCAAACCCTTCTGTGATTCTTCAGTTTTCTCATCTATGGTTGCATCCAGCACCAGTGGACACTTCTGATCATTTTGCTTTGCTTTGCACTGTTTGAATGGAGGCACAAAATACAACTTCTTTAATGCAATCCCATACCAAAGGAATCACAGAGTCGCTCCATTTGGAGGGAGGACAAAGTGGTCCAATCCCCCTGCTCAAGCAGAGCCACAGGGAGCCAGTGGCCCAGGACCATGTCCAGATGACTTTTGAGTATCTCCAGGGCAGGAGATTCCACAAGCTCTCTGGGCAGCCTCTGCCAGTGCTTGGTCACTCTCTCAGTTAAAAAGTATTTCCTTAATGTCCATAGGGAACATCCTGTGTTTTGGTTTTGTACCCTTTGCCTCTGATCCTGGGAACCAAATGACACATATAGTGCTGAAACAAATACATATCTTGAGATGGTTGTTTTCTTTACATAGGAAATATGTGAGTTATCTGGATAATTTTCACTTTCTTACATTATGAATTTCATGTGAAATTAATATTTATCTGAAACCTAATGAATATTCCCAGAATATTAAGGAAAAGAACATTTTTGAAAGCCTGTGTTGAGCATATGAAATATTTATAATTTCATATTGATTTTGGTAGCTTTGCTGGTAAATATTTTAATTAAAGAATTTCATAAAAGACTCAAAAATGAGATAGAGAAGAACAGAGTTTTTTCAGCTTTCTAAAAATCCCTTTTTTGATGATCCCTAATACTTATAATCAGCTGTGAGAGACATGTATCAGGTTATAAAAACTGAAAGACGTGAGCAGTAAAAGAAAGTCTGGTGCATTCTCCAGATGCTCATTTTTAAATGCACTAGTAGTATATTTAGGACCTAATTTAAACAAATCATTTAAACAGCAGAGTTTTAATTTTCATCATCTACTCCTCTGTCTAAATGTTTAGGAATTTGGGATATAAGTTTTAAATTATTTTCAGAGATCTAGAACTCTTGCACCATGAGAAGAAAACTTTTAAATTAAATCTATTGGACAACCAATGATTTATCATTCTGGTAGCTATTTTTACTACTAAAAAAAAAAAAAGAAAAAAATCTGTTACTTAAACCATTTTTTGGCATTAGATATACTGTTAAAAATGTTCAATTAAAACTTGTGCAACTCTCGGAGTATTTCTACTTCACTGAAGATATAATGGAATATATTTAATTTGAGTGAAAGGATGTTAAAGATATAATAAAAGACTTTGACAGGTTTCTCAGAGAGCAAATGAAATTTAAATATGCAGATCCTACGGGCAGAAAAAAAAAATGTTCTCTGAGATCTGATTAATACACTTCAGTTCAGCAAATATGGCTTTACCACTAATCCAGGTAAAATAAAAGCAATATATTAAATGATTAATCTACAGTCTAAGATGGTTGCCCTCAGATTTTTTGAGGATAAAACAGAGTATGGAAAAATTCACACAAAAGAGATGTTATGTCAATGAAGCTTAAAGTGAAGAACTGAAAATTCACATGACCCTTTAACAAAAGGACAATTATTAGTCATTTGAATAGTTAAAATTGCTCATACCATGTTTTTCTTTTACTCCCTGTACACAGTGTGAGATACGTGCTGTGTGGAGTATTTGCTGTGGATCGTATTTATATCTTAATCCCTAATTTAATAAAACAACTCAAATTAAGGGACTGACTTCAAGATGAAAGCACAATTTAAAATTCTAATGTTTCTTTGTTTAGCTTAGTACCAAAAAAACCCCAAAAGTATGTAGGCTTGGAAAACAGATGCAAGTCACTCCAAAAATTGTTTTAACCAATTAAATGCCGGGCACTCAGTGGGTACTAATTGGTGGGACTGACTCTCTAGGATAAGGGTTCACTTGCAGTCTTTGAAACAGAGTGGAATTCAAAATAAAATTATTTTGAATTATCCTTCAAATCCAAGGTTTGAAGGATAAATCACGAAAACCATTAAACTTCCATTTTAAAATGACACAAGGTCTGGTTTTCAGAGGTGGTTACATGGCTACAGCAGCATAATACTCTTAGCTAAAATATTTAAAAACCCCACAGCTCATATCTCCTAGGAAATTGGTTGTGTCCTTAATTTTCTCCTAGAGACAAATGATACATAAACATTTAATTGTTTTCATTAATAGAACTTGATCTCTTAGAAACTTTCTGTTCCTTTGAAATATTACTTCAAACTCTCAGCTGACATGAATTTAATGATATGATGCTACTGTTGCTCATGAGGCTCAAAATTTGCTTTTCTTTTTATTCCAACACATCTAGCTCCAGGAGTCCTGTTATGCAAGAATCAATTTTTATTTAGTAAAAGATTAGCTTCTGCTTCTTGCCATCCACCAAAAAAAGTATGAAAATGCAAAACAACACCTAAAGCAAGGTGGAAAACAAACAGAATTAGTTCTGCAGTTCTGAAAATATAATTTTTTTTACATTGTACCTTGTCTTTCAAGAAGGGGAGGGACTCATCACTTATCAAAAGTTGAGGTTATTGATACTGAGCTCCCCAGTGTTTAAAAGGAAACCCACTGGTTGTTCTTACATTGAATACCAAGGGGATCAGCATTATTGTGCCAATAAGGAATACAGAGTGAATCAAACAGAATGTCTGCATGCTATAAATACCTTGAAATTGGCAGAAATGTCATTCCAAAAAAGGGAGACCCAGTTTTGCAGAAGTGAAATAAACAATTTTGCATGAATAGCCCACAGCGAGATATGGGTTACAAAACCATCTTTCTCTGCTGCTTTCTCCTGGCTTTTCAGCTGGCTGGTGTTTTCTCTCTCCTTTTCTCTTTCAGCTCTGACTCAGTCAGGCAACTCAGTTATTAAGTAAACAGCCTTCAGAGCAGCTTGTCTGAGGAATACAGTTCCATTAAGTAAAAATAGGGAGCAAGAAGCTCTTGAGAAGCGATGATCAGAGATCTAAGAATACGAACGAACAAATGCACTTTCTGATTTAAATATGTTATTGTTATTAGCACCATTATTCATCTTCCAGTAGCTTCAGAACAAATGTCTCGCTGCACTAAACTTTCACAGGCATAAACATCTATTCTGCCCTAAATAACTTCCAGTGTAATTGAATGTTAGTAACATAAAACACTTATCAGGAAATGAGGCTGACTCATAGAGTCAACTCGCTGTGTGACAGGTGGGTTCCAACCTATTTTTTCAGCTGAAAAAAAATGTTCTTTGTGTTGATCTTGGGGTCTCTCAGAGGCTGGTTGTTTTTTAACACGCCCTCCTGCAGTGATGGCTGCCAAAACACTTGTAATTCTCCATTCAGCATTCAGCTGAATGATGCTGTTTCCTAAGGGTCTGCAAAGTGTTTCTGCCCAAGAGAAGGGAAGATCTACAAGCCCCTGTGATTTCTGCTGTAAAGGCCCGTGTTGCTGCACAAAATGTGAGATGGGAACAGCAGTGGGGCTGCAATGGCTTTAAAATGCCATAGGGCAGGGTTAAATTGGATACTAGCAAGAAATTCTTTGTGGTGAGGGTGATGAATCCCTGCAACAGTTTGCCCAAAGCAGCTGTGGCCGCCCATGGATCCCTGGAAATGTTCAAGGACAGGTTGGATGGGGCTTGGAGCAACCTGGGATAGTGGAAGGTGTCCCTGACCATGGCAGGGTGTGGAACTGGATGATCTCTAGGGTCTCTTTCAATCCAAACCACTCTTTGATTCTTCGATTCTGTGTCAGTGGTCCCCTGCAGCAGCCAAAAAAAGGTTTCCCAGGTCCCACTCAGCCCTCGACTCACAGCCCTGGGCAGGAAACTATTGTCTTCGACAATCAAAGTTAACACATTCTTCTTATTGTCCAAGGCCAACGAAGCACTGTGGAAACTGAAAGCATTTAAAAACATGCCTGGAGCATCACTTTAGAAACAAGCAGACGCACAATATCCCTGTGAGGCAGAACAATGCTATTATACTAATTTCACAGATGGATAAACTTGAACGCAGTAAGGTAAGGCCTAGATCCTGTTTGGTGCTGTGCTTTGATATTTTAGGGGACTAAGCAGCACAGAGAGACTTTTCTTCCCTAGCAGGAAAGCTGAAAGGCAATCCATACAAGGAAATACAATAGGAGTGCAACGGCAAATGCCTTTACACACACAGCCTGCACATGGAAGAGTGTGGCTCACCAGCTGGAGGGCTCCTCTTCTCTGCTGAGCTGCACAGGTAACAAGGATACCAATGAACATTTTCCTGAGAAGCTGCTTACTTTTTTTTTTTTTTTTTAAACAGCAGTGAAATGAGTCCCATCTGCCACAAAACACTTCCATGTTCTCCAAGCTGGCGTGAGTTCAAGGCAGATGTTGCCTCTGCTCTACTCCTTTCACCCTCACCTCACCAGCAGGGCAGGGTTTGCCCAGAATAACCTTTCTCGAGCCCGTGGAGAGCACCCAGGTGTCCTCACGGCCATGCTCAGGTCTCTGCTCAGCCCGCCCCCTGAATGTTAATGCTGATCTTCCTGCAGGTCCCCTGGAAGGGGCTGTGCTTGGGCAGGATGTCAGACCTTTCTGCATCTGCTGGGCAAGAGCATTGCTGAGTTTAATCTCACTTTTTCACTTTGCACTACATGAAATTTTTAATTGTCTAGTTGAGAGAGGGTGGCAGCTGACAATTGCTTTGTTCAGACTCACAGAGCTGATAATGCTCTGTTCATGAAACTGGGGCTGTTAATGATTCGTAAGCTGATACTTCCTCACACTTGATTGTGCACAGTAGACTTCACAATTTGAGCTTGTCATTTTCATTTTTCAGGGGGGAAATCTACAACAAAACCTCTCTTTTTCATGGTAGACTTCTCTATAAGTGTGTAATTACATCCTGATGTTCTCTGTGATTTGTACCTTGTTCAGCCCATTGAAAGTCAATTTTAATACACTTCCATAAAATTTTTATTTTTTTAGGGGAAAAAATGCTTTTCTTTCCCCATGTGACACTGTGGGGGTACTGTATTCTTATATATTAAGAATATTATTTAAATATATAAAAAATGCTGCAAAGAGCATCTCCATCAGAGGGAAACTGTAACCATTCCTATCCTGATATTTACCTCAAGAAGAAGGGACTCGTCATTTCTGCAAGTGACTGACTGTGGAAGCATCTCTATATCCATCCCAGGTCCTCACCACAGAAGTCTCCTACAAGGATCCTTCCACACCTTGCAAAGCTTTAATAATCAGACCTTCAATGTCAATGTAGGGGCTGTTTGCAAATTCATATGGAAATAAACTCTTCCAAATCTTGCGTCGGCTGACTGCTGTGGCTTTGGCTACATCACTTAAGTGGCTGAAGGATAAAGAATTTTGAGTATCTTAACAGGCTTTGAACATTTATTTTAGGACACATTATTGTTCATACAGGTGGGGTTTTTTTGGTAATGCAAGCTTAAATATTAAAAGCAGACTGTTGATTTTAGGTGTCTACCTTTTCTTACTTGGCTGTGACGTCTTATGCTCTGAAAAGCAGAATATGTTCAAACGTCTTTGTTTAGAGAATGCAAAATGATAATAGTTTTAAAACATCTCTTCTAAAATTGAGTTTTAAAACATCTCTTCTAAAATTGAATTATAAACAACTGCAACCAGAACCACCTTAGAGACATATTTTCTAAACAATTTGTTAGAGGAATAGCTAGCCCCAAACGACCAGATAAACACTTTTATTCCATGACTGCAGAATGGAGACAGGGAAAAGCTCAAAGTCTACCTTGGATCTGCAGCTTGTAGTATCAGGGAACCAGACACAAAAGGTAGTTTCAGGTAACAAAGTAGAGAATATTAAAAGCTCTGTAGTTAAATAAATAAATAAATAAATAAATAGATGTTTCATATATAGTCATATTTATGTGTGAATAAAATTGTAGTTTGTGCAATTATCCAAGATGTCCTGATACGATGAGTACAGAAAATTTGCTGTCTATAAGGAGCCAGATAAGCCTAGAGAAAAGGCTCTTTGCAATCACTTAATTGCATATTTACCTGACTTCCCACTCCTTTCTGGAGTTTAGCCACATGGCAAAATAGAAAGGGAGAGATGTTTTCTCAGTGGCCTTAAATGTATGCAGCCCAGCTTGTTACCTGCCAAAACTGGGAGTTTCAATTCTCCTAGGCTTAGACAATCTCTTATACACATTTTCCATTTCCTAAGGCATTTTTCTGACCACAAGGCCATAAATTTGGGATACAGGTGGCAAATAAACAAGAATCATTAAGTCAGCACATGGTGTGGAGCCTGATTTTTTAACATGGTTGTTAAGAAGTATCTTCTGGTATACCCCTTGATAATTGAAACAATTTCTTTATCATAAGAAAGAACCTTCTCATGTGGAACACTTTCACACTTTCATATAAAACAGAGGTTAAAATGTTCTTGTACCTATGTGGTTTAGGTTTCCTTATGTAGAGAACAATCATAAAGCAGACATAAGTGTATGCATTTCCCTCTTGTTTAGGAAACAAACAGGGAACTTCTTAGGTCTCACTCAAAATTCCTTATCAGAAGTCATCCAAATCCTGAGACAACTTTTCTTCTGTCTTACACCATGATTCATAGTCATATATTTGCTGAGCCTGAGTGATATTCTCAATTTTCATGCCCTGAAAAAGAAACATTGAAAGAAAAGAAGAAAAAAAAAAAAAACAAACCCAGTGTGGTGAGATCATGAACAATCTCTGTGATACATAATCTGAAAGTCGTGTGACCATCATTATCATTAGCAAATCTGTATTAAATGCATAACTCATGCTCCCTTCTCTGTCAGTTTAATGCTTTTAGAAATCAGTCATGCAAATACCATTCAGATGATTTGATTTAGCAAATCTGATCTGCTCTGTTCTAGAGGTAAACTGAAGAGTGATTTAAAAATCACAAGGACTGTAATCCCCATTTCTAACTGAATGCATTTCATTTCACAGATGTAGTCAAATACTTTGGTATGTTTAATTCTTCCTAAACTTGCCCCAGTTATTAAAAACACAGCAATATTCCAGAGCAATTTTCCAAAGTTCTACAGCCAAACTGTTATTTGCTGTGGTTGTTACACAACAAGGAAACACACAGAATATTATCTCAATTTAAGGAACTTAGATTTATCTCACCAAGCTTTATCCATCTGAAAGTTAGACATCTGCCCTGGTTATCTGGGGTCTCTCAACAACCAAAGGAGAGAGACACATCACGAGAGCATGATTCATCCCTCCTATCTTAAATACCTATCTCACTCTGGAAGCTGATGCAATTTTTCCTAACAGTTAAAAATTGATGTCTTATTTCCAATCCGAATCTGTCTAGTTTCAGCTCCCAGCTACTGGATCCTGACATGCTAGATTAGTGAGTTATTTACTGTAAAAAATATCTTCTCTCTGTGCATGAAGAGTGCAAATAATCTACTCTACAAAGAACTGAATAGATGGAGATCCCTAGTTTCCCACTGTACGACATTGTGGTTGCTCTTCAAATAAGTCTTGAGAGATAATATTTCTTATCACCCCCAACTGACACAGCTGGAAAAAAATAGACAGGTTTCTGGGCACATAAGCTCTTCTTTAGGTCTTACTGAGTTCAAAGCTTCTCTGTGAAAAGCAAATTTATTTTCAGTTTTGAAAAACCATTTAACTTGACAAATTAAAGCTTTGCAAGAGAAGAAGCACTTCTTACACATAATTGGCACTCTAAGGTTTTAATTCTATGAAAAACACCACAATAGTTAGACAATTTGTCTTCTATTACCAGGAGTCTCTTTCCAGTGTGTACTCAGCAAATTCCGTACATAAATGTGATGATTTAAGATCACACTCCTGAAGCTGGCGGGAATCAACGGGATTGTTTCCACTAAATGACTTTCATTTAGGCCTTTTGGTTCAATTCTCTCTACTCACACAGGATGAAAACTTCTATGGGCATTGAGCAGCAGTCATTAGGAAGCTGTGGTGTGCTTGTAGGAATAGAGTTCACATAAATGGTGAGAGAAAGCACACTCTTAATTTGCATTTTACTTTAAAACTCAAAGTGTATTCTAGCAACCCGTGACCCTATTATCAAAGGCTAGAAGAAGATAATGAGATTCTAAATAAGGCTCTGAATAAATGAAGGTTTTCTCTCAATTATGAATGGATACATGCTTACTATGATAGAGGTGTTCTCATGTCACTTTTCTGAGGTCTTTGTCAAAACTTTCCCTTTGTCAGATGAAGGTCAAGGGGACATTTTTATTTTCACAATTACAAGCTCACTGTGAAAAAAAAAAGGTCCCTAATAAAAAATCCAATCCCCAAGCAAAGATATTCCACCAACTAGAGGAGACAACTTTAGAACATTTGGCATTTTCACCCTCTTGGAAATATGGAAGCATTACTCCATCCTTAGTTTCCTATCAGATCTTAAATAAATGGGTAAAGTTAATACAGATATCCCAGGATACAAGGAAGTAATGGGGAAAAGAAGAAATTAAGGCTTCAGCAGTAAAAAAAAAGCAAACAAAAACCCCAAACAAATAAACAAACAAACAAAAAACAATCCCAGGGCTTTTTGTGTTTAACTGCAGGTACAAAATTTACCTAATTTTCTGGAAAAAAAAAAAAAAACACACACACAAAAAAAAACACCTCACTGGTTTTCCTTTTTTCTTTTATTCCCTAGATTTCACAGGTTGATTTTAAAACAAAAAAGAACAATTTCAGTAAGCCACACAGGGGTACAACATTTCAGTGGTAACAAACTTTCTGTTATGAGAGTTGGGAGTTAGTCCAAAAGCCTTCCCCAAGGCCATTTATATCTGGTATATCCACTCTATCTGAGATATAATGAGAAACAAAAGCAATGTGTTATTGTTAATTTAATTACAGTGATCAATACTCTAAGATACATTTCTGATAGGAAAAATGTTTCAAAAGATTCAGGCTATCAGTTTAGTTATGCTGGACAATGAAAAATATCTGATGCTTCACAACATATCAATTATGCCATCAATAATACTTCTGTCCAAATATCCAGGTAACAAAAATAAATTGGACATAAAGCAGGAATATAATTCTGTCCCTATAGTACATAAAAGCATGAGACCTCTTTCCTCCTTGGTGGTGGCATAAATTATATTATTGGCCCTGCTTCGTTATTTCTTGAATCTACATTGTGTTTTCTCTGGGGCACAGCAACTGAGACAGGCTTGATTCTCTTTATGTGTCCTGTAACTTGTCAGCACGCTGATGCAATTAGGACTTTTCCTTCCTGGTGGTCTGTGTGTGTGCCCTGAGTGATTGGTTTTATTTAAAGATGGACCAGATTTAACATTCTTCCTGGAGATGAGTGCCACAAACTGCAGGTCAATTCAAATCAGAGCCCAGTCACAATTAGTTTGGTGTATTTAGGGGTCTCAAGTGAAATTTCTGTGTTGATTCGCAGTTGAAAATGGAAATTGGCTGGTGGATTAAAATAGAAATTCATAAGCTTCTTATGAAGTATCCCTGCTATGAATAAGGGTTGTGCTGGAAAATCAAACTATTCCTATTATACACAGTAGACATCTTTCCACCTGAATGCTCTTATCTTTTTTTGATCATTTAAGACAAACAAGAAAGATTCTCTGGATTTAGAAACAAGACTAACCCCTTCAAATCCACCAATTTGAAGAGTGAAAGAACAAGTCATTCATTTTCTATCCAATTTTTACTTAAAACTGTAACATTTATATCTCTAGTGAAATATGCAGGTTTGTCTCATTGGCAGTTACAAAGCCCTTTTGTGCTGTTATCTTATTCTTTATATTCATGTGTCTTTCTTTTAGAAAGCTAACAAATGACAGATTTTTAAACTGTCTCAAATCCTTCAGAACTCTTACACTTTGAAGAACTTCAGTCACTCTCAGCTGTAAAAATTGGGAGCTGTGATAGATATTTTAAGTGTAGTATTGCAACCTGAACTTCTGATTTTCAATAAATGTCCTTATTCTCAGATGAAAATTACTTTGGTTGAATATAGTTTATTGTAGTCAGCAATCTATCTCAGTAGTTTCACAAAAATTAGGTAAGACTGCTTAATCAGATTTTTCATTTTGAAACATGAAAACAAAATCAAAACCAAACCTAGGCTTCAGTTATTCCCATTAATCATTGAAATTCCAACTCAGATTTTTATATAGTCATTATTAAACATCTAGTTTATTTCTTACTTCTACAGCTGAACATCAACAACTTGTGAGCCCTTTCCTGTGATGTTTGAATCCTGTCTGCCATACGTTCAGTAGGAATTTTCCTTCTGACAACATTAAGCTGCAAGGGAACAAATAACATAGTGTTTCAGTTTGCAACAGTCTGTGATCACCATTACTCACTCAAAGACAACCCCCCAGGTTATGTGATGTCTGAGGAAAATGTTTAGAAATCCCCAGAGTGTCATATTTTTATAATGGATATTCATGCAATTATTCATGTTCTGTCAGATGTATTCTCACTCACGGTATTTTTGCCACTTGTAGTAATTTCTGTCTGCAGTACCTGATGTGACTGACTGAGCCAAGACCCTGATTTTCTCAGAGGCAGTTGCCAATTCACCAAAATATGTTTGGCCAGCAGAGAAGATGGACACAGAGAGGTGAAGTGATTCCCCTGTGGGCACGGGGTGTGTGAGGCACAGAGCTGGGCAGGGAACCCTGATACCCCATTTGGGGTGTCAGGGCCCGTGTGTGCTCCATTCACATCAGCTGCCTTGCTCAAAGGGAGCAGAAGAGAGAAAAATTGCCTCTTAAAAGTTGGTTGGCTTAACTATACAGATTTGAGGACACCAATAGGGGATGCCCTCAAGATAATGAACATAGATGAAGGGAACAAAGATATAAAGGAAAAAGAGCAGTGCCCAGTGCAACAACTCTGACCACATCAAATGTAGCAAGAATCAGAGAATCATTGAGGTTATAAAATGCCTCGAAGGTCATCGAGTCCAAACATTAACCTGGCAGTGCCAGAAGTAAAGTTCAGGAAAAACTGACTCAGAAATACTTAACACATCCCAATAAATCTGATATCCCCAAACCCAATAAAATGGTGAACCAATCTCATCTCACCGTAAGAAAAAAAACACATCTGAAAAGCAAATGATCATTATTTTCCAGTGGGATGCTGATACAATATTCTGCAATATTAATTTCTAACAAATTAGATTTTTTTTAAAATCTACATGTGTAACATTTTTTATTATTCTTATTATTTTTCTGTTCTGAATTATTTACTGATTGTAGAACTTCTGTTTTTTCATTTGGAAAATATCTTCTTTAAATATTTAGAAAAAAATATCTATAAACAGCATGCAGTTTTAATTACAATTTATACGCTTGCATTTTAATTGCCTTTTAAACTAATTTAGCTTGTTCTTAGAGTTAATTAAACTCATTGGGGGGAAAATGTTCCTTAATTCAGTTGTGAAAATGGAGCAGATGCAGAGATGTATTTGTGATTGTGTCTATCAGTCTGAACTTATAGGAATCCTTTTAATCTTAAACTCTTTAACAGACCTTAAAATTAAGTGCTTCCCATGTGATCAAGGTGACCTGTGCATTTTCTGCTTTCAACATTAAAATTATACATGCACAACACATTATTTTTTAATTAGTTTGATCCTTCTAAAATTCATTGAAGCTGGATATGGCAGCATGCTCCACTGACTATTGCTAGAACTTTGGGTCTTGAAGACTATCCACTGTATTTTCCCAAACATTTAAGTAATTCAAATTCAAAATCAGGGCTTGATTTGAACAATTGTGACTTTTGCAATGAGCTTCTGGCTGTCCAGGGAGCATTTTGGCAGTGAGAAGAGGGAATGCACGTTCTCAAGAGACGAAAATATTAGAAATACATATCAGTTGAATTAGAGGTCACTATGGCACTGCAATTTAATCCTTGACATAGCTCTGAATTGGCCAAACTGATGTTTACAGCAGTTCTGTTGTTGGAGAACTCATCATGGGGTGCTGCAATTCCTATGAAGTCCAGTCTGTTAGTCCATGCTGAACTTGATATTAAACTAGTTTTAATTTACAGCTGGTTCAGGTGCCTTTACTCCAGGCATAATTACAGTTATCCACCCTGAAAATTAAATTGTTTGCTTAGAAAATAATATAGGAAAAAATAAATTCCCAAATATCAATTGGTGAAGGAAAGTTCCTTCCAGCCAAATACCCATACCAAGTTCCAGCTTTGATTCCTACCTTGCTGCTGCAGTAGGATGTGCATAGTGTCAACTACCAAAAAAAAAAAACTCATAGCCCATTTTCTCTGAAGTGGTCTGTTTTTATTCCTTTCCTGAAAGAATTTTATCTGCTAATCAAACTAAACCATATTCTCACTCTCCAGACTGTCCATGAAAATGGTCTAGTCAAGATTTCTGGCAGCAGTGATGGTACCTGATACATATTAAACAATAAGGCCATTGTAGACAATTGATCTTGTGATAGACACGGAACATTAAAACCATAAAATAAATCCAAGGCCTCAAAAGGACCATTAAAATGATCAGAAGTGACTACCTAACAATGCTTCTTAGCCCAGATCTTGAATGGTGTTTAACCAACATAAGCAAACAAAGGAGGATTTATTGTGAAGGTTGAGGGAGAACAATAGCCAGCATTTCAGTCACTTCAGAACAGAGTCCAAGACACCTAGAAATTCAGAAAGTAAAAAAAAAAAAAAAAAAGAATTTAGATAAAGAAAACCAACCCTTTCATCCTGGCTGTATCCAGCATCCGCGGGTCAGTGGTTCCGCGGTCACTGACATAGCCTTACAAGTTTTATAAAGAAAGCCTCAGTTAGCCTATGGTTCTGTTATTGCGGCAGAAACAAGCTCACTGCTGGTTTGTTAACTTGTTTTGATTCTGCTCTACTCTTGTTTCATTGACGTACACCAGGCTGACATCCAGAGACACTCTTCTTGGGCAGTCATGTGTGTCGGGCCCGGTACGCTCGCTGTCAGCTTGATAGAACCACTAAATGACTGTGCACTGATCCAGAAGCAACCGTTCCTCACACTGTGCAACTTGTTGGAGCTTTTATGCATACTATATAGTGTGTGACAGCTACTTTTGTGCATGTGTAGCTGCTCATTATATACACATTTAAATTCCTTTGCAGTAGCGCCTGCATGTATTTCACTTACAGATAAACTTTATGTTTTTCTCCTTTTGTCGTGAGTCTTTATTTCTCATGCTCTCTGGATTTGAAAGGATTATTTTTTTTTTTTTTACGAGCTTTTTCTTTACTGACCATCCGTGTTTGTGAGAGCTATTTCATTAACTGGTGCAGCATAGAAACCTTGTGGAATTAATCCATTCTTTCACACCCAAAAGCAAATTGAAGCCACCTCAACACTTCCATAAAACCGAGCTTGTACTGTTTAGATTACTGAGAAGAGAAAGATGTGTGCATGCCCTGTTGGAGGAGCTGTACATTTCCACGGGAAATGTTCTTTTTTGCCTCGTTGTTGGCTCATTAGTCTTTCTTCCCCAGTGCTGCATCTCAAATCCATAGGGAGAACCTCTGTCAGATGCAGCTCTCTCTGAGATTGATATGGGATCTCTGGGATCCACTTAACCTAAAAGGAAGCAGGGACCACATATTCCTTTGCCTGAATAAAAAACTGTCACCTGTCATGGATCACCCCAGTCACACTATGCACATGAATAACAAATCACAGTTCCAAATCCTGACCTGTTATAAAGCTTTCTCTAGGTGTTTAGCTGCATTGTGAAGATTCCCCAAATGGATGAGCACACTTGGTTTCCTGGTGGCTCCTAGTGTAAACCTAAAGCTGTGTGTGGCACTGTGAAGGGCAATAACCCAGTATCAGAACAACAATTTCCATTGGGTTGTGTCTATTTAGCTACTGTAGTCTCCAAGAATTACTGATAAAACCTTCTTATATATCTTCATCAAAAACATGGGTGTCACTGTATTATCAGACATATCCTCCTAGGAGTTCAGCATCACATTTAATTATCTAGAATCCTCCTACACTCAATCTATTAATATAATCTCAGTTGGGGGCTGTTCTGTGCAGGGCCAGGAGCTGGACTTCCTTGACCCTTGTGGATCTTTTCCAAGTCATGATATTCTATGATTCTGATTTAAGTAACTTCTTGGGTACAGGAAGTTGTTTTTTGTTTTTTTTGTATGTCTAGAGAGTTTTCCTCATGTCAATTTATATTTCGTAGTAAACTCAACTCAGAATTGTAGATTAAATACTCCCTGTTCACATTTTAACCAAGTTCTCAAGCCTTTTCTTCCTGTTCCAATATTTGTAGCTCCACCCGCTCATCTAAGATCAGCACAATAAAGCCATTTCCTCAGGTCTCTAAACAGTGTTAATGGTCTGGGATATAGTAGTCCAAGGTGCCTTCATTTTGTCATCATTGCAGACTTCTTTTGAATCTTCTGAGATTCCACGCTGCTGGCATCCACATTTACCCTTGGAAGAAAAGACTGTCTTAACCTTGCTAATACGCAAGTCCCAGAGCACGAGCTGTCATGACTATGCAAGCTGTGAAATAACCACAGGGTCTCTGTAGAGTTTTAGATTATTCCCTATTTGCACATAGGTTAACTGTGATATGAAAGAAGAGAGGAAAAAATTATGCTGTACTGATTCCTAAAAAAGAGCTGGTAAAAGTCAGCACATAATGTCACTCTTTATTAAATAGCAAGTAATATAATTTTCTTCTGTTATCCTTTAGTGACTTCAGTGACGTTTTCATTTTTCCTTGTTTTCAACTTTTTGCTGGTCACACGAGTTATGAGCCAAGTCAGCAGCTCATGAAGTGCAATGGTTAGACCATGGCAAAGGGCAAACTTAAGGGGAGGGTTTAATCTCATCTGGCTTCAGATACTTTTATCAACCTGAGCTATACATTTATTCTCATTTCTAATGAGTGAGGAGAAACTGCTTGTTTTCAGAAGTTTATTTTAATCCTAAAACATGTTTTCCAACAATCCATATATAATCCAACATAACATGTTCCAAAAATTCAGATTTGTGTGTGAATATTAAATCAAGTCTGGGCTTCTAGTTTACTTGTAGGTATAAGGCATCTAAATTAGGGAAGATTAATTCACCTTAAATAAATTAGAAGCAAAACAGGAACAGCACAAATCAAGTCTTGTAAATCATTCAGAGAATAAACAGAAGGCTTTGCTACATATCATCTCTGTATGAATGGAGATAACCTAATGTCATTTGAACAGAAAATACCTCAACTAGCATTTTCAACAAGCTCATATTGCATAATGTATCCCGAGTCACATAGGAAATGTCAATATGTTTTCTCTCTCCATTAACTTTAGAAGGCAATTAGAGGACTAGTTTACACTAGACAGATCACTTTTTGAAAGCTAGAAGTAAAAGAGATTAATTCTACCCTATCTGTTTGCTCTGTGGTTTTATTTTTTCCCCAAATCAGGCTTGTGCTGTCAGGCAGTGTGTAGTCTGGCTATATCTATATCGCTGACTGACACTTTTAAAGAGCATGTGGACAACACAGTGCTCAAAAGGCCCAGGTTCCCCTGCATGTGCAAGTGACTGGATCGTTAGAACAGCCCTAATTCTGCACATTGTCTTTGTCCTGACAGCTCAGCACAGAGCTGGGATCAAAGCCACTTCAGAATCTGAGAGAGCCATCTGGAGACACCAGAACAGGGAGTTGTGCTCAGCAATAACATATCTCAGCTTTGCCTTTCCTTACACTGAGCTGTGGATACTGCATTTTCACTTTTGCAACCAAAATTCTTGGTTGATTCCGCAGTAGGATAAAAAACATATTTCATTTGAGGGGTTTCAATCAGCAAAAGGGAAATATCTAAGCACAAAATACATCTGCCTTTAATCTGTTCTGGATAATCCATCTGCATTGCCACCATTTGATGTGTGATGGCACAGCACCATGAGCACTGCGTTGTACCTCAAATCCTGGGGTCAGATTTGGGCCCTTCCTGACAAGGGAGGCAGTGAGGGGCTGGAGCCTCTCCAGAGAAGGGCAGCAAAGCTGGGGAAGTTCCTGAAACTGCCATTTATTTTGTCTCTTTCTTGTATGGATAGGAGGTAATCTTGGTTAGAAAGAATTTTCCAGTAGATCAGTAATGGAAGAGTCATATCTCCATATCCCAAAACAAGTGGTTTTGATAGGTCTTAGAGAGGAGAACCACACTTGTATTTTAGCCACAGTGGATGTCAATATTTGTCAGAACATGTTCCAAAGCCCATCTAGAGGATTTGCTTACGGAATACTGCTAGGATATTTTGTGTTATGATGGAGATTATCAATTACAATCCCAAATTAACCCACTTATCAGGAAAAAAAAAATCTTAATCCAGTAAGGGAGACTGTGTAAGGGAAAGAGAACAAAAAGGTTGTTTAATAACAAAGAATGAAATAAACTCACTTCCTCCTAACACAAACTTAGTTTTATTTTGCAACAGACTGTTCATTTTAAGAAGCTGGTTCCAATTTTCCCATGCTGAATCAGACCACTTGTGATTTCTACTGAATACAGACAAAAGCAATTTTTTACAGTTTATCATCACAATATTGATTCTGTCATATTTTCTCTGATACAAGATTGATGTGGATGTTGGAAACTGCTAAAGGGAATTCAAGATTATGTTATATTCCAGGGAGTGGTTTATAATATGTACTAAAAATAACATTTTGTGTTGTAGTGAATTTAAAAACTTACTTTGTCTTTTAAAGTGGGAAGTGATCCATATATGTGTGTATTTAGATAGAAACAGCTCCTTTGACTAATTTAAAGAATGATAAATTAAATAACATGGCACAGACAATTAGGGGAAAGAATATGAAAATTAAATTATATTTAAAAATTTGAAAGAAATAGCACCAAAATGATGAGCAGATGAAGATATTATGGTAGTTCATATACTCACTATTACTAAATGCAGATGAGTATCAAAAATTCTATAGAAATATTAACTCTGATGGTTTTCCAATTTTTAGTTGGTTTCCAAAACACGGTTTTCCAATTTTTAGGTATGTAAAATTACTTAAAAGACTTAAATATTGTTTTCAAGCCTTATTCATTTCTTTCAACTTTGTCTGCAATATTTGTGGCTATAAATGTCATCACTTTGAAAAATTCCTACAGGGCACAAACAGTTCTAATACTGTCTATTGAATTAGCACATTGCATGGGAATTGAATTAATAAATTTATCATTAAGATACAACTATTTTATTATTTCTACTCTATAATAATAAGACTACCCTGTATCATCTTTAACTTCCTACAATTCATCAGAGTTGTGCCAAAATTGTTCTAAAAAGAAAGTTTCTAGAAGAAAACAAACAAAAAATAAGCCAAAGTTAATATTTCAAAAAACATAGGTAATAAACTCTTCAGAAGTCTAGATTCTTTTGTAAGGTAACAACTAGTGCACATCTTAGGTGTATGAAAATATTTATTTCCATGGAAATACAAGTCAAATAAAATTCTTTATTCGGTGCAATTGGAAAAGAAATTTTCTGCCAATGTTTAGAAACTTTCTCACTAGCTCCACAGCTATAGATGTCTTCCATCAATGAAAGTGACTTCCCAGCCTTTGGGTTTTGTCCTTCCCCAGACTCTTTTTTGCTTGATTTGTTAGTCATGGTGCAAGTGATCCTTTTTTACATACAGGCATTCTTATCCTAAAAGTACATGCTGCAGGTACTTTGCTCCATATACATCCTGTGTGCTTTTCAGTGTTTAGCTAATGCCCTAAGAGTGCAATCATATTTATGGTTGGAAAAGAAAGATAACCAGGGATGAATGAGCTGCTTGCAGGAACAACCTTAACTGATTACACTCCAAAATTGGGCATTTCAGTTCTATTTAAAATCAGATGAGAAGCAGGCAGGCGTTAGTGTGCTAAATGAAGAAAGGAAGCAACGTTCTCAGGAAGTTGGGGCATGAAGCTCAAGATAAGAATTTTCCATTCCCAATTCTACTGGCCAGTCTTATCTCCTTCTGATTTGGAGAAACAGAACCAAAAAAAGTCCTGAAATGGAAGAGATTTACAAGGATCCTTGATCCAGCTCTTGGGCCTGTGCAGCACACCCCAGGAGTCACACCATGTGCCTGAGAGTGTTGTCCAAATGCTTCTTGAACTCTGTCAGGGTTGGTGCTGCCCTGGGGAGCCTTTTCCAGTGCCCAACCACCATCTGGGTGAAGAACCTTTACTAATGTCTAAACTAACTCTCTTCTGAGAGAGCTTCATGCCGTTACAGTTCTACTCCATTCATACAAATGAGGATCTCTATCTTAAAACTCCTATATGTTTATTTAATTAAATAAAAAACCTAAAGCTGTATATGAGAAAGATGCATTATTAGCATATATGTTATTTTAAACTTTGAATGTGGTGCGATCTTAAATACGAATTTCTTGGTTTTAAACATAAATGCATGGCACATTAAAGGCCTAAAATCTTCTTTCAGAAAGTTTATCAGAATTGTATCAATGCAATGAATGATGAACACAAAACATTGTGCAAAAGGTCCTAGTCATCATCTGGCTCCAAGATCAAATTTCTCTCACTAAAAAAGTAATGAATGAGAACAGTTTCTTGTCCACACACCCTCTCAGAAAACTGAGGGCATGCAGTGCCTTTAAACTGTACAATGCCGATGGAGTGACAGATCTTGAAAGCCCATCTGCCCCAGTATTTCAGCTCCTGACACTTTTGTTTTGTGGGAGTCTATTCATAAATTTTTGTTTGCTGACGCTTTTCATCATAAATGTTTAAAAGTAAAAGTGCATAATCATTTTCCCTTAAAAAAAGCCCGATCGAAATCTAACTGAAGTCAATGGGAGCTTTTCTTCCTTTGACATCAATAGGCTTTGGATCAGACCCGTACAATGCAATTTAGTTCAGCAGTTAAACATGTGCTAAAGTTCCGTGGACTACAGAGAGGCTTTAGACACACTCTCAACAAACGCCCTCAATATCCAGCTGTCGTGGGAAGAGAGCATTTGTTTGGTGGTTTTGGGAAGGAAGGATGAAGGCAAGAAGTAGAGGATAATTGAAGTTGATACAGTATCATAAAAACTTTTAATTAGAAACTAGAGAGTTTCTTGCAGTGTTCCCAAAAACTGAGAAGGTCACAGATATAAGTGGGCCAGTCGGAAAGTTTCTAAACTGCAGAAACATGTTTTTTTTTTTTTTACATGTGACCTCTTTCTCTTAAAAAAACACACACTGGAGTGTTCTGGAACTAATGTTTGGTTTTGTGCCCATATAACATGCCCAGGGATCTTAGAGTGCAGAATACAAACTGTCAGCCTGAGTAAATCTTTGGAAGTGGGCCTGACAGGGTAAATGTGTAATAGAACACTAGGAGTTGGAAGCTGTTATGTACAACACAACATAAGCAGATTTGTAAATAAAACTCCTTTAAGCACATTAAAAGTCATCTAACTAGATGGTAAAGATATAACCCTTAAAATCTCTTTTGTTGTGATCTGAGCTGTCACAGGGGTTTTTTTGCAGCCAGCATACCTGGTCACGTATCTCTTTGCAGAAAATGTTGTGTGTCTCTTTGCAGAATAGTCAGGAAGTATGGATGCATAATTACTACATAGTAGGTGTCAGGGCCAATACTGTAGATTCCCAAGACTCACAGGTGCACCATCAGAGTGGGAACTGGGTACCCTCAGTCCCTGCACACTTTGGATGTCCATTCTGACCCTCCAACACATCAGAAGTATGTGCTCAGATGGGCTTTCCAGTGCAAAACACTGATGCTTAAATTGTGTTTCTACTGCATCACTTCTGCTGAAGAGAACTTTCAACCTTCCCTGTGCATACTGCAGATCCCCATTTTCATCTTTATATGATATTCCAGTGGTCACTTTGCTTATTCACTACAGGAATTTAAGTTCTTTGGGCTTTGAACCTTGCTTTTTTCACTGCTTGGGTTTATAATGTTGAGTGATCTCATTTATACAAAAGGTTATGTGCAAAGGGAAATTGCTGCTGTTTAGACACAACTGCACCAGACAGTTACGCAGAAAAGTAAAATGTTGAAATACACACCAAAGAGGGGTTGTTTTGAAGTATCTAATAAACTGGTGTTTATTAAAGTTAAAACTCAAGAAATTTAATTCTGTTTCTTTCCCTTAGTATTTTAACTAAACAAATCTCAGTCTGTCCCTGGAAATCCCAAGCAGGAAAAAAATCAACCTTTTTTACAAACAACTTTAAAGTAAACTGGGAAAAAACCCCACTAACCTTTTATGAAGTCTTAAAAAAGGGAAATATTAAAAAATATGTGATCAATAACAAAAAGAGTCTTCTGTGAGTCTTGCATCACTTCAGGCTTTAACACAAAGGCACATTAATGAGTACACAAGCATGAACAACGATACTATGGGCTGTATTTGCCTTCCACTTAGGCCATGGAAAATTAAAGCAAAGCATCTGACTCCAAGCTAGTTATTTCTGTACCTGAAAATGGAACTTAAAAAATGCTTCTTTCACCACTACATCTCCTCCTTTTTACTGGTATTTTTCTTACTTACTTCCCCAAATCATCGGATCTTACATTGAATGCCAGGAGACAATCCAGACACAGCAAGAAAAGACTGCTCTCTGGAAGGATTGAGTCACTGGAAGTTGGAAACCTAATTCCTGCTGAAAGGGGGAAAAAATAAGTCTTTTGACAGTTTATTAGTTCCATGAAAAGGTATCAAGGGTCACTAACTCTTCCTGTTCTGCTAAAATATTTATAAGAGAGAGTTCTGGAGAGATGTGCTCATATGATAAGTTTTTGGATTATTCCTGAAGGTGCCTATGGCAAAGGACCTTTCTTCCCTGTTGTGGTTTAACCCCAGCCAGCCAGCCCCACAAAGCTGCTCACTCAAGTCCCTCAACACTGAGGTGGGGGAGAGAATTTCAAGGGTAAAAGTGAGAAAACCCGTGGTTTGAGGTACAGACAGTTTAATAGGTAAAGCAAAAGCTGTGCACAAGCAAAGCAAAGTAAGGAATTCATTGCCCATTTCCCATGGGCAGCAGGTGTTCAGCCATCCCCAGGAAAACAGGTCTCCATCAAAAGTAACAGTGACTTGGGAAGGCAAATGCCATCTGTAAAAATGCCCCACTTCCTCCCCTCCCCTTTCTTTCTTTTCTCCCAAGATTTATGAACTGCACATGACCCTGTATGGGCTGGGATGTCCCTGGGATCAGTTGGGTCAGCTGGTCCAGCTGTGTCCCCTTCCATCTCCTATTGTACCCCCAACCCCCTGGCTGGTGGAATGGGGTGAGGAGCAGGAAAGGCCATGACTCTGTGTAAGCTCTGCCCAGTAATAATGAAAACACCTCTGTATTATCAACAGCATTTCAGCACAAATCCAAACCACTGGCCCAGACTGGCTGCTGTGAAGAAAATTAACTCTACATCAGGCAAAACCAGCACAGCCCCTACTTATCCCTAGACCTAATGAAGCACTGGGAATGTCACTTTTCTTTCCAGTGTCCTCAGTCTCGAATGGACCAAACACAGACTGGAACCTTTGGGATTTTTCAACAGCTTTATCACAGGGTTTGGAAATGCTGTGCTTTCTCCCAAGACTTTTCAAACAGAATGTGTATTATCTGTGCAGCCTGAAATAAAAAGACTATTTCCTTCAGACCTTGATGAAGGCAGTTGATGGGAAGAAAAATGCAAGGATAAACCATTGATACAGAGGGCTATGCAGCACCCTGACACAGTCTTCTTCTTCTTCAAAAGTAATAAATATTCATTAACCATTAGTGAAATGCATTCACAATCTAGTCGCCTTTTTTTTCTTCTTGCAAAGCTACAGTAAAAGGGCTCAGAATGTAATTTAGCTTATTAATATTCTTTATTTGTATTTCAGTAGTAATCAAGGCCCAGTAATCACCCCACTCTCACTGTGCTCTGACAAATGACCTTTATTTGGCTGCCACTGCAAAATATATCTGTAGCTGAGAGCAGCAGATGACCTAGTACAACTTCAGAACAAATACATGTGGGAGCTGCTGCAAACTCATCCTTTCTCTGGAAGTGGAGCTCAGCACTGATGATGAAAATGGAGGACACCAATTTCATGTTATGGAAGCTATTTTAAGTCCCCTGTCACCACTTTTTTTTTTTCTTTTTTTTTTCTTTTTTTTTCTTTTTCTTTTTGCTCTGCACAGTGATAAGAGCCACATTTTTACAGATTATCCCTAAATACAAGTCTGTCTATCCCGAAAGCAGAGGAGGTCAGATTCACGGATATTCACTTTGCCTGAAGAGTTTTTCACCTCATGTTACTGCAAATTATGCCAAGCAGTGACTTAACCTCTGTTCCCCAGAGCTTAGACCACTGCCTGAAATGCTCAGTTACTGTGTTTTTTCTTCCTCCACTTCTGCTCACTCTTTTCTCATTTCTTCTCTCCCACATCCTACTGAACAACAACAAATTCTATGGAGATTAATTAAGTGATTTCTGTGCTTTTCCTAATTGTTGTTCTTGCTGAGAAACTGAGCAGAGGCCTGAGGAAGTACATGGGCTGGTGGCTGAGGCAGGAAAACAGGTTTCAAGGGATTCAATTGAGTTTCTGGCTAACTGGAAATCTCCTAAGTGTCACTGCTCATTTATTGTTCTCTGTCCTTTTTCACTTTCTGTAAAATGAAAACAGGGGAATGTCTTTCCTCCCAAAATTTTATTTATTGATTTATGATGAGATTTATTATCTTTTCAGTCGTGGACATTGTTTATTATCTCTCCTGGAATTAAAGTCAAGTTAAAGTCCCCAGTAAAGGAAACTAAGTAGCTGGAGAAGATCATAATCATGTGACTGTGCTTATTTGACCTGAGGTGGCTTTGGGAATCTACTACAACAAAATTTATATTAGATTATCCATTATTCTTAGCATTGAATAATTCTGATCTTGCTGACTTGTAATGTAAAATGGGATTAAGGCTAATGCCAAATATGTAGAAAGGAACAAGGGGAACAGGGAAAGACTGATTTCAGGAAACACAAAAAAAAAAAAATGTTCTACTCCCCCAATATGGAGGTTTGATGCCATTAAAGATGCCCTAAGGTGATTCAGTTCAGTCTCCAGCTGTCACCTCCTAAGTGCACTGTGCAGTTCAGCTCACCTGAAACTAGACATACAAAGGCAGGTCAAATGAACATTTAATTTTCTAGGCTGTCATATTGGCTTGATCTGCTCCAAAAGTGATGCAAACAGACCCGAGTTAGCAACATTTAGAGAGACATAGATATTTGCATTAACCTGGACAGGGATTTCACCCCAAATGTTGGAATAATGTATTTCAAGTTTGAAGGGCTTAAAAATGACTCCTTGTCATAAAGAGGAGCTCACCAGCAAATTTGATTCTGCTCCAACATGTCCTGTCCCTCCCAGTGACCCGAACCAAACTCTGAGTTTATAATGGCATCTGAAGCCAGGTGAGTTTCCAATAGCTCTAGGCTGGCTCATGTCATGCTGCTCTGCTAATTGCTTAAGCAGCTGTACTTTTATATCTTCCATCCTTTCTAAAAAGGTAATCTAATTGTACAGGGGTTTTTACACAAAGAAACTAAGAAAACAATAAACTTCATTTTCAGAGAGGAGCAGACAGGTGCAGGAACAGACAACAGCAAACACATAAACAAAACTTTCTTCCACCATCTTTGAATGATAAAGAGTAACAAAAACCCCACTGATCCTGGCATAGGGAGCAAGGCTGTGATTAACCATTGAATTATTCATTGTTACTCTTATTATGTAGAGATTATGCAAAGGTTAAGTAAAAGTAGAAGAAATAAAAAGCAGAATAGAATCAACATAAAATATTTGATGGAAGAAGGTGATTAAATGTTGCTTTGGTTAGCCGTATGTATTGTTCATAGCAGGAGTCCTCAAATTTCAGTCCAAATTTAAGATGGACTTAGAGTAGTGAGACTGTGGAATTTGGGAATGAACTCAGAGAGAAGCTCTGACACTCAGGCTCCTGCACCAACTCATAGCTGACATTAATCAACAGCACACCCAAGATTTGCCTCGAAGCCCATTGCTATGAATACTAATTGAACACAATTTACAGGTAAAATAGAATATATTTTCAAATCACTTTTTTTTCTATAGCACCCAGAGTCCTAAAAACAAAAGAATATGTCTGATGGAAATAAGGAGAAAAACTCAATATACAGCCTAAAGGAATTTCCCTATTTCTGGATGTTTGTTGTTGTTGTCTACTGGGCTTGATGCATTGCTGAATTTTTCAACTCTTTAAGCTGCATAACACCACTGATTTCAGTAGCTTTACTGCAGTGTGTTTCTAGTGTAAAATGGCAAATCACTTTGCCTATCTGATATGCCTAAATTGCATATTCTTCTTTACCCCTCAAACTGGGTATATCTTCAATTATTGTCTGGTTATAGTATTTTAGACAGCCAGTAATAATGTGAACACATTTCTTGCCAAAA